>VUYV01000208.1:960057-1063992 GCA_008711295.1 Anarhynchus alexandrinus | reverse complement strand
GGGCCCGGGCGGCGCCATGGCGGGGGCGGCCGCCGGCGGCTGCGACCTTGAGGCGGCGGCGGGAGGAGGGCGGAGGGGTGGGGGAGGCGGCGGGGAGGCTCACGCCGGCGCGTCCCTCTGCCCCGCAGCGCGATGGCGGCCAACTGCGAGCGCACCTTCATCGCCATCAAGCCCGACGGCGTCCAGCGGGGGCTGGTGGGAGAGATCATCAAGCGGTTCGAGCAGAAGGGCTTCCGGCTGGTGGCCATGAAGTTCCTGCAGGTACGGCTCCGCGGGGCGGCCCTGCGCCGGCTCTGGGGAAACGCTTCCCCGCACCCGCCGCAACAGGGGCTTAAATCGCTCTGTGCGTCTCCCGCTGCGGCCCTCCCTGCAGCAGCGCGGGGTGGTGCCCAGATGCCCAACAGCTGGGGCTGCTGCATCGGGCCCGGCTGTCTGTCGAGCACAAACGTTTGATCTCTCCCCTTTCCTAAGGAAACAAAATTTGGTCAGATGGCTTAATGCAGCCCCATTGAGAGCTGAAATGACCTTGACGGAGCGGTTGTCTCGGGTAACATCATCCGGACATCTTGTACTCAGCTTATTGCTGAGGATTACTGTAATGCAAAGAAATAATTTTGACAACTCTTAACACTGACACTACTACAAGGAAAGATGGTGTGTTGTGGACACCTTTGACTTCACACTAGGAATTCCCATTGAAACCCACAACAGCATTGCAGCAACTGTTAATAATATTAACGACTGGTGGATCCAGTCACTAATGCTGTGGTCTTACAGGAGTAACACCGTTTGTGGCGTGGTATTTGGAAGGTGATATTTAATGTTAAATCTGTCGTTTTAAAGGCCTCTGAAGACCTTCTCAAGCAACATTACATTGACCTGAAAGACCGACCGTTCTACCCTGGTTTGGTTAAGTACATGAACTCTGGACCTGTTGTGGCCATGGTAAGCAGCTTGATTTTACTTAAAGATTACTTTCTTGAATATATTTGTCTTGCTCTGTAAATTATTTAAAGTATTCAGAGATAGTGTTGCAGAAACACGTTCCAACTACCCAGTTCTGATAGTGGCAGAAGAAAACCAAAATTATAATAAAGTCAATCAAGTAAGAAGCTACTATTTATTAACAAGGAAAGCGTGCGTGTATAGAATGCATATTAAAATGGTTAGTGTGGATTAAGCAAAATTCCTGAAAGCTTTTGCTTTGGGCAAAAAAGCATCAGCGCTGTCTCACGGAAATCCATCTTCTGTGGCATTCTTTTGTGCAACCCCCCCAAACCAGTAAAATTGCTGTAGTAGCATCTCCTTTGTTTTGACTATATACCAAACTAGGAGTGCCTGCAGCTCCTCAGGCTGTCCTCACCCTGTCACTGCAGAAAGGTGTTGCAATTGGCCTCGTACCTCAGAGAACTCTCAGGCTTGGTAAAGCAGCATCTTTACCAGAGAGACAGTGTTGATAGTCCTTTTTATAATCCTTTTTATAATTCCAGTTTACGTGTGTTTTTCCCTAGTTGTCTTTACAGGCCTGAGAGAATCTAGGCTAGATTAATTTCTTTTTATTGGTGGAACCCATGTTTCTTTGCAAAGTATTCTACTAATCTTTGATATATCTTTTCTCCTTAAGGTATGGGAAGGACTCAACGTGGTTAAAACCGGGAGAGTAATGCTAGGGGAAACAAACCCTGCAGACTCCAAGCCTGGTACCATCCGTGGTGACTTCTGCATTCAAGTAGGAAGGTTTGTGCTCAGTTAATCGATCAAGATTAAAAACTTACTTTAGGAAGTCAAAGTTCTTGTTAGACATCCTAGTCTGATGGTATTTTACTTGCAGGTCACAATCCATAACTGCTGCTTAAGAAAATGGCTTGGTACAAAACTGACTTTTTTTGAAACACAGCCACTCATCAGAGCGTCATGTAAGATCAGGCAGCGGCAGTTGTAGTAACGTAGCCCCGTCACCTCTGCTAGGCTTAATTAGCTCTTAGACTGGGGGTATTTGAATACTGTACCCCAAACAGTAGTCTCAGCTCTAGATGCTTCATCCAATTTTTTGCACATGCAGAACTATGAGGTTGCTAAAGGTGTATTTTTATATGAAACATCATGTTTGTCTCCTTCCACAGAAACATCATTCACGGCAGTGACTCTGTAGAAAGTGCGCAGAAGGAGATCAACCTGTGGTTCAAACCTGCGGAGCTCATTGACTTCAAATCTTGTGCACATGATTGGATCTATGAGTGAAATGAGTTTCCACAATGAATTGTGCCTTTGTAACAGATCATCTCATTCCAGCTACTGACCTGGGAGCAATTATCACCACGGTTATCTTAGTCGTTTTTCAGCACTGTCAAATAAATGGATGATACGAACTAATTCATTGTGGTGCATTTCCTATAAAACAAGACTACTCTGTTCAAATATTCACAGAAGTCATTTTACTCAGTTCAATATTTTGCTCTTATAGAAGGAATAGTTTAACTGCCATGTAGAGGCACATCACAATAAAAATTCAGCGACTTTTGTTCATTGCAAAGCTGCTCTGAAGGCTACTGCAATACATTCCAGTTGTAAAGCCAACGTGCGGAGGCAGAGTTGAGGGGATGGCTGAGCTACTTCCACCATAGCAGAACTGAACGAGAAGGAAAATGTGATAATACTCTGTGACAAAATTCCCCTCCCTACACAACTGTTCACACCAGCTGTGAAACAGGAGGCCTTGCTCTCTATTAAATGCTTATTAATGCCACCTTCTTCTCATATTAAAAAAACCTTACCTTGTGCTCAGAGCCTCTCCTGCTTCATTTGTGCTCAGACTAAGTACTCAGTTAATAAAACCCGATTTGTAAAACTATGAATGTTTTAAGTAATTTTTTTTTTAAAACCTGCCTTCTCTTAGGAGAGAAAGAAGCTGAAATGTGTTTATGTATGTGCCAAGGAGCGCCTTTTGAACAAAACAATCAGTATTCAGAAAGACTTTTTATCATTTTTATTTTGTGTAAAAAAGGCAAATTTAGTGAATTATTTTCATCTTGTACACAAAGTTATAATTTTAATGCTTTTCACATCCATGCTGAAAATCTGCAGTCTCGTAAAAATGAAAGTAACATTAATTTCTCCAAAAGCATTTTTTCACTTAGTTATGTACACTGCATGAGAAAGCTTTAAATACTCTCTCATTGACCACACAAATTACCAAGAAAATAAAAGATTAAATTTGTACAGATATTGATCTATATATCAAATACATACAGAAACAATGTAAAAACCCTATTTTTTTACTCTTGATTCCCGCCCCAACATTTTCCCGGGGGCCAAAGCTGATGCCTTTTTTGTATAAATGGCTGTGGCTTTTTGTTTTAAATATGAAAATTAAAAGGAAGAAAAATTCAGTTTAAATCACAGTTTTTTAAAATCCCTTCCCAATAAAGGATTGTTACCAAATATATTAGCACCATCGTACAAATATTGATGGGAGAGGGTATTCACATCACATAAAACAACAATAAAAAACAAACAAACACTGAAACCCGTGTTAGTATCCGTAGAACAAGGAATCCGTAACTGCTTTAGCTTTCCTCAGATGCAGCAAGGAAAAGGTTAAAGAGTTGTATTTAAAATAACATAAAAATCAAAGATCAGCAGAAAGATTTTGAGCAATAAAAGGAGGGTAGCTGCAAAGTAAGGTACGGAACTTGCGCTACCTCCTGGTTATAAAAACCTGCTATGCCAAATACTGAGATTAGTTTGACCCCATTGAAGATTTCAGATGTCCAACACTTAGCTGCTCTTTTAGCCAAGCACCACGGCTCGGAGTAAAGGGAAGATAAAAATACCTAGAGCCGTGTTACTAACGAATGCTTTACAAATACAGTGAAGCCCATGCTATGGATACCACAGCTGACAGGCAGCCCACCCTGAAGAGACCACTCTAAATACCTGGTAGACTTTTGCTCGGGTTTTCCTTAAACCTCTCCTAAGCAAGCGACCTCAGTTAGTTCCTTATGTGGTTTGCTTCGGACAGATTTCACTGTACTTGAGAATTACACAATTTCGGTATATTTTGAATTCAGAAACACAAGAGGAATTTCACCCATAAATCTCAACACGCAACTCCTACTGAAGTCACAGTGTCTGAGAATGCAAGTCAACTCACGTACTTTAGTGTTTAATGAATAAAATACCTATTTTTAAAGAACATTATGAAGACTGACAGACTTCAAATCCGATTCTTACATTCTCCAACACAGGAAGCGTGTTCAACTTCAGAGCTAATTTTCCCTCTTGACATTTGAAGACTATAACTCAGAGATCAGGTACGAGCCTGGGCAATACATAAGCCCAAGGTTGAGTGACTTGGCTCATTACCAGCCCAAATTTTCACATTATGAACCACAAATTAATGCGACAGTTTTTCTACTGAAGTCAGAAGCTATTGATCGATGAGAGAAAAAAGCAAGATTGTGCCAACCTCATTCCAGCTGACTGGGACAATCTGCAAGTTGCTGCATTAGAAATAAAATCAATAGTGATGTACTTACCAAACCAAATCAACGCTTGCAGAGCTGGATTTTACAGCAGGTTAAATGGAGAACACAGGAAAAAATAATCAAGGCTCAAAGTGTCATTACAATGGTCTCTAATCCTACTTCTCCAATACAGGCTGTTCAAAAGAAACGTCATGGGTGGGTCAGAATCTGGGAGAAAGTATTTGAAGTCTACCAAGCCTGACTAAGTCCTTTTTATGGCTATTTTAGAGAGCTAAAATGTCATTACCACCTGAAGTTACAGACACTGATAATCAGATTCTGTCAATATAAGAAGCTGTTGTTAAAAAGGGTTCATTATTTAAGAAATTTTACCAGTAAGGGAGAAAAGAATTCCAGACATTCCTACACTATACAGGACATTTTTTACTTCCAGTAGTAAATACAAAACTTTACATAATTAACCCCTCTTGCATAGAATGAGGTAAACCTGTGCATATTACCAATACTATGTACCCAAAGTTAGAGCAATATTTTAGAAAATAATCAAATTGCTGGTTTTCAACTTTCTATGCACTTTTTTTTTTTTTTAAGCTCAAACAACAATATACAAAAATGGTCTCCTGGGGCTCTGTGGGTTGATATCCTTAAAGCATTTCTTAGGCTGTAGGAACACAGGTGTTATTTTTTTAAGCCCTAATTTACGGTCAAGAGTCAGATGATCATTGTACTGCTCTGAAGGGGACCTGCTAAGACCCAGAAGCACTTATAGAACATATGCAGTTAATTCCTGAGAGTTTAGTTAATGAACCTTACTGGTAAAAGCTAAAGCTCTTGATGCACATTTTTCCAGTCACAGCTCTGCAGGGCTGATTAATCGTTTCACTAATCAACTCCATGAACAACATCATTTACAAAAACGTACAAAGTTTAAAAATATGGAAGGAAAATCCAAATTATTAAGAGCTTGTGCTAAAATACTTTGTATTTTACTGGTAGTAATTTTCACTGTTTTATATGACTTTTGCCCTTAAAAAAATCTGGACAGTTAAGCAGGTGGGGCTAATGGGATACTCGAAGTGAGACACAAGAATTCCAGGCAATAAGCAAATCCAGTTTACGAATTATACACTAGACAGTATGTGATTTACATACTGTTCTCAAGTCTCAACTTCCATATTACACTATTGCAGCAAGAAAAGAATATTGCAGGCTGTGCAGAACTGAACTCATTTTTTTTTAATCCATAATGTATGGCTCCTTTTAGCTCACCTGAAACCACGCGGAACATCGGTTTTGAATGCTCAGAAATATTTAAGATGGTAAGGAGACATCTAGGTCTTTCTGAATGGAAAAAAAATAATCAGAAGAATACTCAGAAGTTCCTTCTTACTACCGAGGGAGGCCTGAGTTACTGTTTCTTCTTTAGTCTAAATTCATAGCTAAAACTAATCTTCCAAATAAGGGAATTTTCTGAAGTTCCAGTTTGGCATAGGGCTCTGTAAACATTTGCTGAAGCGTTCCAAGACCACAGACATTCACGTACAGACAAGAGTGTTATAGTCCCAATCCAATGCCTACTGCAGTCAATGGAGACAAGGCTACTGATATTAATGGGCGCTGAATCAGACCCTAAGGAACTTTTTTTTTAAAAAAAAAATCTTGTATCTATAAAAAAAAAGTATTTTAAACTAAATAAAAACATCTTGAAAAGTTAAAATCTTCCTCAGGTGACGGCTCCATTGCAATTGGGGCTACTCACTGAGTAGAGCTTTACAGGACTATCTTCCACACATAATTTATGCCTCTAAATTAGGGCTTAAATGCCTTGTTTTCATAATAAAAAAAAAAAACAGAGGCGTGACCAGTGCAGTTCACAAGAGTCTAGAAGTCTCCCAACTTGTACCAAAAAGGTTCATTTGTTATGACAGTTCATTTGTATTTGCAACTATATCTTCCTCCAACCGCTTCCCACAATCATGCTAATTAAACTTTAATCTTACCAAAAAATTAGAATTTCAGTTCTTGTTAACAATGCACAATAAATCTGAACTGGAAAATATTACAAAAATTCTTTCAAAAGCTTCAAATACAACACAAAAGTGTCCATTTTTGTTTTTAATAAATTGAAAAATCTTTTTCACTAAAATAGTTTCCCCGCCCTTCCAAAAAATTCTGAACTGAGTCTAACTCATCTACAGTTAGCAAAGTGCCCCAGGTACAGTCACCCGAACTGTACCATCGCAGTGGGAGCAAAATCAGTCAGTCTTGGAGAAAGGCTCTTTTCCTATCACCAATACTCCGCCCCTCACTTCTCTGAGCTGCCTTATGGTTCTTGTTTGATGTAGTAACTGGCAGATCCGTTGCTTTCCTGATCAGATGCTCCTTGAAGGAAGCTATACTCTTCTCCATCTAGCAACTCCTCCTTCAGCTGCAATGAAGTCACTACAAATAAGAGAAGAACATTAAAGATCTATGAAATCCCAAGTAATTACAACTTTTCCTTAAATTTACTTAATATTATGTAAATTGGGAACAGACCCCAGATTTCCTATTTTCTTACATTCTGCATTTTTGAGATTCTTTTTTTAACACTCAATATCCCACAGAAAGCAGATGCTTTTTGACTGTAGATTGAACCTTAAGTTATGCTCTAATATTGACATATTTGAACAAATTACTTGCAATAATATATTCTCTACAGGGTTTTCTCAAGAATTTAGTACTTTAAAACACTGTTTTAAGAAGGTAACTAAACATGTTAATAGGAATAATGACTGTTGCTTAGAAGAACACTTATTTTACTATTTACTCTTGTTTACTGTTTACTTCCTATTTAGTCTTTACGCAAGTAAAAATAAAATTAATTGTTGGCCTTTTACAATCTACAAATCACATTACTTAGCCCAATTACTGTAAACAGTCTATATGGGACAAGTAAAAACATCGACAAAGATCTCTCAAGATATCAATAAAATTTTAAGATCCCAGAAGATAAGTTTCATTCAAACAAGACATCTTTTTTGTAGTTTTAATCTTCTCTCTTCTTTCTTTTGTAAAAAAAAACAAACCAGAAATGAGATCTGACATAAAAAAAGATGTTATGAATAGCAATAATGTCACAATTACTTTTCCAGTTTCATTAATGACTAGTGATAATTATCAAAATGAGCCCAATGAAAAGAACACTGAAAACAAAACATGTCAAGACTTCCATTAAAGGTGCAGTACCCACATTAAAGGGTTGATTATACAAAAATAAATGGTTCTCTATGACCAAATGAATGAGAAAAGTATTAAAGCTTGTAAATACTGAATAAAAAGTTTATATGCGTATCTTGAAATGCAGAAATATGCAGTGAAAGCAAAAATAACCACCATAATCTGTTGCCACTAGTAGCCCTGCAATAACTTACAAGCCATTTGATTATTCTTTTATTATTTTTCTATGTCATCTTCCATGTTGAAACAAACTCTTGTACTAAATAAAAGTAAAATTTGAAAATTAAGATATTAAAAATGTCAAAAAGTTGCAGCATAATGCAAGCCCTCCTCATTTCTTTAGTAGATACCTCCTCCCACTTACACACCCCCCAATCCATGGGATATTTTTTTTTTCCTAAATATTTTCCCCTGCATTACGTCCAACCCTGATCAAGAATCTTGATCTGCGGAGGACAAAAAGAGTGCTGTCTAAATGATACGACACATAATTGGTTATTTGGATATGCTGCTAATACCTTAAGCAAAGGCTACACAGAGGTCAGGGATACAATCTGAAATCCACCAGGCATGTTCTCTTTCTTCTCTACCCCCAGTGTTTGTAGAATGCTTCTGCAGGTACAAAAGTAATAACAGTTTCCGTAATTTGGCTTGCCTCTGGCTAATTTGAACCTAAATCCTTACATTTAGATATTTAATGATACTTTATTTCATTTGTCCCTATTATACAGCTTTTAACTCAAATCCTCCATAAGAAAAGCTTAGCTACAGCTATACAACAAAAGTTACTCGAAAAATGAACAACAAAAAAGCCAATGGAAGTCATCTGACTGATCATCTCAGTAGTAAAAGGGATGCAGATGCCCTTTTTAAATAGCCTCAGCGATTTGCCTGGAGACAAAGAAAGGCTGTGTCTGGTGCAATGTCATTCCAGTCCCCCAAACACCAATACAGAACGGAGCAATACAGCCCCGAATACGCGCAGAAGCAGGGCGAGTCTCTGGGAACAGCCGTCTCCTCTGACAGGCTGCCTACCCGCTCTTTGTAAAAGTGAAGCTGTCCAACAGTGGCATTTCAGTGCTTAAATGACCATTCCATACGACTCCAAGACGCAGAGCACTCGTGTATGCTAAAGAAGCACCATGCCTCCGCTAGAGAGCAAACCCGCTTCATACTACAGGAGATGAAGAAGTACGGAAACCTTCTCCTGGGCTTACAACCGTACAAAAGGGGAAAGAGTTGTTTAATGAGCCTTACTGACATCTCCGACAGACAGGAAGTTTCAGAGCAGATGCCTGCCTCATTACTAACCTTACACCACTTCCATTCAGAGCCATATAAGCACCTCATGCAATGTGCCTGCATCCCAGCTACGGCTAACAGGTGAGGCAGTGTACGGTGCTGAGGAGTATGCGTCCAATTATTAAGTTCCAGCTGATTTCAAATGTGCTTTTAACTTATTATATGCTATCAGGGTTATTCCCTCCTCTTCCCCAGAGGTTTCTAATTTGAATTTAAACACCTTTGGAGAATGACAAGGCCACATCACAAATAAAACTAATTTCATCCAGCCTCTCCAAAATCCAGAATTTTGAAAAGCTCCCCCAAAATGATCACAGAAAGCATCGAGTATCAGAAACCAAAGAACACAAATGTTTCACAGGAACTCCGAGATTTAAGGACACAGAAAACTCAGACTGCGCATGTCTGTGCACTACATAAACACACGTTAGGTGTAGATTTGCAGTAAGAGAAGAAGAAAAGCTGTGCAGAAATTAAACACAGCAGAATGCTCTCGCCTAAGTAAGGTTTATCTTTTGCATCAAAGACTGTTAAAAGACAGGCATGTACACACGAGTAGCAAGCTGAAGCGAAAGTAACGGCGCTCTCGAGAAGCGTGCAGAAGAGTCAAGATTTGTCCTCGGGGTCTGAAGGCGGCAAGTACACTACTGCGTCCCATTCCGCTAATGGATAACACACGGACAAGAGAAACCACCGGGGATGTATTCCACAGTCAATGGAAAGTGCCAATATAGCAGCCGACTTAGATCAAAGAAAATTTAAGGGAGTGTAAATCGAGCAAATCTGAAGCTAAATCTATCGACCTGGCAACCACGCTGCAGGGACAGCATAATCCACTTTGTCTGACAGATCATATAGCTACAATATATTTGTTAGACGTAATTTGTTTACCTGCTACATTATACAGCCATACGTATTAAGAAAAGGGAAGAGAAAAAACTACCAGATCCTTGCAGTCAACTTCTATAACTGAAGATTGATTACATTACATAAACTGTCCTTAAGAAGCTCAAATTTTTAATCTACTTGCTCAGTATTACTGATAAATGATTTTTTAAGAGTTTTTCCCTGCTCACTCATACAGATGCCCAACTATACTGTCAATACTTAAACCAAACCCAGGTTTTACAGCAAAACCAGAGAAAAGATCAAATTCTAAAAGGACAAACTCTTTTAAAATGTATTTTCTATATTAGTAACGCACAAAATTTGAAATAATGCTTACATTCGGAAGATCTTTTCCCAAATAACCGCCTTTTTCTGACACAAAGGCAAAAATCACTCCTTATTTACTGTGTACAGTTACTTTCTCTGCAAAAGATAACCCGCACTAACTTCCTGCTTACATCAAATATTCACAAATCCACGTTACCATTCGGTTTTACAGAGTGCGTTTTTGTATTTTAAAACTCTGCAGAGCTCCTCTGTGCCTTTGTGCCTCAGTAACCTACAACACCGCCTCCTACGAGCTTCTGAAACAGCTGCAATCCTTTTCGGTGATTAATTCAGTGACGTGGTGCATCAGTGAGAATGAAAAGCTCTCTAACAGAAAAAAAATAAAATCAACCAAAATTTAAAGAAGAGGGAAAAAAAAGAAAAAAGAAAGAGATTTGATGAGTCAGCACGTTACATGCTGGTCCATGCTTAGCTCCCCACCCTGGCCGGCATTTCCCTCTGCAGTAACCGAGGCTGACGGGGCTAGTTACCTGTTTTGAGGCCGGGACTGAGCTCTCGGCTAGTCCTGGGAGGCTGGAAGGCCTCCGGGGCTGTCTGTGCTGGAAGGGTTCGATATGGAGGAGGAGTCAACTCGTCATCACCAGAGAAGCTCCTCCGCACCTCACCTGTCATGGGTGGGCTGGACAAACTGACAGGTTTCTTCCCAACTGGTATCTTCCTCTCTAAACATCAAGTCAAACTAAAATAAACGCTTGGGTTAAAGTGCATCAGGTAACTCAGACTGTTCACTGAGAAACGGCTCTGCTTCATATTCACTGATGGTGGAAAACAGGGGCCTGTACAATGGCACCGCTCCGTTATTATTGGGAATATTGTCCTCAACCACACTTTAGTTAGTGAATTCTATACAGACTGGCTGGCAGGACTTGAATTGCATTGCTTAAAAACATGATCCACTTATTTCATACTTTATCAATGAAATACAAATGCCATAAATTGCTTCTGCTGCAGCCACACGGCACAGCCAATACACAATCCTCTGATTGGACGCTCAAGAGGTACGGCTCGGCTTGAAACCACAGCTGTCAGTGCATGTGCCAAAGGGATAGAAAAGGATGGCTTTGGGGAACCAATCCAGTCCAGACAAAGTTTATCACCTCCAAAAACCTAGTTCAAAAATACGTACTCTTAATTACTTTAGAATGGTGCTTCCCATTTTCACAGCACCTTACAAACATCAATGAGCATTTCGGTGTTTAGAAAAAATACCTTCAAAAGTGCCTTCAAATTATTAAACATTGCATTTGTGAAAAAATGTTATGAAAACATTTCCCATGCAAATTATTAACGTGTTCTGCTCTCACTAAGATGCTCCAATTCTGCAACCGAGGAAACTTCTCCACAACACCAGGGATGCAAGCTCTATAATACATCTCCACTGCTTTCAGCTGTATCAAAACTACGGTTGCCAATGCTTAAGTATTCTCAGCACTGTCAGATAAAGACACGACAAACAAAAGCCTTGCCCTGAAGAGAAAAAGTAACTAGATTATGCATACGCTTAAGATATCACCATGCTTAAATATTCTTCTCACAAGAAGATTTCCGGATGAGCTTTTTAGAGAGATAACACCATACTTAGGCAGAATGCTGTCTAGAGAATCTCAGCTTTTAAAATGTTGAGGTCACATTACCATTTCAATAACCTTATTCCAATACATACACCTACTAGAAAGCAGACAATACGAGCAGATACTGCACACTGCATTATTAATGAACTGTCTAGGCAAACTGATAAGTTACCCTTCAAGTATTCCCCTGCGAAGCTTTCTGACCAGTAGGCACACAGCACAAAATCCTACCTGCTTGAAATAAACACTACTGGAAACACAACTGGAAGTGATTCCCAAGCATTCACAAAAGCACTCGTAAAACTTATGCTTGCAATTAGAAATGAACAAATAACACAGTAACTGTCCAGCAAACACACAAACTACAGGCGACGTGATCTTCCTTCCTTTGAATCAAACACGGGGCACTGAGAGACACGCTGCTGGCTGAGAACAAAGCAGAAAGCCCCAGGCATAATTCAAACAGTCCACCTGGTATTTTACATGCACTCAGAACACATCACAGCTAGAAAACTAAAAAGGGTAAAATAAGCATATCTTTACAATCCAAATGCTAGTGAATGGCTTCACTGTCAACATAAGCTGCTTGCACAGCAACATAATAAATCCAAGAAAAAATACGAGCTGTATTGAAGGCTAGGCCAGGTAGGATGCTAGTTAATGTCTACTCCCTTTTGGACAGTCTCCTTATTTAAAATAGTTTTCTTAAAGCTGTAACAACGTCTTTGGCCTATTTCATGCTCTGTGTATCAGTAATCACACCAAAACAAAGTTTGGGCATTCCCAACAGTTAACAATAACAAATTATGCTTAAAAAGTCCTAGAAACATCTGTATTATGATCAGCCTCTACATGAAAGGGGTAACAGCCTGACATTTACTTTTTCTATCTTCATTACTAAATGTGTGCTCATTAACTACTTGTAAGTCATAATGACATAGGGGGAAATTAACATTATGTTGCCTGTTGTAGATTTTAAAGAAAGGTGAGGGGGGGGGGAAAGCACAGCTGTATTCTCAGCTCCAAATTTACTTATTTTTAGGGATTAAGAAATTCTCCTAACCATGATCTCTTAAAATCTTCTCTTGTATTCCTTCGTTTTTGAAAAGTGAAACATTATGGCTGCACGCAATGCTTGTTGTATTGTTCCCATTCAGTGTTAAGTGTTACTTCAGCTGGTTAAACCACTTTCTGTAGCGGCACAGTAGAACAGGAGTCTGACTTTCGTCTCGTTTACCATGATCCCATCACAGCAGCGTTCACCACATCATCAGTTCTGCTTCACACTGAACACACGCTACTCACTTCTCGTGGACTCAGTAAGGAGGTAAAATACCGCATTCAAAATCTGCATCATTATACACAGCAGAATGACTCAAAGCCATTCTGGAGTGCGTTGCGAATATGAGAGAAATACATGGAAGTAGCACCTCTCTGTGCTAAAAATAACCTAGTTTAAGACATATACAGAGTTTCTTGTTAATCAGCTGTGGTTACTTTACATGTAACTAACTACGACATTACTACTGCATTATACTGGTTTACGACTGAAATCCTTTTCAAAATAAGGTTTTATTTATTTTTACTTAAAACTGCTGAACAATAAAAGGCTACCAAAACCATTTTTAGTGTTATTTCTTGTGACTCAGCACTTCCGTTGCCATAACCTACTATGAATAAACATGCAGGAGGCAGCCAATGCTAACTTTTCATGACCTTGTTCTCTCATTTCCATTTAATGATTAAGGAGATTTCTTAGTATTGAGTAAACAGAAAAGTAAAAAGTATTGAGTAAAAAGAAACCCATCAGAAGTTCTTCCTTTCTCCCACAGCCCACATTTACCTCAGGTTAGTGAGAAATGAAGAACAAATTCCACTAGAACAAATCTCCTTCCTATGACACTAGATAAGGGCAATTTCCTTTCCAGTGTGTGTGTCACACTCACTCTAACTATTCTCATTGAAATTGAATTACCTTAAAATAGATCAGAATCTGTCTACAGACCGCTGCTCTAGGCTTTATGGAAGATTTCTCTTAGGAGCAGTTAGTTCACCTTGTGTAATTCAACCTAGTAACTGGTCCATTTAATCAGACTTTACGATGTGTGTCAGACTCATCTACAGTTCTTTTCCCTCACCATGTTCAAAGCTTTATTTTTATGAAATCCTTCATCTTGCTAACAATTTCCTCCTGTACCTGTTCCTTTAACTAGGACCAGTGGCCAAAGGCACATGATAGTCCTTAGAAATCCACATCACCTTTTGGAAGCCTCCAATCATAGCATTGACAGCAATATTGAAGTCATCAACATGATCGATGCTGTCCAGAAGTTACAAAGACCACGTAAGGATTCATCATCAGGAAACACACTTTACTGAGAACAGCTGCAAGGCAGCGACACCTCACATATATAGAACAGAATAGTTTGGCTTTCTACAGCCTCTGTATTTCAAAGAGAGCTTTTAAGGGATGGGGAAAAAAACTGTTCTATCTTTCAGGGAATGTGACTTAAAATTTTAGTTTTATACTTGGATGAACTCAAGTCTCAGAGCAACAAAACTTTCTGGAAGCAGTTTTAAGTAAGTCAAGATGATACAGATTCTAATGGTAAGAAAGGCCTAATGTTGTCACTTAGAAGAGTATTTCACATCATAAAATCTCTCCTAATGTCACATTAAGGACTGTTAAAGATTACCGTTAGTGAAGTTTGCTGACTTGCAGGTAAAATAACTTTCAGCATCAACAAAACTGTTAGTTTGATTGTCTGGTAGGCTGTCCTATTAAAAAATATCTCAACAAAGATGCAGGGCCAATTTGAGATGACAGATTATAGACCCTTTTCTGTAGCTGATCTGCCCATATGTCTGCAGTGTAAAATACTGCACCTTCTTTCCAACTCTCCTCTGTTTCCAAGAAAACACCAAGAGCATGAATCAGCATAATGATTTGATGCTCCAAACATAATATACATAGTTAAGCTGTCTGGAACTAGACCATCTACTTCTATCAAGACTTCATTATTATGTGGCAGCAAAAAACTTCCCCCCCCCCGTTGTAATTTGTTCTTTTAAAAGAATAATAAAAAAAAAAAAGATACTGTAAAATCTTGAGTTAAATGTCATTAAAAATTGCATATCACTTACAAAGACTATAGGCTTACCCTATGTTCTCATTTATTACATCTCTTGTACAATGGCTGTCATGTTGCTGCTCCTGCTCTTGACTCAAGAGGTAGCTGCCTTTCAAAATAGGCAATTTATTAGAAAAATGGCTTGAGAATCTTTGGAATACAACTGCCATATGAAACTACAATACTGCTTAGAGGACAGAATACAGAAGGATCTGATTTCGAGAGAAGAATGATGGGAGAAGGCACAAGGTCCTCTTACAATTGGCCACCTCTACTCTCTTTATTTTACTCATACAAAACAGACCTTCAGTTTAAACCAACAGTCATGGAAAGAAAAATATGGAGGAATGCAAAATGTGCATTTGTGCAAATTCAAATTGGTTGTGAATTTTGAAGATAATTTGATCCCAAGGGAAACAATTACTATGGAAAGAACTTGAATACTTCAGTATCTTAAAAATGTCCTTACTACATTTTACAGTGACAAGAATTGTCGCATACAGCAATGCTATTTATATTATTGCTTTCAGAAACAGTAAGTTTTATTTATGTACAGCTTCCCACAAAGGTCTCATCTAAAAAACTGGCAAATAAGTCACTTTGTTTTAAAAAGGAACCAGCTAGATGGTAATTTAAATTTTCTACATCTTGTTCTTTCTGATTGAAGTAACTTGGTTCTTATTCCTACACCTGTGTTACAAAGAGCAGAATTAAAACTGTGTTAATTGATACCTGAGTATTTTGTGTAAGGCAGTATACCTACATAGCCAATGTATTACTTAACTAAAATGATGTCCAAATACCAAAACTATTGTAACAGTTGTCAACCTACAATTCATATAGATTATCAGCGACATAAACCCTGCTGCAAGTTATAAAAAAAATGATTATTCTCAATGAAAAAGTTCCTTTTATGGCATACTGCACCTTTAAGCATAACACCTGTTACACACAAACATTTCCAAATAGAATAGGGACTTTGGGAGAGACCACAAACTTTTTAAACAACAGGAAAAGTGCAAACACTGCTTTGTCACCCACTTTTCTTATGTCCTTTGTACTGTTGCGATTTAGCTTTTTTCTTCTGTTTTGATGAACTTGACTGGCTATCTCTTGATGCTGCAAAAAAAATAAGAATTCAAAATTAAAGTTTAGTATTTTGAAAAAACACTTCAGAACGTGTCAAAGCTGCTACACAGTTATAGAATTTCTCCTCAAGTGACTGAACAAAAGCAGAATTCCTTTATTGTGAGAAGCGCCTCCCATTAAACTACTATCAGCAACTGCTCTAACCCTCCCGTTAAACAACTAACAGTTCTCGAAATACAGTTATCAATTATTAGTATGTAACTTGACCGACAGGACAAATCTTGATGCACTAAATAAAATACAGCCTTCTCATATAAATACTTCTGCACATGAATAGCTATGCACACGCTGAATTCCATCGATTTTGGTATGTAAAGCATATATTTTTGCAATCTTAAAGCAATATAAATTCTCAGTGATATTATCCAGAACTGATGAGTAAGTAACAGGCTTTTTGCCTGGATCAAACGAGCATCTTCCAGCATTTAAAAAATAGTAACTAGCCATAGAAATGCTCACAAGTACTTTAAAAGCCAAGGTGAAAGATACTGGAACTGTACACTTCTAAGCATTAGGAAGAATTTGTTCTATTTTTATTATGCCTGGTGACCTGACTTGAAAAGGATGAAGTTCGGAAAATCAGCACCCATGAACACAGGTTAGAAAGTAACCGTTTCATTATTTGCAAAACAGGAACTCACATTGTGGCGCTGGAGGCTGTAGTTGATATCCAGTTAGCTGACACCATCCCACCGGATAGAGGTCTGGGGACTCGCAATCCACCCACTGATCATATTCATCTTCCCACCCATCAAAGTGTATCCTCAAAAGACGATGGATAATGCGAGTTACTGTGGCCACACATACCAGGCGAGGTTCCATCAGATCAACAGCCTCCAGTTTCATTCCTACATGAAACCCATGGTTTGGAACTTCCTGGAAAAGCAAACACAAGCAAGGCAAATGTCAGCAAACAAACATGGTAATTAAGATGGTTTAAGCACAGTGTTGAACCGAATATTTCAGTCAACTTAATGTAGGAAAATACCAAGTATCATTTATGAAGTTTCATGTACCCCTGTATTTATTTAATATTTCAGAAATATTCAAGCTTAAGATACTCAAATGGTTCTTATTTCTAAAAGTCTCGGTTGCCGAGTTTTTCAAAGTTGTATTTAATGAAATGGGTCAATCCCATGGAGACAGAAATTTGGAAGAAAATACTAATTACAGTTTAAATATACAATGTTTATTACCTTATTGAAGAGCTTTACAGGTGCTGCTATTGAGTCAGTTTCCCTGAGGTAGTCAAACCATTTAAAAGGGAGTTTTGCATAACCTGTGAATTTTAAACATATTCATACATCAACTGCAAACTTCATGCATAAGAACAACAAAAATAGTACATTGGCACTGTGTTATGGCTAAAAAGACAACGAAGATGCAAAACATTAACATCAGAAACTTCCACTCTCTGAGCTTTGGTCTAAGGGACAAGACAGTTATCTGGACATTGCCCATTTGCAACAAACAAGGTGAATGAACCTCTGGATAATATAGAAAGTGTCATTTAATGTTAAGATTAATCATTCATACTTGAAGCTTTCTGTCCACGTAGATCCTTGATCTCTACAATGCCCCACACAAATGACCCAGAACAGATCATGTAATTAAGCACATCCAGTGTCTTTCCTGTGGGGAAAGAGCTCCACTATTGAAACACCTGAATTGTTAGGAACAGAGTGATAAGAACAAGCATGGATATTTTAAAACTTAAATAAGGCTAAAAATAGCAATAATATGGAAAATTACAGGATTTTTTTATTATTATTATTTAAAAAAGCTATTATAAAGGGAAGAAAATAACCTCAAATATATTTAGCTTTTGTTCATCTACAGAACATAAATAAAACACACAGGACATTTTTTTACTTTGGGCAACTTTTACAACTGCTTAAACCAACAATTCTCAAATTCTAGGTGGAGCAACAACAGCTCAAAAGCTTTCTTTGTGGTAATATGCAGTGTTGGATGTTCTGCAAAGATTGCAGCGCAGTGGGCACAGCATGGGGAGCTATGGGAACAGCCGGGTCTCATTTAAGCAGGGATAGAGCTCCCACCGAGTCACAGCTGAGTATTGCAGGGCCAGACTCATCAGGGGGCTAACATTCACTGCCCAAAATGCAACCCCAGTCTTGAAAGTGTCTAAGCACCTTCATCTTCTACTGATCTCAGCAAGAGATGAAGACTTCTGGAAGGAATAAGCTTATAAAGTCCAATGATTTCACAGCAGCTTAAGTTATCCACACTGCTAAGTGTAATTTGGAAAAAGAGCGTTTGCATTAGGTATGTAATACCTGCAAGAACAAATGTAGCTAACAATTAATAAGGGTGATAATGTATCAGTTCTGTGTATTAACCCTTTTCTTCTTAATGCACAGTTCCTCTGGCTAGACCAATATATTTGTACGCAAGTCCTTTCATTAACTTCTCAGCACACACACACTAGAGACATGTGCATGCGGTCCTTCTAAGAGTAGTCAGAATTAAGAAACTGTCCATTTTCAAGCCTGAAATTTGGAAAGCAAAATACACCTCTAGTGAGAGCTAAGAAGCTTTGATCACTTTGATCCTATTAAATATGTTAATGCGCATTATGTTCTGTATTTTACTGCTGTTAATTCCTCTTTCAAATGACTTTTAGATTATTGCATGAGTGATTTATAATCGCCTCTCAGTGGATGATATGGGACTGTTACGGAAAACTGCAATAAAAGGAAAAATATACACGTAGATAAAAAGTAAGGTTGCCACGATACAAGAAACACAGAAGTATCATAAATCTGTTAACAAGAAAATTCACACACTATTGTGTAAGCAGTGTTTGAAAAACAAAGAGGAAAAGTTTCATCACAGAAGGGAGGTTTTTTCCCTATTCTGTATCATCAATTTAATGTGTTCATTTCTAAGTTGATCAATATTTATTGATATGCATGCTTTTTCCTTCCACAAAAACTTTTCCTATTGTAAGAGGCTCTTGCACCACGTATTTTTGAGGGGTGATTATGCCCATGAATTTCTAGGCAACGAATTCACTAAATGAGTTGACTGAAAAATAGTAGTAAATCTGTCCAGCTGCGCTTTCCACATACTTAAAGATGACAGATTCATTAGTGTGCAATAATGAAAATGATATGAAATTATTTTCTTCATGTTGCATTACACTGCCTTTGTAGTTATTACCTAGAAAAATAATTCAATAAATACAAGTAGAAGCCTGCAAGAATGAGAATGGAGAAAAAAAAATCCATAGAAAACCATTATTATCTGCTGTTACATAGCTAGTTACAATCCTCTTTATAAATTGCTAGACCAAGAAAATAAAATGGAAAAATGAAGGCAATACAGTCTTCTGTAGGCATATGTGCTAGTGGACAGACAGCTTTTTCTCACAGAAGGGATTATGCAGCATACAGCTCTAATGGCTACTTCCTCGAACCTCCAGTTTGTACACATTCCTCAAAAAATTGGCTGGTATTGTTGCGAATTAACCTAAGTCTGAGATTCTTTACAATGTTCGTTAATCCTTTTCGTGGCCAGGACTTCCCAAGAAATCACATATTCTGAACGGTCCTTTTAGTGACCCGCATACTTCCCATTCAATTAACGGATATACTATTCAACTAGTGGTTATCCTTAATTTCTGACAGCAAAAGCAAGTTATTTTAGCCAGAGAATCAATCTGATGTTTAGTTTGACTTTTTATAAATGAAAAGTTTTTTATCTCTGTTTTAGATTACTTTGAAGTTATGCTGTTGTATTTGTTTCAGACTTGGAAAAGTCCTAAAAAGTGACATGAATTTTGTAGACTGAGTTAAGAAACAAAGCATATGGCACATACAATATCACTGAAAAATATTTAAAATAAAATGTGGTCAGAATGCTATATGTACCTCTGGGTGGAGTTAGTTCAATCATGTTAATTTCACAGAAACCAACAGGGAAAATAGAAGGGGAAGTGGCATGGTAACAAAACCAATCAGACCCATCTGCTGCTTCTGAGCCATCAATCCCAATCATAAGATAGCCATCTGCTAAAACCTTTGTAAAGAAAAACAAAATTTTACATTAAATACCTTTAACTGTGTGATAAGGCTAGAAAGAAAGCATGCCATGTTTCAAAAGAGTGAAAAGTAACTCAATAATAATGGAAGTACACTTAGAAGGACATTCAATTACAACAAAACAAAAAACCCCAAACCATACCTGTCTCCAAGACCGCGTGTACTATTGTTAAATGTACCTTCGTTAACTGCCAAGTTTGGAGATGAACATTTTCTTTTTCTGATTTCTAGTTCCTTTTTCTTGTGAACATCACTTCTACTTCTAAAGCTTTATAATTCACTCTACTCTTTAGTTTGCCAGGATATTCTGCACACCATCAATAAGAAAAAATACTTGAAGTCATAACCACACTCCTCATTGGTGTGGTTATGCAATTCTGCTAAGCCCCATTCTATATTTTCTTCCTCTTTTAAAACAGATTTCACATGGATGGGATCCTTTCCAATCAAGCTAGGAAAAAAGCACATCCTTAAAATTCTTCATACACTTCTGCAAGCGAGCAAGATGAGGTTTCTTTTTGAACAGTTGAAAAACATTTGGTAGAATTAGAAGATTACCCTGCAAATTAATCTCAAAAAATATTATTTTCTAGTTAAAGGTAAGGCTGTAATTCCAGAGATTAAAGTAAAAAAAAAAATAATTACATGAGTATATTCTTTTTGATAGGAGTTGTACATAAACAATTAATGGACATATTCCACATTCACTGTGTGAATGAACTGCACTTATTTTCGTTTTGAGCTTTTTGTTTCAAACCTGAATAAAGGTGAGTGAAAAAAGGATTCCTATCTACCTTCCCAAAATACACATTTGTTTTCTTACCTTCCTAATAGTTGCGACACATATTGCCGAAAGGTTTAAGGGGTCTATAGCTTCCAATTTCATTCCTTCTTTAAACCATTCTCCAGCTGCGTCAACCTCTTTTACCTAAAGAATCACAAAACAGCACCAGAAGCTCAGAATCTAATAAGCCTGAAACAAAATATAACCCCACACCATCAAAGCAACAGATTGAAATACCTGTTCTATCATCTCTGCTTATGTCCAGGAAGCCAAATGAGGTAAGTGTTTGGACAAAAAAACCCCAACAAAGTAATGCTTGTGCTGGGCACATCTCCAGGACTTCAGTAGAGTTTCAGGTCTGTTTACACACACCAGGAACTAAAGGTTCTCAATCAGCTTTGAGAGAACAACGTCCTTGCTAGCAAACTCACCTTCATAAATAAATGTGAGGGTGCATCAAAATGTCCATCCTGTTTCTTTGTAATATCTGCAAGGAATAATAGTACATATTATTCAGAAGTTTTGTTAATAGAGCAGACAGTATGTTTTTCTGAATATGTTAACTAATACAGTGAGAGATATATATATGGTTTTAGCCAACAGTTGAATACTACTTTCCAAGGGGAATGTCTAGAACTCTGTTAGAAACATTAATTCTGGGAAGTAGCACTGCTCTTGATTTCTTTAACTACTCTTACTTATAAATGGCTTCAGTGAGAGTTTAAGCACGAGGAAAACTGATAGTTTTCCTGAAGGGATTGCTCGTGGAGTGTTTTAGACAAATTCTGTTTCTGACAAGGAACACAAGCTCAATGGAGCAGAGAAATATAAAAAAAAAGACTTTATTTTTGTTTAGAAACCTTAAATATTTCAAATTACAAGTATTTTTGCACTTTAGCTAACAATGGCCTTACCTGTGCACCATTAGACTGACACTTAGACTGTGCATTATTAGACTGACACTTCGTCTTCCCTGCCCATCTCCTAATGCCCTCTAAAACATATAAATCTTGCAATATAAAAATATTAGATAGTTCTTTAACTTGCAAGTAAAAAAAATAAATCAGTATTTAATAGGATACTTGTCCATGTTGTATTGTACAAGAAGAAATACATGGGAAGAAACTCGGAGTTCGTGGAGCAGGACTGTGTAATCCCAGGTATCAGCATGAAAAGCTAGGGTTACCGTGCTCGAATATTGCAGTTCAAGGTTTTCCTGCCTAGACAGTTTGTTAACCACTGTTTATCACTGAATCTTTCTAGATAGCGACATACTACAAGTCAACCCAAAATTTATTCTGTTTTTTTTTCCCCAATGCTGCAAAATACACTCATACTTTTAACTGAAACTCCTGCACGTAATATAGTTGGTAAAACCGTTGGGCCGCATTACATAAATTTTTAAAGACCATTTTTCAGGCTAGTTTTATTAACTGTATAAAGTGACAGTACTGCTTAAGTCAGGCTTCTCCAAGCCAATACTGCCCACAAAGACACCTCTAAAACACAAGCAGCTTACCAGATCTTTTGAATCTGTGTCCTATACTTCGAGACCAACCGATATGATGAATGAGCGGACTGTACATATGGCACCAGAAGTCATCAGTTTTGTCTTCGCTTTCCTCATACACCAATCTTAACCGTCCCCCAATGACACTGTCTACAACTGCTACCCTTGTTCGGCAAAGGTGCGTTTTGTCAACAACTTCAACTCTCATGGAAGTTTTGAACGGATACTGCATACTCTCAGACACCTTAAAGTAACAGGAAAAAAAAACATTCCGTAAGAATATACTCTGTTTGTCCTTAGTCACTTGTCTTCTGCTATTAAAGCACAGTATCAATGCACTTCTCATTTAATTCAAGTACTTGTTAATTAACCTGCAAAAATGACAAATGATTCCTTATATTTCATAGTACACGAGGAAAAATGAAATGCTTCAGAAAAAAAGTAGAATAGATCCTACAATGCTTTAATTGTGTCAAGTACTGCCCCTAATATAATTCTCACATAGGTTACAGGAATTTTCAATTGACTTAATGAAAGTTTGTTCAGTTGTTAACAATGGGTAAAATTACCTTGAGAAACAATTTTAACAAAAAAAAACCAACAACCCCAAGATTTTTTTTGTTTTGTCATCCACTCGAAATACAGCACTCCAAAAATAGGATTAAAATACTTTATTATAAAAGACATGGAAAACAAACCTTCAGCATAATTAAAGTTGGCCACTCAAACATATTTCTTCATAATACACCAAAAAGAAAGGAAGAGAATGGAAATAGATGTTAATCTACCTTGTGACAATACATTCTGCTTAAAAATCAGTATCTGTCACTTGCCATTTCCATTATGAACGCCTAAAAGTGTTGAGATCTTGCCAATTTAATTTGGCTTCTAACTGAGCCAATTTTTAAATAGAAATGAAAAACTGCAGAAAGGTTTTGGATTTTTTTTTGGTTTTGTTTGTTTTTTTTAATATTAGATGCAGTGTAAGACAACAAATGAGTCTCACATTCCTACTAAAAGCTATGTACCTTCTGACAATATTGTTAAGTAAACTTACAGCACACTATACAGGCAGCTGCCACACTTAAAGACATGACTTAAAGACAGCAAAAAAATCTAGTCCAGAGCAGATGAAAAATATTAACATTTTAAAAGTATGTACTTTATTGCATCTAGATACGTGCTCTATTGTCACACTTCGTTCAGTTTCTTGAGATAGTGCAAGATAAAAATCATTCCTGAATTAGAAAAGTCAGTTTAAATTTTTCTTACATATCACAGGGTAGCTTATGAGTACTTTTTTTTTTTTAAATTGGGGCATTTTAAAAGTAAAATAGACTAACTAGTTTTTAAAGAAAATTACTTTCTGCTAGAGGAAACAGTTTTCCAAATACATACTGACAAGTGTGGACATAGAGAATAGCAATTTCAAGGAAAACTGTATTTAAGGGAAGAAACTACTGTATCATCTTCACTATAAAAGGAGCTAATGTGCCATTGTAAAGTACTTCAGTTCTTCACATTGTGCTGCAATTTCGTTTACAGTACATCATTGATATTGCATCAGCCTTACCTTCTGAGAAAAGTCAGGAGGAAGTGTTTTGGCACCAGTAAGTCGTTTCACTAGAAAAGCTTTCCAGTTTGTGTATTTGTGTTGGATGGCTGTTGCAAATGAAGGGGAAAAAATAAGCCACTGATTTTTAATTGTGTCCGTTAGAGACAATATTAGAGTCTGGAATATGTAAAGAAGAAATCCCAGATGACTGTTAAAAGGCCTGGATGACAATAATGACAAAAACCTCTTTAGAGAATGAATGCTACCCAAGGTTAAATTTATGGGTATGTCAGGGCAAAGAATTTTATAACAAAATATAAATAAAATCAGTGCATATTCACATCACTGATTAGCTAACTGCTTCCACCTTGATCTTAAAAACTTTAAGTCGCATCAGATGGGCTACTCCAAGAAACACTTTCAGCATCAGTCAAGTCCTTATTTTTCCAAAAGTTAAAATGATCTATTCATAACTGTTGAAAGAGTGCCATGGTAAAAAAATACTTTGATATCTGGACCATGAGCAAATTTAGTTTAATAAAGACTTTTATATCAATCAGTAAGGCTACTATTTACATACTTCGAGGAGGGACGAGGGGCTTTCCACTGGTTGCACACCAACCAACTGGGTGGATGTCAGACCCACAAACATTGCACCAGAAGTCAAGACTTGAATCATTTTCAAAGCCTTCGTATCTTAGCAGAGCATTGTAGCCTGAAAGAAAGCAATCCCATTAAAAAAGATAAAATAAACAAGATTACAAAATATGTATTAATGTTTCTTTGCTAATCATAATATATTACATTGGATTTGCTAGACTATAACTTTTTATAGAACATTATTCTTACTGCACATTTCTGCATGTTATTAATGCACAGAATGGATCACTTCGACAAATGTGCACGTGCTATCATGTAAGTGAAGTTTTAATTAAAATTAAAATTTCTGAACTATAAGCCTTTAGAAGTTATATGTAGGAGGACAAAATTATTACCCACAATATCTGCTTTTTCATATCTTAGCTACGTGACCTTGAATTTTTAACTTTTAACCAAGAAAAGTGACTGGTATAAGGTATAAAGCTATTACACAGTTTCTTATCTCCTCATTCTGCACTGCTCTTAATTACTCTAAAGCAATGTAAAAAAACGCCCCAGGCATTCTCAAGCATCACTGAAGGTACTATAAAACAGTATAACATAGTGATAGTGCTAAAACATATAACCTAGTGGCACAGGTCTGACAACCTAACCAGTGTCAACATTCTACTAACCAGGTGACCAGTGCTCCCTTCATGCAGCTTTTTTGATCATTTTAGTCATTTCAACTAAAATATATTCACCTGCTAATTTTACAATTCCAGCTATCCAGAAGACTTTGGTAGGTAGGCTGCAGTCAGTGTTTGGAACCTCCACTCGCACTCCTTCTGAGATATCACCCCAGCATGTGCCCATAGGTGCCTATCATTTAAGGTAGGGGGGGAAAAAAGTCACCAGTTCACCATATGAAAATAATTATTCTTTGTTACATCAGTGTTTTACAAGCAACTTGAAAAGACAAAACAATCAATATACACGATAAGACACAAGCATATGTTTAGAAAACACTTTTTCCATAAAAAACTAGTTTGGTTTTGATTTGAAGATTATGTGTAGTATTGTAATTGTATACAATTATTACTGTCTATTTCCTGAAAAAACTATAGGATTCCAAGTTTGAAGATCTGTAAAGCACAAGCACAAATTGCATATACCCACAGGGCAGTTTTATTCTACCATGTTTCAACTAGATGCAAGCTACTGATATTAGTGAAAATGGTGCAATTCCGCTGAAATTCTACTTGCAAGAAAATTATGGTACTTTAAATTCATACCTGTACTACAGACATCAAAATCTTTATATTCTGTAAATCAAAAATGTTCCCAAAAAAATGTGTACAAGTTATTTCTTGACTCTATTCTGATGATTTATTATGGTGGGGTTTATCACTCACTGGTCCACATCCTCTTAGAGGAACAGGCTTTCAAATCACTTGCAAGTGACCATTCCATCAGGCAAGCAAAAAGAACAGAGGGCTGAGTGGCACCTTTTTAACAAATGCCAAAAGGAAACGCACGGCTAGATTCCTCACAGACTGTCCTGAAGGCTTAGACCAATGTGTTAGTAACAAGAAGAAACACAAACTTTACGAACTATTAACAATTTGTGGAAACTGGAGATAAAAATTACATTTAGTTTGCTACCTCAAGAAGAATGTTTTGTTGAACAGAGCATTGTGAGAAGACAGTCAAAGATGGTATTGTAGATCTATCAGAAATGCACAGTGCTGAGGAATCTAGAACCTTCCAAGTTACTCAACTGAAGCTATATTGGTAACAAAATAGAGAATTACTCAGTCTACATTAAACTTGAGACGACCAAGAAGGGAAAGATTCAGATTTGGGGTATTTTAGGACAACAGCCACATCAATTCTAAGGTGTTCTGAGGAAAAAAAAAAAAAAAGTCTTATCAGTTCAGAGAACATCCAGATATCACAGGGACAACTGAAGGGATCCTCTGCATCCGTGCCCTACTGGGCAGGCAGTATTCTAAGGCCGTGTCTCATTTACAAAGCTCTTTGTAAGCACAGAGAACTAAACTGCTCAGTGGGAATAGCCTCCAACTTCACAGAATTTTGGCTGAGAGCCATGGGTGAAGAAATTTGGATTAATCCTGAATGATTGCCAGCAAAACTCCAGTATCATGATTTCCAACCAGCAATAGCCAACTAGCAGCAGTAAAAGCCAAACTTAAAAAGCGATACCCTCCAGTAGTAGAAATATTTGAGGCTACGCATGCAAAACTTAAAACTAGTTTTAACTGTTAAAAGAAAAATAAATTATTACAAGTATGCCGGTTTCATTTTTGAAGCCTGGTCTCCTCCTGTTCTGCTATGTCCCATCTACACCACCCGAGACTGCAGAGCTCTTTTCTGCCATCTGGCAGACAGAGAAAAAACAACTTGAAAGATGGTGGCTTATTTTCACACACAAAATATACAGATACAGCTTCTTAATCAAGTCCTATTACATCTTCACTATCATCTCAAAATTGACATGTGTAGCTTTCTGAATTGAACTGGGGGAACAAATTTTTCAAACTGCAAATTTTAGTAAATCTTGTTGCCTTGTATAGAGATACAGATGAGGCCAAACAATCAAAAATAGCAATGCCGAACAATTTCATAATCCAGCTGCACTTAATTGAAGTTTATTTTACTGCCTGCTCACCTATTCAATTGATTCAGAGAGAGAAGTATATTAAAACACTTCTCGTCACATCAACTGATAATGGAAACGTCACAAATTCTTATTTCTAGAGTGTGGATTGGTATAGAGGGAAATAGCAGAAAGTTAAATTTGTCCTTGTCTGTGAAAATATTGGTTCTGCTAGTTCTCCTACACCAATCCATATGGCTCACCCTTTAGAAGAAGGAAGCCACCTGTGTAGCATCACTACTGAAATGCCAGATACCATTACTGTCCTGACGTGATGGTGTACAGTATACCTGCCATACTGCACCATCCTTCCCTTTTCACTCATTAGGAATATTGTTAAGGGAGGAAGACTGGATTAACCAGGGCTATAACAGCCGTCTTCCTTCACGTCTTCTCTGTCTTCATCTGATTAATCAACCAACGTTTGCACAGTGCTTTGAAAAACTCAAAAAGCACTATGTAAGTGTTAAGTCTTATTGTCTGCTGGCTGGAAGGATAACTCTGAAGTCTGGATTGGCATAGTGCGAACTAGCAGAACCATCATTTACAGGTAAGAACAAATTTACCTTTCAGACTCATGACGCAGAGATCCACTTCACGTCCCTCCCAAACAAGGAAGATCTGGCTCATCCCATCCTGCTCCGGGAGATGACCCAGGAGGGTTTATCTGTGAGCAGCAGCTGCCTTCTCTGCAAGGTAAGTTGCAATCAGGAAGGTCCTGTTTGACAGGAGCACCTAAAGGCTAAGCACCCCCACGTGCCTGGCTGAACAAAGATCTCGAGGGTTAAGTAATTGGCTTCTAAAGGTTTGGGATGGCACCGACATTGTCATGATTTCAGACTTGGAATTTGAATCAGGATTTTCATGGCAAAGTGATGCTACCAATTCCTGAGGCATAAGGGTACTATGCTGAAACCTTGTGTGCGAACAGTAACCCCCCCAAAGGGCAACGCCAGAGAAGACAAATGGTTTAAAATAAAAAGTTCAAAGCAAAGCACTGCCACCTAGTGTAAAATCCTGGAAGTGCTCCCTTAGAGCAAACTATCTATTGATTTATGTATTTTAATAACAAAATAAACCAAGAGAATAAAAATATTTCAGCTCAGAATAAAATTCAACTGGAAGACTGAAAATTCTTAACTTCAGAAAACATGCATCTCACTAGCAACAGAGTGGAAAAGAATAATTACTATTAATTGTGCAGTAAGTTGTACACTAATTAGTACTGAAAAATGGCTCAAAGCACTATATTTGCTTTCATTTCTAGGAACAGTTTGAGCTAATAAAAGCAAATATAGAAAAAAGTAAAAACTGTTTAGATTAAAATTAAATGGGAATGCAGGTTAGCAATGAGCACATTGTACATTACTAAGCTGTAACACAATATTAAAAACATTAAATTAAGAGTTTTCCTCCTTGTATCAGCTACTGCTGTGTGTCTGATTAACACAATTTGACCAAAAAAAAGCTGCAAGGTGCACAAACTTTAATTTTGGCTTTGTCACAGGCTTCCTGTATGACATAAACCAAAGCAGCTTCCCTACTTCAGTTTACTGAACTATAATGTGGGCATAGTTGCATTATTGTTAATGAATTTCATTAGTGTTACTCAACACTGGAAAGTCTGGAATGAAGGTAACAGGGAAGCTAATGAAATTAATTCTTCTCATACAGAGAAAGAGATAGAGAGAACTTCAAGATTTAAATGTTTTAATTCTAAAATATAACTATTTTAAATTGAAGAAGAAATAACTTCCCAGGGAAAAAACAACTGATCTGGGAAAATCACATCAGGCTTGAAATACTGACGTATGTTCAATTATTAAAACAACAATCAATAAGCCAAATCCCACATCTTATAATTCCCTTAAATTTTCTTTAATATTGATCCCAATGTTCCCTATCAAATATCCATACAGATATACCCAATATAACCAGATCAATACTTTATCTAATAACAAATTTAAGGGTAGATGTCATGACTTCACTGTCAATTCAAAACTTTTGTTTTGAACAGAATAAGCTTTATACAGTCAATCCCAAGAACATACACAACGTGTGCATGGAATCCATAATATGGATGGTAAAGAAACATCAACTAATACAAACCTTTATGAATCAAAGCAATATAGTACACAGAAAACATAGCGATAATCTTTCCAGACAGACAAAAAGAGCATTGTTTCTTTTAATTATCAATGGAGAGTGGGAGAGAGAGAAGGATCTAACAAGAGAATACTAACGCGTTTTCAGATTCTGACTGGTTTAAATCATATATTTTTCAAAGAAATAATTGCAGTAAAATTAAATGCAAATCACTTGTAACACTACTTGTAACACTAACTAATGTTCACCAAAGAAGTAGAAATCTCCAAAGGAGATTGCAGGAGTTGCATTCTACTCGAATATAAAAGGAAAACAGGGACAGAAAAGCAGCAACATTCGGGCTTAGTAGTACTGTTGCCATGTGGCTTACGAAAATTTTCAAGATAAAACATGAACCTGAGTACTGTATCTGTTCACATTATTGGTGTACCAGTCAACTTGGTGAATGACGCAGTAAGAAATGAAGATATAACTACTTTTAATATGGAATGTTATAGCATAATTTACAAGTGACCTAACTATTGTAGCCATATCCCAATTAAGTATGCCATACATCATGAAGCATTTGTTGTTAGAACAGCACCACCCATGTTATCAAACAATAATTTTTGATATGTATTTATGAAATTACTTACTATAGCGTGTACATAACAGTGAAAGCAAAGTGCAAACATGCTTACTTAAGCACATGGAATTTGATACAAATTCATGAAGCTATACTAATGCAAGGCTCTGTTCTGGGCAATAGTTAAGGCCTCCGAGCATAAAGGGTGCTATTCAGAAAGTGCCAACTGCCAAGAGCCCTCAACTCCTACTGATTTATGAGTTGACAGGGCTCAGCGTGAATTCCAGAACTGGACAGAAAATATTTCTCTTCTCCCTTAAGGACAATTTCCATAAAACAAAATGTTTGTTTTGATTGGAATTTTCATCAGATAATTTTGAGCAAAATAAAACTTTTTCAAGAAGATGGACCACTTCAACTTGCCAAATAAAAAGTATGCTGAGAAAACACTGTAAGAAAGTTTTTCCTTAAGAGACAGAAAGTACTGACAATATTTTAAACAAGATCTAATAATTGGAATTTAGCAAACACATTAAAGACAGACGCTGCTAAATATTCTCCTCATCCCCTAATTACATTCTGTAATGACAGAGGACATTTTGTTTGGAATTTTTGTAACTCTAATACAAGGAAAATCAACCTCTTTCATTTCAGATTTCTAAAAAGCCTTAATTTTCCTCTATTTCTACACTACCTGGCAGCATGACTGACAGGAAGGATCCGACTAAAAACTAAGAAAAAAAATAATCCCAAATCCAAATATGTAGCCAAAAAAATCAGTTCAAGAGCAAGACTGACTCAACCTAAAATGCCTTTTCTAACTTTTTCTACATGACCGTGTTGGTTTGATATTCTGTAGAGCGTTCAATAATTTTGTGCCTTGAATATAAGAAAAATAACATCACAAGTGTTTAAGAGTCCCTCCTTTTACTTTTCTCTTTGTTTATGAGAGCATGTATGATGAGAGTAACCGATAGTGTTCAGAATGGTTTTAAAGGACAGCTAAAACCAAACATACCCACCTAAAAAGTAGTCATACTAACACAGTTTACAATAAGTTTCATAGTACAAGGCCATGAAACATATTTGGGTATGTTTTGCAAAAATGAATTCAAGAATTAACATGGACTCTCTCTCTCTCTCTCATGCACACACACAAGAAGATAGCACGTATCGAAAAATACTTACGTGTTTAAAACAGGTAACAGGAGCTGCTGTAAAGCTATTGCTATTGATGTAGTTACCCCAGCTGAAACCTTCCACAGGGACAGCTGCTAAGAGAAAGTTATTTTATTTAGGAAGCTGCTAATGAGCCACAAATCTTGTATTACCAAGAATTTGTTCTAGCTCTGTTTATATGCCATTACCTGCTTTAGTCTTTGCCTGGTTTTGTAAAGTTGCTTGGTACTGAGCGTATGCTGCTAATTTAGCCACTAAGGGTTGCTTTTGTAAAACTTTCGCCTTCTTTGTCGGAGGTTTACCCTACAACAAAAAAAAGCTAAGTAAATAAAGCCTTTCCAAACTCCCATCAGGAAATTTCCATAGGTCTGTAGCATACCTCTGGTACATTTAACTAAAATTAGAACAACACAGAATGGAAGTTGACTAAGTATCACAAAACTACATGTAATATTAAATAAATTTAAAAACCAGTAGGCAAGAATGTCCAAAAGATGGCTTTTGTACTAGTATTCCAACTTGAACAGCATTATAGATTCATTGTTGTTTACCTGAAAAAAAGATATCTTTTAAAAGCAGGTCAAAAGGAAGCACTTTTAATCCAATTTATAGCCATGCAATTTCTTGGTATTTGTTGCAATGAATTTGAGACAGGATATAATGATATTCCCTGACACTTCTATCTTTTTTCTTGAATGTTACAAGTACACCTTCACGATTATTTGATTAATATTTTAAGTGAACAGACCAAAATCCATTTTGCAAATCTATATAATTAAGAAAACCCTCAAAACCAGAACACAACAATGCTAAATAAACCTTTATGCTCTCTAAAGCCAGAAAATATCTTGGTATGAGATGCACGGAATTTCAAGTCACTACATATGTAGACTGAAGATTTTTTCTGATCTTTTTCTTGCAGAAGGGCCACTGCGGCAGAAATGAAATAAGGTGTCAGTATTCTCCAGAATTTGCTCTGCTGAGCAAAGTAATTTGTTCACGACTGATACAGTTCTGAGTTTTGGCTTACAAAATCACCCATGTGAAAATTTCAATGTGTTAAGAAACTTGACTTATCTTAAAAAATCATGCAAGTTTTACAAACGTACATGTTATACAAACACAGACTACAATAAGTATATAAGAAAACGGTGTCTGTACCGCTACCTGAAGTCTGGCCAGAATGCTGGCCTTCTTGGAGTTCGATGAATAGCTTCTAGAGCATGACACACTGCAGAAGCGTTTTGTTTTAGAGTAAAAAGCGTCACGGACACCAACCATTCCACACATCTCGCATGTAGCTAATCAGAGGAGAGAAAAAGCCAAATGTTAAGATTGTAATAAAGACCTCAGTAAAAATTCAGAACAAAGGCAACATAAGGAAGGTCCTGTAGGTGGCACCACCAAACAGTTTCTTAGGGTTTGACCCTGAAAAGAATTGCACAGAAAAATAAACTTAAAATAAGAACACCACCACCACTGTCAGTGTACATTAAGAACCTCAAGTTCACTGATGAAAGGGTGCCTCCTTTCTGCTCCCTGTTAATTTTAGCACTGGTAGAAGTGAATGACCCAGCTAAATCAGCTAAAGCCCATTTTTGTGTTTTCCTGGTTCTCAAGGAAACATCTGCTTTCAATCTGGGCCTGCCAATCTTGATTTCCTTCAAATATTTAATACTTCCAACCTGAAATAAAACCAGATCTCTTTTTTGAATCATAAATTAGTACACCAAAAAGTACGCTAGCCCACCAATACTCCCTTCTAGCTGGAATCATATGCTTCAGAGATAGACAGCATCACCCCCTGAGTTGTTCCATGATGAATAAGAGTTTGCACCCAACTTATGCCAATGAGACAATACCAAGATTCTACCTAGAGAGAGCTCTCCTAATCATTAATTTTGGCTAAAATATTTTTTCCCCAATGATAAAAGCAATCTCCCCTTTATTTTTTCTAGATTAGTCTAGCTCACAGTTAGTGGGTAGTGAACGGGTATACGCTGACAGACTTTAAACGTAGCAGTAATGAAGTCTTCCTAGTATAGGAAGAAATATATTTTAATATATTGTACACATAACAAAGGGTATAGAGAGAATACATGCCCAAGCGTAGAAAGAACACACTGACATTTTTCCTCAAAGGTCAAAGAATACAAACAATGTACACCAGAACATACCCATGCATGTGTATATATACACAACATACATTTGATGGGAGGGCGGATGTTCTCATATATTTCTTTCCTGACAGCAGGATTCAAAATCTATCTTATTTCAGTTTAGCAGAAACCAAATAATTCCCTCCCCCCAAACAAACAAAAAAACCCAACCCTTCAGCTGTTTTGGTCCATTTTCAATCTGGACCAACATTTGGGATTGGACCCTTGCAATTCACAGCACAGGCTGTGAAAAATGTGAAAAACATCAATATCAGCTCCTTGTACTCATGCACCACATACTTACCCATGCCAGATTTGCCATCTGGATAAGTATAGACCTGTCCATTGTTCTTTATAATTGGGAGACTGGACGGCAAAGGAGCAACTTCCTCTTCGCTCTCTTCTGAACTGGAGCTGCTGCTCGTGTCCTCACTACAACTATCATAACCGTCAAACATCCCGAATGAATCGCGTCTTTTCCTTTCTGCTCGTGAAGTATGTTCTGTCTACAAATTAAGAAAAAACAAACAAAAAACCACAACAAACAAAAAACCCAAAGAATAGCAGAGCATTCTGAATACAAGTATTTCAAAGTCAAGCTTCAAAATTTTCAAAGGTCAAAGTCAGCCTTCAAAAGTAGATGTACTAACAAACTGCTCTATCAGCACAGACGTATGGGCCACATATTGCCAATTAAATTAGTATTAGTAGAGTCAAAACTAGCCAATTTTTTGTATTGTGATATACAAGAAGAAAAAATCTATCTCACGATCCACTGAGAATACACAGTAGCCGTCCATACATTCCTTTTTCTTGGTATCTTCAGAGTTCATTAATCCTGATGTGCTGAATACTGACAGCTACACAGCTCTTATATGCAAATGAGCACATTCCAGATGGCTGCAGCCAATTTCACTAAAATTCATTCATTTGAGAAAGCTGGGCAGAGAAAAGACAGTTCAACCAAGAGGGCACTATTCCATAGGAACAGAAATGAGAGTATCTCTCTGCTCTCATTGGCTTGTGAGGTGATCGATAAATCGCTCAGCTTCCCTATGATTCTGTTTCTCACGTGTGAAACAGGAATACCTCTCTACCTCACAGGGATGTTCTGAGGATTAATACATTAACAATTATGAAGAGCTCAGTTACTATGGCAATAGGGTCTGTATAAATGCTAAAAGATAGAAAGGTGACTAATTTGCCACTGTCATATACGAAAACTTGTTACATAATAGTTTTCCTATAAGAAAAAAACCTGAGGTCAAATAAAAACATACAATTTTGAAGAACGCATAACAGTTAAGCAATTTCCAGCAAAGACATTAAAGAAGTATAAACAATAGATTAACTGATGTCTTTTTTCTGATGCACATCCAATATATGCATTTTAATACAGTGACAATTTAACTTTATTAATACCTTACACAGATCTACTAAAATGAGGCTACTGCTATGTGAACTGCACTCATTAAGCTAAAAAAAAAAAAAAATCAAAGTATTTCCATTATCCTTAACAGTACCTACTAAGTTTGAGAGGAAATAACAGATAAAGAGAAGACAAAGAAAAATTCTACAATAGAAGCACAAGTTAGGAGAATGAAGTACAGCCAAGAAAACAAAAAAAAAATATTAAGAAAGCCTTTGCCTCTACTTCCTTTTCCAAAAGCTAATTTTATTTAAAAGTCATTGTAGACAGAAAAATAATATGTGATCAGACTTTTCCTTCTTAAATTGTATTTGGTTTCATAGCTTTAAGATTTCATCACAGTAATTCCCCAAATCCCTTTCCTAGAGAGTATATGCCTCAACATCTTTATTGTTGGATCTCATCCGAGCCTTTTTCTGCCATGCTATCCCTTTATTATAACATTCTCTATTCTCCTTTGCAATCTGGTAAATCCTATTATGGATGGATTTCCTTATAGTTAAAAGGGAAAACTGATTTCCACACTGACCCAATCCTAGCATCCAATTAAAAAAACCCAAACAAAACAAACCCCAAAAACCAGTAAGCACAGAAGGTTATGCAATAAGGTAAACAATTTTAAAACACTTAAAGCAGCTCTGAAACAAAACAACAAAAAAAGTCAGAGTAATGTTAATTATGCACACATTCCTCAGCCAACAATTCAAAATTATATTAAAATCAATCAAAATTTAGGAGAGGCCATAGCTTGACAACTCCTTGAAGGAACTGACATCTGCCTGGAGTAGCTGGGGTAACCGTCCCAATCGTTAGAGGAAACACTGAGCCATGGCAGAACAAAACCCAGTCCTGACCTGCAGTGGTAACAAGTCACACCTGTACATCATGACTGATGCTATTAGCCAACAAGATGCAAGATCAGTTATTTGTTTGTGTGTGCACGTGTGTGTAGATTAAGGCAGAAGTTGAGTGCAACGTTGCCATAGATACAGTGTTCTGCGAACAGTGCCAGTAACTTACAGATCAGAACATAAAGACAGTCATCTTCCTCAAGATTTCCTGAACTCCTTAATGTCTCACAATATTTAACTTTCCTTGACCACAGCCTCCACTGAGGAATACAATGCAATACCACATTAACCATTCACAACAGTAATACCAAGACAGCATGATGCCTTCTAGTATTATGGAGAGATGGTGGTGGTGTTTCAGAGCCCGAGGGCAAGATCTCCCTCCTCATTCACTCATCCTCCATAAATCAGCTCATCTGATTTCCCCATGAGATTAGGGACTCCTCCCACATAAAGGAGGACTTCAACCCTGTAGCAGAGGCTGCAGTACAAGGTAGTCTCGGTAGAGACTACAACAAGGTAGTCCCCTTTCCCATTCCAGACTGGAGAACTCTGGACCCACACAGCAGTTCTTTGCTGGCAGCGATGTGAAATGCTGTAGCAGCTCCAAAGGAAGAGAAGCGCAGCCCATTCCCGGTCCCTCCAACTCCCCATGCTACAGTAGATAAACTCTACAGCCAGCACTGCTCCCACTGCAAGGGAAGGCAAAAGAAGAAATGGGAGGCTGGAGGCAAGACGAGGGAAGCAGTGGCACAGAAGGGAAGACAGGCTGCTCCAGACAAGTTGAAGCATGGTGCAAGATTACAATTGCAGATACCACAATAGCACACTTAGCTCATGGTTTTTTTTTTGGTTCTTCTTTTGCATCACATACATTTAGAACCTCCATATTACTGCCAAGCCCTCTTTGCCAAAATACCCACAGGTGAGAAAGAAAACATTTTCACATTCTATACGGAAAGTTGTGCCCCCTACCAAGAAAATCATTCTTCAGCATTATACAAGTTCCTAAGTAGCAATCATCAAGTTTGTTGAGTTTAACTACACTGTCAAAACAAGTCTCATATATCACCTTTCCATTTACTTTATATTTGGCCAAATTGTCCCAGTTCAACTTATGAACGATTCAAAACAGCAGCTTTGCTTACTGTTTTAAAATAATACTGTAGTTTTTGTAAAGCATTTTTATCCAAGTTTTTGCCAGAAGTGAGCACATTTGCCAGATAAATTAACATTAAGAATGTACTACATAATTTATAACTGTTATCTGGATTCTAATTCTGGGGAAATTACTCAAAATATGTTTTGTGATACTTGGAAAAGGTACAAAAAAAACCCAAAGTACTTTGTGTGCAGAAGTAGGTGGAAGTTAGAAAGATGACAGGCAAATACCTATGCTGGAATTTTGCTAGAGCAGATCAAAACATTTGTATTTTGATAATAGACACCACTAAGGTTCGTTTTAACCCATGTCAAGAGACAGCAATCATAGAAACAAGCAAACAACACATGGACTCTCCGATAACCCTTCCTGCAGAAGTTAGGGGTCCTATTCCTTTGCAAACCCCATCTAACATCTGAAACAGAAAAAAGTTGGGGTAAAACTCTGAACTCAAAGGTCAAAAATGGCATCCTTACAAAAAGGACAATAGCTACCATAACTGAAATAAAACAGCCGCTTCGCTAACAGCCTGCAACTCCTGCCGAGTTCCTGCAAGCGATGAGCAGCAGTGTGCCTTACCAGCTGACCCACCAGATCTCGTCTGTCTGACAGAGAAGCACCTAACCACGGTAGCTACAGGACCGCTATGAATGGAAGCCTCAGAAAGAACAGGTTATTACCCTACAAGGCATTCCCACTGAATTTTGATACACTATGAGAATGCAGTCCTTCAGTCAAACAAGCTACCAGAGACTAACAGCAGTAACTTAATCTAACAATTACATCAGTAGTAAAATCAATCCATGTTTCACAATACAGGCATACAAGGAAAAAAATAAAATGTTTCCTACCCTTACAAGATGAATTTAGCAGTAAAAAACATGCTGAGGAGGTTGTCTTTTTCTCAAAACTGAACCAGATCAGTATTCTTTACCTTCTAACAAATGAAGGAATAGCGTCCTGCCTATCCGCAAAACACACTTGGAGCGAGAGTCTGTCTTACTATCAAACATAGAACCTTGTAGCTGGTTAATAATACCAAAAGAGCAGTAGCTTAAGTAACTCCACCACTAATAGAGAGTCTATTGGCACATTAAGCGGAAGCAATGCACAAACAAAAGAACAAGACAAACTTTTAGGCATACTGGCTAAGGCTTATTTTCCTAATGAGATTACCGGTTCCTCAACGGGAAAGATTTTTAGACAGACCACTACAAAGTCGAGGATAAGCGGGACTGGCAAATAAGCCTGTATGACTATTTGCTTGGGGGTTTTCTCGCATACTTTTCTTTATTGAAGGGATGGGTGGAGAAAGGAACTCTTAAGAACTGCTTTCTTATTCTGCCCAACTTCCCATTTTCCTGTTCTTCCTCTCCTCCCTGTGAATACTTGGCAACAATGTATTTTTAAGAAATATTCTTAATTAACCATTACACAAGGCAAATGGTACAATAAAAGAATATAGTTACAGAAACCGGTTTCCCTAAAAGCAGGAAGGCAACTCTAAACAAATATGAAAAATAGCTAGTTTCTCTCACTCTCTTAACATATAGTCTTATATATACACAGTTGATTTTGGACAGCACATTATAGCATACACTCTTTGAGCGTAGTAACTACTCTTTCTGCATAAAAAATTGGTCACAAAGGGTGAACAATGCATGGCCAAAATAAACCATTTAATGTTAATTAGACATCAAATACTCAGGAAATTGCTTTAGTGCCTTGATGAAGACTATGCTCAAGTATTAGCAAAATTTACAAGAAACTGTTTTGAAGGTGAAAACTTGCTACAAAAAAAATACTGCATTTTTAAGTAACCAAACTCCTTGCCCTCAAGTGCATCCTGGCCAAAGGTGGATGATCCACATCAGTCACAGAAAGATTCCAAACCACTCAAAATGGTTGTTGTTACTACCGAATCAATTTGGTGCTTGAATTCAGAAGGGCAGCGATTTAGAGCTTGGAGTACAAGAGCTGTAGCTTAATAAAGACCTACCAGCACCTATACAGATAGGCATCACTTTCTATATTCAGATCTAACCCCCAGAAACATGACAGAAGCATGGACAGATGGTATTTGAGGCCAAGGTCAACAATGAGGTCACCACAACCTTCAAGCCAAGGGTCTGCGATAAGACACATGTACTTTAATCACATATCCTTAACAGATCGTGTGTTTCCCATAAAGTATTTCCAAGTTGGTATTGAATTTGATGCACAGCTTTTGTTTTCAAAAGTTCATTAATGTTTTATGCCACAAGCTTAGTTTTAGCTCTGGATGTTAGCATTAAGGAAACAAGACGATGGAACTAATTTATTACAACTTTTCTGAATGTAAGCTGGCCAAAATAATTTACTGCAGTAATACTAGCTTGCCCCCTGTGGAACTGAAGTCTAATTGTGCCTCATAGCATGACAAAAAAAGAAAATTCAAACATGGTACCAATTTAAAGAAAACATACTTTCAGCTTTCATTAAAAACAAACAAGCAAGAAAAACCCCAAAGCTAAACATCTTGGGATTCCTGTAAATCAGAACCAACCAAACTTACTTTTTTATATAAGCAACTCACCTCTATCTGGAAATGTGCCTTCCACTCTTATTATAAGTAAAATCTCTGCTGGAAAATTACAGAAATGTTTTTTCCTGTCTCTTCATTTGCTATGTATGACAGCATTTTGTCTGAAGCCAGTTTCTGCTGTTTGCCAATGGTTTTGTCCATAGCCTCTTCCCCAGGGGGTTTCACACAAGAGGGAAGACTCTTTCATAAAAAAATATATCAAATTAGCAGGCAATTTTGGAGGGGGTGTGTGATGATTAATACGTGAAATATCTGAGTTTTGAGAAAACTGAAAATCTGTTACAAACCATTATGCTTCTACAAAGCCCTTACACACAGGAGTATTTGGAAGAGGCAAATACTTCACTTTAAACAGTGTGTTACCATTAAAAAAAATCAATTTAAACGTAAAAAACCAAAAAAACACCACCAACCCAAAACCAAAGTCTTCAACACCTGAATTCATTCCATGTGCTCAGAGCCAGATTCAGCAAAATATCACACATGCCCAGCGTGTACTGACTTACCTGAGAAATGAAGGTATGCAGTAGTAGTTTGCAGAAGGTATCAAAAGCCTTGCAAAATTAAATCAAATTTTAGAAGGTAAGAGAAATGAAAGCCAATGAGAGGGAACTTTTGTACACATTATCATTACTGCCAGTCATCTAGCTCTTTAGGGAACAACAATGAAGATAATTCCTACTTTCAATCTACAATCCTTTTGCACGTGCACAAGCCTACACACTCTCAAGAATAACACGTAAACTATTCTTGTGGCATAAACAATAACTTCCACATAGGAGAGTATATATCCCTGCTACATTTCCCTATAGCCTACATTGCACACTTCCTCAAAATGATCCCAAGGCAGAAGCAACAAGTAAAGACTACTAACCTACTGAGTTTGGTTGCTTTTTTAAAGGAATATATTGTTTTAGTTTCCATTTAATGTTCCAGAGTAGAGTTTCACATGGCCTTTTTATTCCATTCCTTACAAGTCAAAATCAGACTGTTATAAACGACTACAGTCAAAATCAGACTGTTATAAACAACTACAACAAACAAGTAAGAAAATGCTGGTTCTCAAACCTGCAAAATAATTTTAATTTAAAGTACAGAAGACTGCCCTACGGCATTGTTTTAACTGTTTTTAGATGTGAAAAATCACAAGGGCTGCCACCCGCATTTTAAATCGTTATTTTTAAAATGAATTACTTTTTCACACGCAGTAGTTTTTACCATAATCAGCATATGCTTTGTAGTAGGATTTTTTTTTTTTAAAGCCACACTGAACAGAAATTGCTACACTTTAAAACATTTCTAGCAACAACGTGAAAGTGAAACTGGTTTCACGGGTTTAGTGCTCCTCACATTAAGAGCAAAGTCACAATATAAACAGTCATAAAAATTACATGGAGGGGGAAACTGGATGCAAAGAATCCTGAACTTTTGAAGTGCTAATGTTAAAGAATACAGCACTTAACGCGAGCGCGACTGGAGAACTAAATCTTAAAGGCTTTAACTACAAGAGGAAGTTGCTGAAGAAGCAGCACTCCAGTGGACCACTGTGAGAACGCTGCATCGCTCTGTCCGTGACCATCCCAAACTTTTCGCTGCCGGCAGGAAGGCGGAGGAGGAGGAGGAGGAGGAGGAGGAGGAGGAGGAGGGAAGGAAGGACAATGAAGCCCCCACCCAGCCCGGGCGGCCCGGGGGGAGCGCAGCGCTCCGCCAGCCCACGGGATCACAACAAAGGGGGACCCGCCGCCGCCTCCACGTGCCCGCCGCTCCCCCGCGGGTGACAGCCTCCGGGGGGACCCCTCCGCCTCCGGCTGCCCACAACCAGCGCTCCGCGACCCGAAGCCAGCCCCCGCTCCGCGGCCCCGCGGGGGGCCGGCACAGCGGAGCACACCCCCCCACACGCCATCCCACCCCCGCAGAAGCCGGAGGGCACCGGGGCTGCTCCCCTCCCACAGCGGCCGGCCGCCCCCAGCGCGGGCACCGAGGGGGGTCCGCTCAGCCCTCGGCCCCCCAACCTCACCGCCTGCCCCCCCGCCGCTCCCCTGAGGCGCCGAGGGTCCCGCTCGCCCCCTCAGCTGAGCAGCCCCCGCCACAGCTGCCGCCTCCCCCGGGGCTGAGGTACTCACCAGGTCCTTTGTGTTTTCCATCAGGCCCTCATGGGCAGGAGACGCCCGCTGCCTCTGCCCCCTCCCCTCGGCTCGGCCCCCTCCGCCTGCCGCCTCCCCCTGCGAGGGGCCGGGCCCGGCGGGGCAGGAGGCGGCCTGGAAAGTTCAGCCTCTCACTCCGCCGGAGGAACAAACCCAACTCCCTGCGCCGGAATATCAACAACATTAGCATGGCGCCTCCGCGCAGGCGCGGCGCCCGGCCCACCGCGCGCCCTCATTGGGCTCCCAGCTGTTTGGGGCTTCCTCGCTCGCCGTACCCCCCCGTCGGGAGAAACCATTCGGAAACGGAGGGGGGGGCTCAGCGGCAGGGCAGAGGCTGGGGGATAAAGGTAGCCCCGCCGTCGCTCGTTTTGCCTTCTGAAGGATGAGCGATACGCGCGGGGAGGCCGCGGAGCCGGCGGTGAGGGGTGGTTGTTGTCACACGGGGGGGAGATCCCCCCCGGACACGCAATGGAGCGGCCCAGCCGTGGGCAGCGTCACGTGGAACGCGGGGTGGGAGGAGGAGGGGGGGAGGGGGGAAAGGAAGGCAAAGAAAGGAGGTCACGTGACAGTGCCTTAAGGCCGGGGACCGTGGCCGGTCACGTGGGCTGAGGAGGGGCAGCGGCGAGAGCCTATCACGCCTGGGGGCGGGGCAAGGCGTGGTATAAGTGGAAGTCACGTGGCCGGCAAGCACGCGTTCCGGTTCCGGCGGGCCCTGTGAGGAGCGATGCGGCCCGCGGCGGGGGTGGCTCCGGCTCGCCCGGGCCCGGTAGCGAAGAAGAAGAAGAAAATGAAGAAAACAGTGAAGCAGCTCCAGCCGCGCGCGGAGGAGGCTGCGGCTGAGCGGGCGGCAGCCGAGCAGGCGGCAGAGGAGGCGGCTCGCCGCGCCCGGCACTTGAAGGAGCTCTGCCGCGCGTCGGGCGCCGAGCGGGAGCTGGAGGAGCTGGTGTTCGGCGACAGCATCAATGTGGAGGAGGAGGAGCTGCTGCAGCGCCTGGCCGGCCCCCCGCGGGTAGGGCTCCGGGCACGGCGGGCGGCTCCTGCCCCGCGTNGCTGGTGTTCGGCGACAGCATCAATGTGGAGGAGGAGGAGCTGCTGCAGCGCCTGGCCGGCCCCCCGCGGGTAGGGGCTCGGGGCCCGGCGGGCGGCTCCTGCCCTGCGGCCTTCCCGGAGGCCCGGGCCCCCCCCACGGGGGGAGCGCGGGGCGGCGGCGCGGTCTGCGGTCCCGAGGAGGGCCCGGTGCTTCGGCTCCTTGTCCCCGCCCGCTCCCCGCCGCTGTGGGTGTCAACTGCCTGCTCCCATCCGTGGCTGGGCTAAAACGGTCTGCTTGGTTGTTTTCAGCTGAAGGCTACGGAGAGGAAAAGACTCCAGAAAGAGTCCAGTGATTCAGAAGTAGAAAATGAAGCAAAAGGTAAAATCTTGTCTAAAAAGCCAGCCTGGGTGGATGAAGATGATGAAGCTGAGGAAAAGTAAGTTCAAGCTTGCAGGTAGGAATTATACATTAAGTTTAAGAGTGACTGTAAGTGGGTTCAGTTTGAATGATCGTCGTGTTCTGTGTGTTCTTTCCCACTAGTGTCGATATGACCCATAGGTATAGGAAAGACTTCATGAAAAGTGAAGCTGAGAAGATACTTACTAAGAAAAAGCTAAAAAGGAGGCTTGAAGAACAGTGAGTTTCAGTAATGTGTTTGTAGCTAACTTTATTAAGACGAGATAAGATACATCTGTGTGACATTCAAAGTCACTTTTTCTCTTTACCCACTGTAGTTATGTGGCCTGTTTAAAGCTGGTGCTTCTTATGATATTTGCAGCATTTTTAAAGAAAAAAATCAAAAATAGTAAATAAAATGTACATTAGTGTTGTCTAGACTAAATTATTTAATACATACTTTAGTAGAGGTGCACAGACTAATTTGTCCTCTAGGGAGTTACATCTGAAGTTTTTTATAGTAATGCATTGCTTTGTAAATAGGGTAATGTGAGATGCTGACTTAGAATGAGTCGAAGAATGAACTGAAATGTGAATGTAGTCAGATAGCAAAGCAGAACTTTAGATGCGTTTGGGTTGTCTTACTATTAGCGTATTCCAAAGAATAGTGCTTTTATGTTTGGTATCAATTTTGCTTTAGTTTCGCACTCATGAATTTAGCCAAACACAGAAAGCTGAGTGAAATTTAAAAAAAATTTGCATAGTATTCTAAGTGAAAGTAATCTTGCATAATTGTGTCTGTGTGCCTTTTAAGTACTTAACACATAGGAGGAAATGATTTTTCTCAAAAAAAGTGTTTGTGTCTTTTCCCCCTCTTTCTCCCCTCACCCTTCTCTTGCCAGGTTTCAGCGAGCTATGGGAGGAGTTCCTGCCTGGGCTGATTTAGAAAACAGGAAGAAATCCAAAAGGACTGGAAGTGATAGTAAATAAATTCATTACTATTCTATAAGTGTTCCTGTGTTTCCCTATTTAGCTTGTTGGAAAGTAATTATTTTTGATGTTTCTCAGTTTCAGTAGTGTGATAATATGCTGGATAAGTCAGCTTTATTCCTTGCTGCTTTGTGTGCTTTCATTTAATTTGTTTCTGTAAGGAATTTGTAGGTTTTGGTGTGGGAGTGTTTGTGGAATTAGCCTTTTCAATGTGCTTTGCCTTAATTAGGTGACAGTGATGAAGATGATGATTTGCTATGCAGGACTGGCAATTTCATATCAAGCTCAGAGTCCTTGCCAAGAGGTATTTTGAAGGTAAAAGCAAGCCTATCCTCCTGCCTCAGTTTGACGCACATGTGCACTTTGACTTCTTTGTTGCTATTTGGGCAGTAAAATTAGTGATTGTATGCATTTCTTCGTTTCTGTAAGTGGAATTTCTAAAGAGTAAGCAGTTGGACAAATTGGATAGTTCACATAATGAAAGCATGAAACAATAAATTGAGATGTATTGTTTGACATAGGGATTATTTTATGTACTCTAAAGTAGCATCTTGTAGTAGGATTTTAATTTCTGCCTAGGAAGGATGGAGTTCTCCCACAGCTTTGAGGCTACTGAAATGGTCTTTAAGAAGCAACAGCCTTAAATGAGTGTTTCTTACACTATCTCTTCTACAGCTATTTCAGATGAGTCAGAGTGCAACTAGTTTTACATAGACTGTTAATTTTGAAGTCACTAGGAAGGCTAGCTAGTTTATCTCATGTCTATACTGCTGCATTGAAGCAACTTACCGAACTTACTCTGTGTTTGTGCTGCTTATCACGGAATTTTCAGAGTTGTAAGGGACCTCTAGAGATCACCCAGTCCCACTCCCCTGCCAAAGCAGGATTGCCCAGAGCACATTACTCAGGACTGCATCCAGGCGGGTCTTGAAAATCTCCAGAGAAGGGGACTCCACAACCTCCCTGGGCAGCCTGTGCCAGTGCTCTGTCACCCTAACTGTAAAGAAGGTTTTCCGTGTATTTGAACGGAACCTCCTATGTTCCAACTCGTGCCCATTGCCCCTCGTCCTGTCATTGGGAACCACTGAAAAGAGTCTGGCTCCATCCTCCTTCAACCCACCCTTTAGATATTTATAAGCAGTAATAAGGTCTCCCCTCAGCCTTCTCTTCTCTAGGCTAAAGAGTCCCAGCTCTCTCAGCCTTTCCTCATAAGGGAGATGCTCCAATCCCTCAATCATCTTAGTTGCCCTACACTGGATCTCTCTCTAGTAGTTCCCTGTTCCTCTGCCTGAAACTGGACACAGTATTCCAGTTGTGGCCTCACCAGTGCAAAGTAGAGGGGGAGAATGACCTCCCTCGACCTACTGGCCCCACTCTTCCCTATGCAGTCCAGGATTCCACTGGCCTTTTGGAGATAAGGGCACACTGCTGGCTCATGGATAACTTACTATCTACCAGGACCCCCAGATCCTATGTCACGCTGTCTAAAAGTTTGTTGTAGGGTTTGAGATCTTGCTCTTGTAGAATAGAGCAATTGAATTGGCTGTTCGTCAGCATAAGCAAAAGTGTGTAAGTTGTTGTTTTTTGGGGTTTTTTTTTTTTTTAAACTGCTTAATCTTTGTTCTAGATGAGTACCTGCTTGCCTGCTAATCAGGAACGTTTTGCTAATGGAAAATTGGCAACTGTGCAGTTTCATCCATCTGCTCAAGTGGTCATGACTGCTGGACACGATCGATCTGTGTCACTCTTTCAGGTGAAGAATTTTGTTCTATACTATGTAAATGGCCACTAATATGGAATTTTTTTATAAGTATAGCTGAGATAGCCTGGAATGATAGACTTCCTTTTCTCTCTTCCTATGATGGTGTGCTCACAGAATGCAATGTCTGTGGTTGCAATGGAATTTCCTTGGTTGAAGGCATCATGTTGGAAGAAATTCCCATCTGTGACTTCATACCAGCCACTTACAGAGTATAGGCAATCTTAGTTGTAGCAGAGTTTTTAGTTGAAGATTTGTTTTTAATGTTTGATTTTAAAGTTTGCAGTGATGAGGACTAATGAGTTTTTTTTTTAAGTTGTTTGTAAAGCCTGCAGTGTTGGGAGCAGTCCACTTTCATTTAAAAGTGTAATATTGCTGTAAAATGTGGAGAGACTACTGCAGCAGGAAGACACTTGTCCTGGGACACTCCAGTCCTCCTCCTCTGAAAACAAAAGATCATAACTCTTATTTCAGAACTTCCAAGAGGGCCCAGTATCAGGGAAACGGACAAAGACACAAGTCACATTTGATATTTCCACGGGGCTGCAGGAAAGAACAATGTGAAGCAAACATTTCCATTTAGAAAACCACAATAGAAGTGATTATTTGAACAAAGAACGGGCAAGACAGGGAAGGGTAAGAGGTGTGAAGTATATCCAGGAACGCTGGGAGTGCCTGATATACAGGGTGAGGAGCCAAGAGCCTGGTTATTTGTAGATTGAGGAGAGAGGAAGAGATTAATGCTTCAAACTGGCATACCTCTTACTGTTTAAGTCTCTTGTGCTGGCTAGTTGATACGAATTTTCTATGTAGAAGTATTTGGTATGTTCCTTAATATGATAATCTGGTTTGTTTGTTTGTTTTTTGCAGGTTGATGGTATAAAGAATCCAAGAATACAGAGCATCTATTTAGAGAGTTTTCCAATCTATAAGGCTTGTTTCAGTGTCGATGGAGAACAAGTTATAGCCACTGGTACTCACCATAAAATGTTCTTTGTGTATGACATGATGAGTGGAAGTATTATTCCTATAGAGAAAGTAAGAGGTACGTTTTACAGTGTTCTAAGTGTCTGGGCATAGTTGAAGCTGTCCCAAATGGAGATGGCGTATGAATTTTCCTTTAGCTTTAGTTTGTCTTGGATATTAAAAGTTAATTGTCACACATAAATAAGGTTGAGTTGTAGCTTTACTGTAAGAGCGTATTACAGAAGTGAAAAGCTGAAGTGGAGTCAGGTCTTATTCATGTTCATCATACCTCTGAATATTGAGGAAAAAGAATAAATTATGCTAATTTGAAGTTCTGAATCTCTTTTTAAAGGTGTGGAGGAAAGATTTCTCAGAAATTTCGAAGTCTCTCCAGATGGATCATTTATGCTTCTAACTGGAACTTCAGGTTACCTCCACTTGTTGTCAATGAAGGTAGCTTCTTGTTGTGGTTCATGTAGCTTCAATTTCTTGGTACCATTTTCCTTTTGAATCTGCTTGCTTATATTTAATCTGAAGAGCAATCTAACTTTCAGATGGAACAAAGGTATGATGCATACTGTGACAGCCTTCAAAAACAAGCTGCTGAATCAACTAACTCTAGCTTTAGAAAATTATTTTGGGGTGTCTCTGAGAATTTTTTCCTCACTATGCAGTTCCCTTTGGGACTCGTGAGCTAAGGCCAGAGTTTCATGGGTTTTTAAGCTGTCACTGGAAAAAGTTGTATGTCAATGTTGTATTTCGACTGATGGCATGAACACTGTGCTGGCAAAAGGAATGGCCTCAGTATGGAAACAGTCATCTGAAGGCAGAAAAAATATAGGACTGCTTTTATGGGAATAGTGCTAGTGCATGCTGGTGTACCATGTTCATGAATCACCATCTACTGTGATGCATAATGCATATAGAATTTTTTCAGTTAAATTTTAAAATGTCATATAATGAAAACTGGATTAGTTTTAAACTTCTAGTAGGCAAAATGCTTTTTAAAAAAAAGTTCCATTATATAGTGAAGACCCTTCAGTGAGGGAGCGAATTAGTGTTTATTGAACCTGCTGTAGTTGTGCAGTAATAAATCAATCATGGACTCCTGAGCGTCAGCTTGTGCTCTGGTCTGTAGGCACTGAAAATGTTGATGCTGTTCTTTTAATGTCAGTGTAGCTAACTTAAGATTTTTGTGGGACAGGAGTATGGAAACAACTTTCCTACAGATTTTTTGGCAGGATCATTGTCACCATTGTTGTTCTTCATCCTATAGACAAAGGAACTGATTAGCACTATGAAGGTAAATGGAAGATGCACTGCATCTGCCTTCACTCCAGACAGCAGTAAAATATATAGCTATTCGAGTAAGTATTCTCTCTAACGTCACTAATTGTAATTCCATTTAAATTGTGTACGTTTTTTAAGTTTTACAAAGATAATTAAAAGGGTTTTTGCCAGTATCTGGCCTAAAAATACAACCAAGTGATCAATCATTAACTATTTTAATATGCCGTTGTTTGTTTTAAATGCCCTGTATTTGATAGTTGTAAATGAGCTAATAGTTGTTGTCTAATGAAATTCATTTAACAAAATCGACAAACAATGTGTTCTGTATATATGGTTTCTATAATCTACTTTATTCTGCAACCAGAGGAAGGTGAAGTTTTCATTTGGGATGTGAGAAGCAGAAAGTGTCTACACAAATTTGAAGATGAAGGTTCTTTGGAAGGAAAGTGCATTGCTGTTTCAAAAAATAACCAGTATGTGGCATGTGGGTAAGTGACTTGGATTTGACATCTTCCTTGAGCATTTTGAAGCTCTTCAGTAAACTTACTGGTGGCTGGTGGGAGTGTAGGAACATGGAATAAGTTTGGTTTTAATAAGGTTAGAGTAGAGGTGAATAGGTGATTATTGCCTGTTTTATGATAAAAATTTAATTTGTTCCATGTATATCTAAAATACCGTAAGACACAATGCCAGTATCACTTCTAATGTATTAGTTTTGCTATATATGGTTTTAGCAGTTAACTTTGAAATCATACTGACTGAAATCACAAATTCTGTATTTACAAATGTTGATTCAAGGTCTTCCCCCTTTTCTCTTTCCTATACTCCTAATTTGGCTTCTGCAGTATAGCATGTTAGCATTTGAAAAGGTGCTTCAGCTCAGAGCCACAAGCTTGAAAGTGTTTGTCCAAATACCCTTACTGAGATGCAACTTCAGCCAGTGTATAAATCCTTTTAAATAAGACTAGCACTGAAATACAGTATGCATTTTCTTAGCCCACTGTAGAAAAGGATTTTTAAGTGGACTTAACTCTACAGAGTATCAAAAAAAAACCCAACCAAACAACAAAAAGCTTGAAAATATTTCAGAATCTCTTGATACCAATCCCTCATTGCTTTGAATTCGTTTTATGTAAAAGACGTGCTTATCAAGTCTCTCCACGGTTAAGTGTGTGTCTCTATAAATAAAAAAAAAAACCAGACTAAACCAATCTCTCCACTAAATACTGTTATAAACTCCAAAATCAAGCTCAAAAGAAAATATCGTTACAAATTCCAGTAAATAATTGGAAATTACCTTTTCAGTTGAATGGTGGCTATAGATGACAAGGTAATATGTACTGTAAATGTTACTTTTTGGTATAGTCATTGTTAACTTCTTTTTTCAGTTCAGCTTCTGGAGTTGTAAATTTATATACTACTGATGTCTGTCTCAAAGAAAACCATCCTAAACCAGCTAAAGCCATAATGAACCTGGTTACCTCTGCTACATGTGTGACCTTCAATCCCACCACAGAAATTTTGGCAGTGGCTTCCCGTGAAGCTGATGAGGCTGTCAAATTGGTATGTTCAGCTTTGTTAGTACAAGCTTTCTTGTTTCTTGATCAAAAATGTTCCTGGTGACATAGTAACACTGATACTGAGCAGATGTGTACTGCAAAATTTGCTAGACTGAGCAGATCAGGACTTGTACAAGATACTGTATAAGGAAATTTTTTTTTCTTCAGAGAAGTTGTTGTGAAAATAATACCTTATGGTCTAGTTTACCTTTTTTTTTTCCTTTTTAAGATGCCCTTATTTTAGTGCTGTAAATATAACTCAGCAACATGCGTGAATTTTCAGCAGCTGTTAACTGTAACAGTCTTATGATGTGGGGTTTTTCCTAGCTCATTTAGAATTTTGCCAGCCTTGTCAAAATTGTGGCCAACAGTGGAACTATTGAACTAATCTGAGGGTTTGAAAGCCTGTTTTTACTAGTAAGGTGTAATTACTTAAAAATAAATGAGTTGCAATAACTGACTTTGTAGTGTGCTCCCTGCACCTTTTCTCCAGTAGAACATTTTATATAAAGTGGTGTAGGACAGGAATGTAACTGAACATTTGAACTTAACATTGACCTTCAATTTTAAATTTGTACTTTAATTTGAATTTTGGTGGCTTTCCTAATTGTGGTAACTAATGACCTATTTCTCAATAGGTACACATTCCTTCATATACTGTATTCTCAAACTTCCCAGTGTTCAGAAGAAAACAGATTTATCTTGCTCAATCTATGGACTTCTCTCCCAGAAGTGGTTTTTTCTCTGTAGCAAATAACAAAGGCAAAGCTTTGTTATTTAGGTATGTACTAAGTTAGTTTAATTAATCCCAGGTAACATGTTTGTATTCTGTAAGATGGGGCAGGTGACTGGTAAATGATAAGGTTTGACTTCATGGTCTGAATTTCACCTCATGACTTAATTGAGTGCGGAGCTGGTTTTCCCTTCAGGAGAATGAATGAGCCTTGTTTATTGTCTGATTATAAAAATACACATTGCTGCAGACATCCCTGTCAAAACTGTCATTATCCTTTTCTGAAATAACTACTATGTAAAAAGTCAGACGCTCTCCCCATTAAAAAACAGAGGATTAAAGAAGAACTTTACCCTTTTTGTGAGAAGGGAGAAGTGTTTTGGTGGTGTTTTTTTTCTGCTGGTGTGGTCAGGTGTAAGGAGTGCTAATAACTCAGAGCAGGAATATTCCTTTTTTTTTAAACTAAGTAACTTTATGTGATACTTGGAAAACTTTGCATTTTTAATGTGAGATTTTAATGATTTATGAAGTCTGACGGGGAGAATTTACAAAAAGACTGCCAAGCATGTCTGTAAAAAAAAGTGAATTAATCTTGTGATTTGTCCTTTATTTGAACTTGAACTGCATATTATATTGGCACTTCCAAGTAAATCTAGCATGTGGGTGATTGCTATCTTTTGCTACACCTGTGTTTCAGATTAAGAATACTCAAAGTGACAATACTGAATAGTTGTTGCTTCTTTGTGCTGTTCACTCAACAGGTTTCAACTTTTTTTTTTTTTCCTTCAGGCTGAAACATTATTCAGATTTTTAAAAGAAGATACAGGAGAAAATGGACCAGTAACTGAGGTAAAAGTAGCACTAGAACTGTTGACAACATTGTCTTGACGAACGTTATTTTCACTTAGCTACCTCCACCTCTTTATAGATGGCAACAGGAAGCTCTGAATCCTGTGTAATTTGAAACTGTTCTGTCTGGATCACTCCAGTAGTAGGGTCCACATGATGGGCAGGAGTTGGGCTTGTCTTCTCAGTCTCAGCTTTTCTCATAATACTCCTACAGGGAGTTGGTAGTTCAACTAAACTTCTGCTCAGTCCTGTTGACAGTAGTTTTAAAAATCTGAATATATTTAAATCAAACTCATAGGCAGTGTTGTTAAAAACAGCTGCAGGCTGGCAGATACTTGGCTTGAGTCACGTAAGTGAGCCCACATGAGTCTGCATAATTTCAAATTTAGATAACGTAAATTACTGAAGTTTGAGGTGTAGCTTTGTGCAGGTATGATTTTAATGTACACTTTAACCTCTTCATGGAAAACTAAAGACCTGTAGCCTTGACAGTAATACAGTAGTTCTGTTTGACCCAAAATGTGTTAACGATTGGAAGCTAAACTGGTTCAGACTGGAAGCAGGCAGTCTTCTGCATGTTAAGCTTGCACAGAATTTTGTGATGGCTAAATGTTTGGAAGATACTAACAAAATTCTCTGTACTGATCTTTCCCCAGGTGTTGTAACCTGCAGATACAAGTACGCTGACAAAGTCGAACAAGCTTTTTTATTTTATACAGAAGTTCAAAAATACTAATATAACATCTGTGGGTTTGAATGTTGTTCCTTAATAAATGTACCTGATAAGTTTTCAGGCAAGTTCTTTCAACTTTTTCCAATGTTTTGTGTAAGCAAATGATTAAGTAGATTTTAACGGTTGGCATTCAAGCTAATGTCTTCAAGGAATGCTTAAATGTCTTTAGTTATTATGAGCATATGAAGAATTCCAATGCTGAAACACAAAACATCAGTTTTGTGTAAATTGTAAGCTCTGCGCCCTGTGTTTCATTTGAGCTCTTCCATCAGCCAGGTTCATTTGAGGCTGGGTTGGAAACAGCATTTTGCTGACTGGAGGAGCAAATCAACCTGAAACCCTGTTGATGCAGACGTTGTAGGTCAGTCCAGCTTAATGGGCCAGCTATAGCTTAAAGACATCCTAAACCAAAAGGTGAGAAACAGCCCCCGCGGTTGTGTTTACTGCCTCCTGTGTGTCACAGAAACAACTGTATGCAATGTGGTTTTAATTCTTAAAGGAAGACCCCATTCTTGTCTTTCTGGGAAAGCAAAGCATCCTGATTATCACTTCATACTTGATTTTGAAGTGAATTGTGAAATTTTAATACCATGGGGGTCACCTAGCAAGGACTGTTTTACGACTGTTGTCGCTGGATTTTCATCTGATGCCAAATATTGCCTCTCTGGTCACTTTGTTCCTGAAGTGGCCACCTCTTTCTTTTAAATACATGAACAAAAAGTTGACTAGGAATCTGCTACAATAAAAGCCCTGTGTTGAGAATAAATTGTGGCTAACATGTCTGCTTCACGTGAGAGTTTTTTGGGCAGTAATGACAAGAGCCAAGGTGCTCTACTAACCAGTAGTGAAGTCAGTAAGCCTTCAGTGAAAAAAAGAAAAAGCATGAGAAAAAGCTAATTCTAGAACTCAGTCAAAAATTTTAAATATATTATATAAAATAAATATATTAAGTATATTATGATAGATAAATAATTATATTATAATTTGAAAAATAGAATATTAATTTTTCTAATGTAATGGGTTTTTCAAATGGCTTTGCCAATGATTCATTGTAAGAGGAGAACTTGATTTCACAAATCAGAGGAAAAAGCAGAATATGTTCTGGAGGTGTTAAATTGACTACAGTGTTTAACCTTATTGCGGTCTTAAACCTAAACTAAAGACCCTAGTATGGAAGAGTAAAATTAAATTGTAAGCACACTTTATTAAGATGATTGCTGTAGGATTCTTCTGTTACAAACAAATCTAGGTAAAATCTGTCTGGGACTGAGATTTTGTTGCGTTTCGGAAATCCAGATGCTGAAACTAGGTTTATGACTTCACTAGAGGGCAGCACTTAATCACTTATTTGGAGACCTGACTGCTTCATGTGACTGAACGGTATGTCGTGTGGCAGCACTGCTGAGGAGGGAGGTCTTGGTTGTGGTTATCGACACGATTCGCCTCTTTTAATCATCTCTGTATTTCACCATAAGGGAGGTTTAAGTAGTGTGACTTCATCCATAAAGCTATTAAATAGTTTTAAATCAAAGACTTCTAAAAAGGTAGGGTTTTAAACATTGTCTCTTACCAAATCTCACTGAAGTAGCCGAGGGGTATTTTAATATTGTTTAATCTGCTTGTCCTGAGACTGTCCCTCTCCTTGCACAGTATGTGCTTCTCCACTTTACCCATAAAAAGTCCCAAACCCAGTGATTTAAAGCCATATAGCAAGTCATTAGCAGATCTGGAATTGGAACTTGAGAATTAATGGGTTCCTGGGCTACTTGAGCATAAACACAACAGTTTCTGATGTTCGTTCTTGCCCACCCTGCTGGCTTCTGGTTGTAAGAGGTGCAGATTGGATGGAGCAGGAGAGTGAAGGGAAAAGGTGTTATAAGACATACTGAGGTACTGTATACTTTTGTATCGCTGCAAGTGATTTCAAATAGTGGCAGGAAGGAGAGATTAAACATATCTTTTTGCAAATTCTATGATGTAAGTTGCAAATATTAAGCTTTATACTGGGTTATGGAGAACACTGCAGTACAAGAATATTTAAGCTTACTACTAAATATCTTAATTCTTGTTGCATTTTTGTCTTCTGCAAAACATAACTTACTGCCCCATCCAATATGGAACAGGGAAGACTTTTGCCTTGAGAAATAAAGGAACCCTCAAGGTGCTTGTTGCATTTCTTATTGGATTTTGAGCAATGACAGTTGCATGTACTAAATGGTTGTAAAGGTTGGATGATCTGAAGTATTGCAAGAAGTTGAAACTTTTATTAGTGTGTCCAGGGTTATTTATTTGCAATGGGATGAATTACTCTTAAGTATGCATATCACTCTACTCTCATTCTGAAAAACTCGGTTCTTTGTCAGTTTGCCATGTGTTAAGAGTACTTAAGCTTCTGACCTATTTAAAACATCTTTGTGTTTAATTCCTTTTTTCCTAGCCTGGCTTTTTTTTTTTCTGGCATTGCTAAGCTGAATTTCTTTTAATGAATTATTTCTCTGCTTTTCCTCTCCTTCCATTCTCCTTGGCAAAAGAAATTTTATTGATGTAGCCCATTAAATATTTATCACTGCAGCCTTTCCCCTTCAGGCTGTGATCTTGTCCGATTTTGCAAGCTAAAGAGAATTAGTCTGGTTAGTGCTTAGAAAGGAAACCTCCAAGAAAAAAAATCCCAATGCTACCATGACTAGATCTTAGAGTAACACGGGTTATTTAGAAGATTATGGGGTTTGCTGCTAAGTCTATCTTGAATCTGCTGTTTGACCCTGCTCCTGTTTGAGAGCTGTGTTTGTGGTGCAGGTGGTTTAGCAAATTATTAAAGGACTGAATGTTTTTATTTTTTCTCCCGTGTCTCATTCAATATCCAGGATTGCTGCTTTCAAAATTAGTAGGAAAGTTGTGGTTCTGTAAATCTCTTCCATGTGGAACTGTTTCAACTGCTACATGATTTTTTCCAAATGCTTGTTGATCAGACAGCAAATTAAATCTCCCTCGTTGGACACAGTGCTGAACCCATCCAGTGGATGTGGCAGTCCTACACACCTTGAAAAGAAGATGATTTCTTGCCTAAGGATGTTTCTCAAAGTATTTGAAGGCCTCTGGTGAGCCTCTAAATCCCTTTTTTTTTCTTTTTTTTTTCTCTAATTTGTAAGATCTAGGGGAAGGATACAGAGCTCTTCTGGAGAGTGTCTGAAATAAGTCTGTACAGGATAAAATCCTCAGTTACTGCTGTCCAGTACCTCCAGGAGTCTCGCTGGTGTCCAGTACCACTGCACCATTGCTTACTCTTGCCCTGAATTCTGCTGTATCGTTTTGGATAACCAGCAGCAGCAATGTGCTGGGCAGTTAATGACACATTACTGTCATTGTTTGGATTTTCCTGTTGGGACTATGGAACAATGATTGTGGTGTTTCTCTGGAACAAAACATTTCTTCGGTACTCAGACATTTTTGTCCCAAGTTTGTCACAGTGAGATGGCAATACAGTCTAATCCATTTTGGGACACTTCCATTGAGGGAGTTTGCACCTGTGTATTTTCTTCCAGTGATTAAAACTATGCAAGTTATACATCTTATTAAATTTGAGACCCTTTAACCTGAATGAAATCTTATAAGCTGATCAGACACTTTGAAACGGCTGCAACGTGATTTGGTTTTCATAACAGATACTGTAAAATGTGCCTGAGATTTCAGTCTTCATAGTGTAATATTTTGCACATAAGATTGCCTGCCATATGAGACTTCCATTTTGTGTGTGCAATATTGAATGTTTTATTATGCTTAAACAGATGGGAGGAAGAGTTGAAGCAGAGGGGAGTTTGGAAACGTGCTGCAGGAGCCCTTACTCATAATTGCTACCTATTGCTATTCTTCTGCCTTGTCAGAAGATTGGGGATCTTTATTTATCATGGGTTTAGCATGTATTCTATTGCTTTTTCAGTCAGTTTCCACTGGATTGAGACTGACTTAAGAAATTAAGCCTCGCAGGATGTTTTTAACAGATTTACATGGCTAGGAACTTAGGGGAGTTGATCTTCAATTGGGGTCTTTTATGAAAACAGTAACTTCTGTCTGCAAACCCTGATGCAGTGTAGTGTTCAGCTAAGGGTCTGTATCACCTGCTGAAATAAACATGCCTGAACACAAGGGTTCTTTATTCCTGTTTAATCTTTGTTTTCAGCTTTGGATGCAGATTTCTAAGTTACTGGAAGAGAAAAGATGTTTTGAGTACTTACAATTCAAAGATAATGGTTCAAAAACTTGCATTGTCACTCAGAACCTCAGCATCCTGCTGTTCGTGAGATTGTTTCAGTTACTTGGTGAAAATCTATTACCGCTGATCTACTGGGAGGAATTGCATTCAGAATGAAATAATTAAGCCATGTGTGGTTTGGTTTGTGTTTTTTTTTTTTCCCCTTGTAGCTTCTCTAATGAATGCATTGCAGCAGCAACAGCTTGTTCTGAGCCTCACTGTGCTCCATGGCTGCATTGTCCTTCCTTGGAGAATGTTGTCCTTCATTTGTACAAACATGCAATTGCAGCCATGCTCACCTGGGCTCTAACTGACTTTGGATCTGGGAGACTGTGCAAACTACCTCTTCTGCATGCAGGGCTTAGATTCTGGAGATAACAGCTCAACTTGCTGAAGAAGTTTTTGTAGGTTGGAAGATACGAACTAGGTTACAGAAGAAGAAAATTATGCCCCATTGATCACTAACACTTTGCATCGATTCCTTGTGTGAATTCTGCGGGGTATGGAATTGGTACTGCTAAAAGTCATTCTTAACAAAATCCAAGTATATTATACTGTGGGACAATTGTTCTAGCTCTGTCCTAGCTGCAGTCTGCTTCAGTTCAATCAGGGTAAGCTAGAGGGAAGATCACTATACTGTGAGATGAAGTAATTGTAGTTTGAAAATGAATGGAAAAGTCTTTGATAATAGGAAATTCAAGGTTACCTTTAATGGAGGACACCCAAGAAATGGTTGGGTAAATATAATAGGAAAATGACAGGGGATTCATGAATAGGAGACAAATTTGTGTAAGTTAATTTTGTAACAAAGCCATTATTGCTTATAAAAATATTTAAGTCTGTTAACACAAACTAGTCTTTCATCTGCATAAATTTATCCAGCAGAGTCAGGCCCCCAGGCTGCTTGTAATAACTACAGAGGGCTTCACAGGCTGTCAGTTCTCAAACCATTTTGTGCTGGAGTATTTCAGCTATGTAGTATATCACATACTGAGATGAAGCTATAGAATAAAGTGATGTGTACCAATTAAGATTAATTACTGTAAAAGATCAAGTATTATGGACAGATACTTGGCCAAAATTGAGCAAATCTCCAATTAAAGTTTTCTTTCCTGAAAAAAGTACATTGATTGAACAATGCTGATTACCTATCCCTAAATTTGTCTTGACCTGTTACAACTGGATGTAATGACTTCTGGCATGATTGTGGAAGAGAATAGAGGCTGTTCTTGGGATCCCTCAAGTGTGCAGGTTCCAGTTACAGGAAAAGCCAAGATTGAATGCTGTTTCCAGTTGAGTGGAAAACAACTTTTTTTTGTGACTCTCATTCCTGATGTAAGTGATGTGTGACCTCAGCCCTGATAGCAAATGACTTACTCAAAAGATACTGAGAAATTCAGTAATATAAAGATTATAATGGGGTCAATCAGAAGTTTAAGTTTTGCATAGTTAAACTTCCCAAACAGACCTATGTAACTTTGGGGTAAATTTAAGCTCTTGGTGATTTGAAAGCCTTTTTGAAATTCAGGACTATAAACCTTTCCCAGTGTAGGATGGGGATTATGTATCTTATTTTCTTCTGGCTTTTGAAGAAATGCTGCAGCTTCACACTTATCCCCTGGGAGTCCTCTGAAGCTGAATGCGTGTTTCTAACATTCCTCAAGGTGTTTGCATAAATGGCACGATAGGTACAGACTAGCAAAGGTGCGGATTACTGTGGTCAGAAAAAAACCCACAGTATTTTGCTTAAAACTCATCCTATTGTGCTTCACATAATAGCAATTTGTTCTTACTGCAGGTAGAATGTCCACTCGATAGTCTTAAAGTGAAGGCACCATGTAACAACTCTGTGTCCTGAAGCCCAGCAGCACAAAGCTATGGAAAAATGTTAATGTATTCTTTGATTGTAATCACCTGTACTTGTACCCCTTCCATCTGAAGATCCAGAAGGGCTTTATTAAGGCAAGGAATCATCCATAGTAAGGAATATTATCTCATGGGTAGGGGAAAGAGGTAGAGAGGTGAAATGAATTACATGCTGAGTCAGAACTGAGAGTTTCAGCCTAGTTTCTTGATTTCCTGTCACTTTTTTTTTTAAACACTAGATTAGCTTGTCTCATTGAAAACTCTGCCTTGTTCTGTTCTTGCATGCACGCTTGCTATTTCCTTTTTTACTGGCTTGCAGTTTTTGAGTGATACTTAAGGTGTTTCATTCATTCTCCAATCTGTTCTCCTTCCCCAGATACTTAAAAGTGACTCTGCTGATGAATATGGTGTTCAGATTTTTGTGAAGAACACTAGTTCTGTGGGAACTGACATTCATATCGGTATTTCTAACCAACCTGTCAGCTTTGGCAGCTTTCTGCAAAGATACTTGTCTTACAAAAGTTTAGTGTGTTGCAGAAAATTCAATCTTGCACAAAAACTCGTAGGTCCTTTGACTCTTTGGATACAGATGAAGATGCGATCCGGCAATGTGGAAAAACCAGATACAATAAAGTTGGCTATGGTCAGGGCCATGTAAAAAGAACTACCTTTAATAGGAACTTACATAAAAATCCTGCTGTCTTCGTGGCTAATAATGCCAGAACTGCTTTTCCACTGTGAATTTTGTCAAAGGTCCTAAACATTTTGTGTCACCATCTGTTTTCACTCTGTATGACAGACATTAAATAAAACCTTTGAGAGATGGAATAAACTCCACCCCCAAATTCCCAAGAAGTAAGTTTTTACACAAAGCCTGAAGGAGACTATCTCTTATCTTAGCTGTCTGGTTTCTTGTCAATAAAGAGAATTCCAGTGGCGTTAGGGGATTTTAGGGGCCATGACACAGTTAACAGTAGAAAGCAAAAAGTTTAGAGGAAACTGTCTCGGGAGTTTTGATCTGTGATGATTTCTACAGGCTGCACTGGTGCACTGCACAAGGCCCACATGACAAACGGAAACAAGTGCTCAGTAACACGCAGTCAGCGTTGTATCTGTTGCTGAAATCACCACTTAATGCTATTTTGCTTATCTGAATCCAGGGCATCTTAGTAAACAAATGTCTCATTACAGAATCCTGCTGTATGTTTGTTATACAACCGCTATCCAGAAAGAAGCTGAGAGACACCTCTGGAAACTGCATTTTTTGGGGCACACCTTTAAAATTAATAGCTGTAGTAACTCACTGATTTGTTTGAATGTGTCCTCCAGCAAATCACGTCTTCACCTCAGAGCAATTAAAACTGGAACAGAACTTCACTTGAATGCATTTAATGCTTTACTCCTGCTTTTGCCATATGCTGATTCCTCCCAGAGGGAGAAAATCTGAGTACCGTGTAAGATTTTCCAAATAGAATAATAAACGAGTGGGTGTTTGAGCTCTGAAAGGATATGAATCTCTGAAGCTGGCTTAGCTGATTTGGTATTTTAGTTGCATAGAGTAAACCCAACATTTTCAGGTTTGTTTTCAGCTCAGAAACCTGTGTGTGCTTATGCAAAACATTGCCAAGAACAAATGAAGGTGATGCACGTATAATAAATTAATGAACAGGTCAGGTCTCTGGTATCCCAGCTCTGGAAGATTTTACTAACTTTTAACTACGGTAATTAACGGGTTTGTGCTGAAGGGCTCTGCGAAAAGAGGAGCTGCTGCCCCAGCCCCTCCTGCCCTCTGCCCGACGTGGGGCACGGCTGCCTGGCAGCCCGGCCGAGGGCTTCTCGTGTGGCTCAGCCTTTGCTCTTGCTGTGAAAGAGCTCCTGCTATCCTGGGCGGATGCAAGGGGATGTTATTTCGATGCTTTTCTATGCAAGGAGGCTCCAGAAGGGCTGGTAAGGGGCTGATGAGACACAGAGAAGGTTAATATTTGGCCACTGATGTGTTGTACTTCAAGGCAGAAGTTCAATGCAGGGAAGATGCTCAAGGGGAGGAAAAACCTTGTTTTTCTTCTGCTGCTTATAGGTCGCAAGATTTCCAGGCACTTGGTGTCTCTGATAATCAGTAGTCTAAGTGGTCTGGCTAATAAGTGATAGACAGCTGGTATTACAGCTCTGGTGTGGTTCTGGGTATAGGTGCAGCTTAGTGCTGCAGGGAAAGCAGTGAGGCCTCTGGCTGCTCCGGTCTGATGCTTTAGGGTGTCCCAAAATTCCCAAGTTGCTCTTTTTTTTCTGAGCTTTTCTGCCTTTCCCCCGGTGTGTCCTCTGGGATCCTCTTCCTCGCTTTCGGGCAGTCTCAGAGAAGACGCTAGAAAAAAGATCGCCGTAGGTCTGTGGCTCAGCCGGCACTCTTAATCTAAAAATATGAGGCACATAATTGCTGTTAACACTCATAACAGTTTTAAGTCTGTGCAAAATTAGCCAGTATTTTTAATGGGGCTACTTCACAGTTAGATTATGTTCCTGATGAGTATGTCATTGCTTCATTAGTTTTCTCCCCTCATAGTATTCCTGCATTTTGATAGCAAATGATCCTTTCCTCTCAAGGACGTAGCCAGAGCACACGTTTCTGTGAAGCACAGGGCGATATCGCTTGCAGATATGTTTTACTATACAAGTGGCTGTGCTACTTCCAGACATCAGTGTAGTAAAGGGTTAGGGAAGAAAACTTGCAAAAACTGAGTTTAGTAAATTTGTATGGTAAGGACTTTATATACATATGTATATTGTGGTGATAAAAGTGAAGAGATTTATATACTCCAGCTACTAATGTATACTTCATTAACTTTATTAGACAAAATTACTTAAGGCTTCATAAATATCAAATGCTAGTCCCTGCGCACAGGGTGGTATCGTAGCATTTATAAGCATCATTAAGTGCTGGAGCATACGCTTGCACACGTATGATGTAGCAGAAGCGAGATCACTCTAAAGAACTCAGATGTATGTATTTATGTTCTGTCAAACAATTTCATGAAAGCAGGGGGGTTTTAAAAGCATTTCTAGGAGTTCTGCATTTAATTAATTTTTTGTACTTGTGCCTTAGTCTGAAGTTTTTACCCAGCAAAAGATCAGCCTGGGATGTCAGGTGTTCTGTCTGGGTGAAGGTTTATGGGGTCATGGTCTCAGACTGCAGAAACCCTTGAATTTTGAGATGATGAAGATGATTTTTGAGATGCTGCTCTGGCTGGAGTCGGTAGGAGAAACTTGCATCACATATTGTTACAGAGGGTGTGGGGTTCATTCGTTCTCTTCCTACGCTCACTGAGTGGAGTGGTCATGGGTTAGACACTTAAGACCTACTTAATATCAATTATTCACTTCTAAGCCTTGCAAATGAAGCATAGATTCAGCAAGCCATTACAAAATGGAAAAAACCTGGAAAGTCATGAGGCTGGGTCGTGTTCCCACAGCATTCAGAAGGAACAGGTACACGTTTCTCCATTTTAGACTATTTTTTACTTACAGTGCTAGATTTTTTACCGTACTGGGCAAAAACTCTCTTACTCTTACTGATTGCTATGACCATCCAAGGTATTTTAGAAATGGCTACACAAATAGATTTGTGCCAAGAGCAAGTACAGGTTGAACTCGTTAACTTGTGCAAGTTATCAGGTTAACTGGAGAAGCCTGTGGTAATTGGTGTGTGGTGGGGCAGCTGTGCAGCAGGAAGCTCTGCTTGAGCAGGCTCAGAGGAGAGCCAGGAGCTCACTGCATGGGTAAACTCACATGGGGTGGAGGTACGGCTGAAGTTGGGAAGGCAGGTAAGAGTTTTTCTCTGATATTCAGCTGTTGGAATAATCTTCCCAGGAATGTGGTGGATTCCCCATCATTAGACACCTTTAAGATTCAGCTGGGCTGGGTGCTGGCCCATCTTGTCTAGACTGTGCCTTTGCTAGGAAAGGTTGGACCAGATGATCCTTGAGGTCCCTTCCAACCTGGTGTTTTATGATTTAATGTACTGCTTTTCTGAATCCTTGTCCTAGAGGTCAAAACTTTGGCTCTTGGTCTATTTATGCAGTGCTGCTAAGTTGCTCTGGTGCAGCTCAGAGCTGAAGTTCCAGATAACGGTTCTGACCAGTTGTTTCTCTAGAAATTTTAGTTTTGTTATTTTGATAATAACTGGGTTCTGAAGGGCGTTCCTGAGGGAATTTAAAGGGCTTTCTTGAAAGCCCCAGGGATAGATCAGTTAAACTAAACATGGTGAGCTCTCTGGAGTGCGGTATTATTGGTATCGTTGCAGAAACTCTCTATTCAGGCAGAATTGAGGCAGAATCCCTTTGCTGAGGGATCTGTTTGCACTCATAGATTTATAACAGGAAAGCTGTGGGGATGCAGGTCAAAAGGAATTCCTGCCAGGACAAGAGACTGCTTACCTGTTTCTTGGTCTTTTCCCTAATTCCCAGCTTCTCACTGGTGGTTTTGGGTCTGCCCGCTGTCCCCGGGGCACTGTGGATTGCCAGTCTACAGAGGAGAGAGCAGCTGCTCTGCTCCTTTCTCACCTCCCCTTAGTTCGGGTGAGCTTCCCACAGTATTGTCTGATGAAATGGATGTTTGTGCATCGTTAATCTGCACTCACAAAAGTAAAAAAGAACAAACAAAAAAATATTATTGTATTACTGTGACTAGGAAATTCAGGCATCCGCAATGTTTAATGTTGAGAGCCCCTGAAATTTGTATCCTAATTAGTCCTGCTTTGAGTTTATCCATGTCAGGGATTTTGTCATGTTAAATGTGTTAAACCTGGTGATGTTTGGAAACATTCCAGGTCAGGTTGGACGGGGCTCTGAGCAACCCGATCTAGCTGAAGATGTCCCTGCTCGTTACAGGGCTAGGTGACCTTTAAAGGTCCTTTCCAACCTGAACTGTTCTGCGATTCCATATGCGGCCGGTTGTTCCGAAGGACCGGCAGCCTGGTATTAGCCCTGTTGCGTCCGTGGTGTGCTCCGCAATGTGACTTTGAAACTCGGTAATGGTGAGGAGGGAGGCAGCGGAGCTGCAGGAGCCGGCGCTGGAGCAGAGACGCGTCCCTCGCGCTCCCTTCCCACAGGTTATCAGGTTTTGCTTTCTGTGTATAAAGCCATTCCATTGCTCTCGGCGTGTGTAAAATTACTGCAAGGTCTTGCTGTGTGGTAATTCTTAATTGTGTTAGCTGTGTCTCCATGAATTATCCTGGCAAGGTTGCCTCACGTTGCTCAGCGCCTCCCCTGGGCAGTTTAAGACTGCAGTGGCTGTTTGGGGCACGTCCCTTACAAAGGCAGTAACGAGCTGCTGGGCAGACTTGTCCCTGATACCTGGGTGTGCTTCGAGGTAACCTGTTTGGCAGTGTTTTTGTTGATGTGGTCCCTCTAAAGCTAAAAGAGCAATAGATGGTTCATAAGCATGAAAAAAGGCCTCCTATTTAGTCAGAAAAAAAATTGTGCTAGCTCTGCAAAGAAGCTTTGTGGTTTTATGTGTAAATGTCTTGGAAAATTTCAGGGGAAAAAAAGAGAAATCAATCTTTTATAAATGGAGCCTTCTGGTACTCTTACTCAGAAGAAACCTTTGCGGAGTAGTTGGTGTGGGTAAACGTTCTCTCAACCGAACTCTGCTACCCAAGGGAACAGCATGTTCTTTAAAGTTCAAATCAAAATTTAAATCTTTCATATGTTCTCCTTGCTGAGTAGTATGTAAAAACACACAGCTCTTTTACTCTCCTCCCCATTTCTCTGCTTGGGCAGAAGGATTCTCGTTCTGGTAAGTCTTTCTCCAACTGAATGAAATGTTGATCTGGAGGGGAAAAAAATAGTTATTGGGTCATGTGGCAGAATTTCTGCTCTGATGTGGCTTTTTTGATCAGTGTGAAAGCACACAGGAGTGAAACAGCTGGCGAGGCTGTATGGGGCTCCTCTGACATGCCATCCCCACCGTCGTGTGTGGTTACGATGGTATACGCTCTTCTCTACAGCTCCCTGCAATGCTGTCGGGCTTCCCCGGTCTGGCGGCTCTACCGAGGGGCGCTGGCTCTGCTGTTCCTCCTTCTGATAACTGCTGGAGAAAATTCATTTGCAGAGCTAAATCCTTTTCATCGTGATAAATTCTACTTTCTTCCCCCCTACATCTTTGCTTTCCAACATCGCTTCTTTCTTTTTAATATAGCCAGCCCGAGCGGGATAAAAGCAAGGAGTAAGTTGCTGCACCCGAGGTAAAATTTATAGCTTTTGAAAAGCTCCTACGGCTCAGGATATTAATTGTAACTTGGGACTGGAGCTTGAAGAAGTAAATCTTTAATAACCTCACACACTGCTACTGGAAAGGGGAAAAAGACTGAGCAGTCTCTTCCCCTAAACGTACCGCTGTGAGGTCTCTTTGCAGCAGTTTTAGTGATGGCATAAAATTTGGATTTTTTTTTTTTTTTTAAATCCTAAAAGTAGTCCCAGGCAGGTGTATACATACAAGGGCTGTCTCAGACTTTTTCCACTGTTCATGCAAAATTTAATTTTGTAGTGGTGACATAGGTGGGGGAGAGCAGGAGTGACGTTCCCTTTGACAGCTCGGTGAAGCTGGGAAAAGGAGGGTGATCCAGGGACTTGTCTCGCGCTGGGTTTCTTCCTTTTCTCTTTTGGTCTGCCTTCTGTTTTACCTGGGGCTTATCTTGCTTGTATGCACACATACATAAATCCATTTTCCGCTTCTCCCAAGTAAGGCCTGAATTCATTTCCCGTGTGTATTTTTACTGTGTGTTAAGATGGCATCTACAAGTCCAGCCGTAGACCAGAGTCCCTTTGCTGTAGGCAGTAGGTCAGCACAAAGCAAAAGGATATTGTCTGCCCTCCAAAGGTTTGCAAGGTTATATTTTTTGCAAAAGTAAATCCAGTTTTTCCACCTTTATTTTTCATTCTGAGGTGTTGAGTTGATCTATTCTGCTGTTTAGCCAGGAGTATGACTCTAAAGTCACTTGAAGAGTATGGAAGAGGGTTAAAAAAATGTAACAATCCTCTAAAAATTTAAAATGAGCAGGTTTCATGACCCAGAAGATTAATTCGCAGGGAATCAAGTGATACATGGCAGAGGTAAGACATCTGATGAACAGCTCCAGTACAGAAGGGCAAATGATGTCAGCTTCATTTGAAAGTAACTGTTTTTGTACATGGCTAGCATATAAACTACAATAACCCGACCTCCCAATAACCTGACACTACCACGTCAGTACAAATGGACAGTGAAAGCAGATGCTTTGTTTTAATATTCAACTAGCAGCACTTCAACAGCACCTAATTAATTTATATATAGATATATCTATATGAGACAGAAAACCACTGCAAAGCTGGAATGTTTCTACAAGTACTGGTCCGCAACTTTTCCTGACTTGCAAAGTGTGAGTTTATTGCTGGACTGGAGGTGCTGGGGAAGGGCGGGTGGCCCAAAACAGGCTCAAGAGGTAAGGTATGGGCTCCAAATATTTGTAGTCCTCTCAGACAGTTTCTAGCTGGTAGACAGAAAATAATCACCACCTGATGGCTGCTCCTTCCAGTCTGCAAAATAAGCCCTTGGTCTCATTTTGTTCCTTAGTGAACAGGTATACTTATCATCCAAAAAATGCTCATCAGATTTAGCAGTAATTAGCTGCTTTGCTGGCAGTCTTTGCCCAGAGACATAAATGTGAGAGGAACACAGATGTTAAAATATCCATTTGTCCTCGGAGTTTGTTCCTTTTCTCTGTCTTGTACTTTGTTGTACTTTCTCATGTACTTTTTTGTCATTTACATCTGTGCACTGCGAAGGTTAAAGAACATGGCCCTTTGTCTTTCAGTGAAGTGATTTTTTGTTGTTGTTGCAAACATCCAATATTTTTATGAAGCCTTGAGATCAGCCAGTGTCCAGTGGGCCAAAATGCGATCAGGTCAATCGCTTGCAGGTGAGGCATTGTTCATGGGGTGAAGGCACAGGTGTGGATGATTCCTGCAAGCTCTGTTGAAGGCACTGTTATGCAGAAGAACTTTGCGAAAAGGGCCAAATGCAGTGTATCGCTCCACAAGCATGTGTTTAATCCTCCTGCCACGTATGAACTCTGTCCACTGAAGGAACCTGGTGTTAGCAAACAGCTGGGAGGGCTGGAATCCATCCTTGGGACTCAACAACAGACCCATACACAGTTAAATCTCTAGTTCTCCTTGAGCCTTACAAATCCGTAAGCATCATGGTCTGTTTTTTTCAAGTGTCACTTTCCTTATGGTGTTCGAAGTGCTCCGTGTAGGTACGGGTGCTCCAGACCGTGTGTTAGGGAAATGCGGGGCTCTGCGGGCTTCAGGAGTTGTCTCAAGCCCTCATGATGCAGAACAGGATTTGAATGTTGGTGTGTTGGTAAGGTGGCTTCATCATATATGTATGATCTGTTGGCTTAGTAAATTTTTGAAAGCAAGCTATTTTTGTAAAGATTAAAACTCTGCTGACTATTTGACTGACTGAATTAAAATCTTAAGAGTTCAAACCTCTCTGTCTCTCTATGTTTTCTGACTGCTAAATGATTTTTATTGTATTTCATTCTATGTGATAACATTATCGCAGACTGAAATGAATTTATCCCTTGCTTTCCTTTCTCAGGCAGAAGCTGATGAGGTCTCAATTTTCCAAATAGGCTTCATTTACAGTTGTAGAAACCTCTGAAAATTGAGGCTGCTTTTCTTCACCCGTTTGCAGTTCCAGAGGGTAAAGAGCATATGAGGAACACAACCCGGAGCTTTTCAATTAAAAGTCCTATTTGCAGAGCTGGGGGAAAGTCCTTTGTCTGTCAATGGAAGAGGTGCAGAGGAAAGCGATGGCTTTTCATTGTCTCTGATGCAATAGTCTACCGGAGGTGCAGTCCGAAGCAGTACCTGTGCACTGCGTCGCACCAGCTACTTCTAACCTGTGTGGAGCTGGAGCTGATAATACGGAATGGGAAAAGCACATTTCCTGTTACCATAGGGCATATATCCTACTTTATATAGCTCTTTAAAAAAGTATTAAAAATGAAGAACTCACTTAATGAGTTTTAATTAGGCATTTCTTGGCATAATACGCACTTACCGTGTTTTCTATAGTAGGTTCTGTGGCTATGATTGTGTATCTATGTGTTTCTCTGCTGCTATTTGGAAAGACTCATATTTTTACAGGAACATAACCCATTTTCCCTTTATTGTAATTGTTTTGGAATAAGAAGTAATCATCCAGGACTGACCAACTTGCTCTACCAAACATTCTGTTCTCAATTCTAGTAAATTGCTTTGAGAATTGAACAAAGCTCTGCTCAATCATGCAAGATATCCATTCCGAAGAACACCAGGAAAGTAAACCTACTTTAGCCCATTGCAATCATCTTTTTTTACTTTTTAAAGATAACTGTAAGAACATGATTCCAAATGTGCAGAACTTACGAATCTTCATTCGCTGCATAAAGAAATTAGTTTGATAAAATAACTTCATGTTCCTCATCTAAATCCCCAGACCTGGCAAGTGTTTAACTTCTAATTTATTACTAATATAGAAATAGTAACACATCGGCGTATTAAAAAGAATTCTTCTTGGAGTATGGTGGTTAAATTCAGCAAAGCTCAGTGTGGCACCTGTTGGGGAAAAAGCTTAAGGACTCTGTGGGAACAAAATACAAAAGTGGTCTGGCTTTGGCAACCCATGTAACTGTACCAGAAGCTATTTTATTTTTTTTTTACCAATTGTATTGCATTTCACCTCCCCCATATGCATTTGCACCTCATTCCGTATCTAGTTGCTCCTTTTGCACACATAATGAAGATGAAATTTGGAGAAATTGGGTGCTTTACCTTGCCCCAGTTAACTTGATAGCGTTAACTTGATAGCATTAACTTTCATTAAAAAAAAATCTGTTGCGAGGGAGTTTTGGGTTAATTTCCATGTTTTGCAGTGGTGGGCAGGACATAGGGACCATATGTAAATAGATGTATCCACATCTGCGTGAAGAGCTTTATGATGAATAAAAAATGATGAATGTTGGATGAATATTGATGAATAATGGAGTGAACATCTGTACACTCGGGGTCTGGCTTCGTAAATCCAGTATCCAAAGTCGTCTTTGTCTTGACCGAGTTCAGAAGAGTGATGGGGCATCTGGCCGTGGAAATATTGCCGGTCTTCTGGCTCCACAGCCTGCCTGCGATGCAGACTTGCAGAAGGATAGGAAAGAGGAACCAGAGGTTGGTGCCGGGGGCTCCTCATCTCATGGCAGCTGCGGCACAGGGTGCGGTAGAGATGGTGTCTATCGGTGTGACAGGGCGGGAGGAACTTGCCTGGGTGTTCTATTGGCAGTACGTCCACAGATACCATCTTTATCCCCTGTGCTCCAGACTAAACCTCACAGGAAAGTGCTGTCTAGATAGCATCTTGTTTGCTGGTTTTTATTTTTTTGCTGTTAGTGCTAAGTAGATATTTGTATGGATGGGAAAGATTCCCCTGTGATTTTTCCTCTTTTTTATGTGCTTGCACGTCACCTGTAAGATTGGTATCTAAATCTTTCAACTTTTTTTTTTTCCTCCCTTCGTGTCATTTGTTCCTTTTATTTGTTGTTTCATGTCATAGTTGGTTAAGTCTGAAATTAAGTGTACAGGCTTCATGTTCTTGTACTGAGGCGCAGCGTAGCCACTGGCACAAGTGCTCTCCCATCTTCTTAGGGAAAGAAAAAAGGTAATCAAAGGTTTTATGGGAATGAGAAAAGTGACATTGGAGGCAGTTATTGTTCACAGAAATGCTGCCTTTTCCAGAAGAATTGTGTGAAGGTTTCCTATACTTCATCATTTCTATTTGTATGGAAGATAGGTAGTGACTGCTTGAAAGAAACCATCCACCTCTTGAGTAAATAATATTTTATAGGCTTCTATAGACCTTCTTTCTTTTTTCTTTTAAAGATTATAAAATAGTAAATACAACAGGAACAAAAAGTTAGGGCTTTGAAATCACTGGGGTGTAACAAGATAATAATGGGTAGAGCCTTTGAAAAGGGCAGCACACCTGGGAAAACACTGGCGTTTTCTGGGCCAGTGTAAATTCAGGTTAGTAAAACAACTAAATAATGTCATTAATTTTATCACTACAAGTGTCTTCAAACACTGGGCAGAGTGCTGCTATGTCTTCAGTCTACTTTTTCTCCATGAGGCTTCTGTTTTGAAATAGCAGCATCTTTCATCGGTAGAAGGTGTTTGTTTGGTAAAGACTGAAAGAACCAACCACAAGGCAAAACTCCCACTGAAAATCTTCACACCGGCCTCTTAGTTTTGAATAACAGATAAAATCAGATCTGGTTTTCATAATGTTATATATAAGCCCTTTAAAGATAGGTAAAAATGCACTTAGTAAAATCTAATTAAGGGTTTCTGCATTTAAATAAGCTTTGTAAATAAAAGCTGGTTAATGCCTGTGACACCATATCAAATGCAACCTGACTTAAAGTTCTAGAAATGCCTTTGCATACACATAGAAATGGGGCTAATTATTCTCTTTATACACTATATGTACAGTACACTCTAATATTGCAAACAACTAAAAAAAATAATACTTAGAAAAGGGGAGGCGGCTTTTATTAATTCAGCAAAAGAAATTTCCACCCGGAAGAGAATCCTGGGGTGGGTCTGTGCCTGCCCCTGCTGCTTTCCAGGGCTTCATCGGGCTTACGCGTACGGAGTGTCGAGCGCATCCTCACAGGAGATTCCCAACGCTCTTCACCTCCGGGCACTCGCCTGCAGGTGGTGGCTGCTGCCAGACAAATAACCGTGTTTCTGGGGGTGAGGTGGGTCCAGAAGAGACCGTGCTCTGGAGCAGACGGGTTGTCCCGGCAGGTTGCAAATGGCTTGTAGCCTGTTGGACGTGTGGAGATTGTGGACTTTGCGTGTTCTATGAGCTCTATATTCTCTAAAAGAACATTGCTCTTAATTGTTCTTAAAGAACGTTCAAAGTTCTTAATTTTGCATGATGGAGACTCACCTTGCTGGATGTCAAATAGGTGACAGAGCTGGGTGCCAAGGGCAGTCTTATTTTGTGAGCTAGGATTCAGAGCTTGCTCAGCAGTCTGGAAATCAACACGGCAGAACAAGTAAAACTCGAAAATTTTTGTTAATCTGTATATACTAGTAACGTTAACGTGTATAAGTTGGAAGCTGTAAATGAAGTGTATAAATTTCGTTTTGGATAATGGAAAAATAGATCATAAAAATAAACAGGTAAACAATATTCTAATCCTTGCAAATAATAATTTTTGTTTCTCGCAATTAAAATTAATTGCTCCAGTTATCATCTGTCTAGAAATTTGATCGATCAATCATTATATATTTTACTGTTGCAGACTTCTGCTTCATATACCTACAGCCATTTTATGCTCACTTGTGTACAATACCTTACTGCCTTGGAAGGCTCTTTCAGTATTTGCATCTTTATGGGATGGTAATTCACTAATGAAAGAGGTTCTCTAATCTTTGACTGCTCTTGAGCAGTTTTCCTCTTTTCAGAGAGAGAGAGAGAGAGTAGAATAGTGCCATTTCAAACTAGCATTGATAGATGCTTCCAGAAAGGGATACTGTGAATGTAATTTATTTGACTGTACTATAACCGCTGCCTTCAGTACTGTAATAGACAGGTAATAGGGCGGAGGGTGAAGGGAGGGTGTTCAAACTACTAAAAAGAATAAATCGTTAGGCTATACAGTCAGTAATAGTACAGTGCATAATCTGGCTAGGTTCTGACTGAGGTCAGGGAAAAGCAATTACGCAGCAATATCTATGTATTAACGTCAGGAATTTGGGTGAGGAAATCAAACCCGAGTAGCTGATGTACTTAAAGGGCTGCAGGGGACCTCTGGCATCGTGAGATGGAGATGGACCAGTGCCATCCTGAGCACACTGTTGTAAAATCCTCTCGGAAGAGTAAATAAAGAAAAGGAAACACAACATCCAAACAGAAGGACAATGATGGTCCAAAGAAAAGTATTTATCCATGTCACTGCTTATAGACAAATTTATGATGAAAAAAGAAAGATATTTGTGACTGTTGATGAAATGAAGTTTTGAAACAACTTTTCTGTTGGAATTGTGGAAGGAAGATAAAGTTTGGTGGTTTTATGGAAGGGATTATTATGGAATGGTTTCCTGCTGCAGGAGGGGTCCCAATAGGAATACAAACCCCAACCTGGTGCAGTGGAGGAAAAAACCCTAAAAGAAATAAATTTGAAGTGTCATTTTTATGCTTTTTTTTTTTTAATTTGGTACTACATTTTCTCATTTAAAGGCTCTTCAAAGTTTGAATTGCTGATAGTTATGCACATAATTGACTAAGGCTCTCAGGTACCTAGAGGGGCACCTATTCGGCACAGTTTCTGGATTATTGTCTCTTTAGATAAAAATCTTCAGGAAAAAAAATTGCACTTTATGATGAAATATTCTGAAGCTGGTGATAGAGTGGGACTACATTACACTTCTGCAACACTTTGCATTCAGCCTTTTTGAGCTTGCCAAATTGCAGCAGAGGGAAGTTCGGGAGGCTTCTTTAGAGTCATTCTATCGCAGGCAGAAGTCAAACTGGGAACCTGTAAATACCCATTTCTTCTGGTCTTATGGACTAATCTTTCCAGAAAAAGCCACGCATAACTTACAGAAGCAACTGGAGGTTCCTTCCCAGTTTAGCCTGTGGGCAGCACTCCTGGATTCTCGCTCGTGTTGCAGTGAGCACTCTGAGTCCGTGTTGCAGTGCGTCCATCTCTAATGCCACAGGAAAAACCACCTGTTTGTTTTAAGCTGAATACATTTCTCAAATGAAGGCCTTTGCCTGCCTGTGGATGTGTCTGCGGCTCCTGCACCGGTGACGCTGCTTGGCTGCGGTGCAGAGGACAGGGACCCACTTGGGAGAAAAGGAATGCGATTTCCCGTTGCCGTGGTGTCCTGCTGCGACGCGCCTGCCTGGGTGGGCTGAAGGAGGTTATTGAGGGTGAACACAAACGGGGCCAAGATATCGTTAATTTTGAAGTGACGGACATTCCTCCCTTGACATTTTTTCCTTTAAGAAATATGATATACGGAACTGTGGGTGCTCTCAGCTGTTAAGAAATGGCTGGTCAGTAAACCAAGAAATTCTAATTTTGGTAGATTTTATGAGGTTAATAAGTACATATAAACTAGTCATTAGTGTGTGGATAGCACTGATTGAAGCTACTTCTTTCTAGCACGGCATGCTTTTTTTTTTGTTACATCTTAATCCTGCAAAGAGCCAATCTGAGCCTGTAACTCTCCTTGTTGATGGTCATTAAACAGGAGGCAGCACCACCTCCTTCAGGTTTGAGCTACCTTCGGGTCTAATAACTGTCAAGACCCTGGTATATTTTGATATTTTTTTTTTCCTCTAAAATATTTACTGCATTTGTTTCTAGAAGGTGGTTTTGAGGCATCGCCCCTGATTAACATCTCTCATCAGAAACATGAAGTTGTCTCTAATCCAGTTTCCCCTTACATTTTGTGGGAACAGACTTGTGATGTGCTTCAGTTTGGGGTTTTTTTTTTCTTCAGTGCCGCAGAGGTGTTGAGTGAAGCACTGTTTCTGTTTGAGCATGGGTTACTACTTCTCCATGTGACTTGTCCCCAGATAGTTGGGTTTATTCCTTCCAATTATCAATTTCATTTTTCTTCCCTAATTTATGTAATTTTCTTGAACTATGAATATTTTCCATTAAGTAATGGATGCATCAAAAGTTTTCAATCATGTCTATTTTTAATGGAACATTATTTAAAGAGAGTCACGCTCAATTAATTGTGGGCTGATACTCCTGCAACTTGATTATGACGTTCTTAATTCAAAGGATTTCTGGGATGTATTTACGGATATTTTTTTTTTAATTGTAAGATTTTTCTACCATATATATGTGTTTGTATTTAAAAAATGCTATGTGTTTAAAGAAAATAAAGAAACGTGAATTTTACACACCACAGTGCCACATGATGGCACTCATCTGTTCCTGTTCATCTTAATAAACTTTAGAAAAACATTTGCCTTCCACTGAAAATGTTCTGTTTGGAATAAGGATGTTATATGATGTAAAAACAGCTTCCCCTCCCCAACCACTTCCCCGTCGTGTGGTTTGTGGTTTTGGGGTTTTGTTGTTCCCTGCCCTGACAAAAGGAAGCTATTATACCTTTTTAGAGAAATTTGGGGAAAAGTGTTTGGGTTTTGTTGTTTTGTTTTGTTTTTTTTGTAACAAATAACGATCTTTTTATGGCTGCTCAGAGTATTTGAGATAATATTGTGCTACCAGAAGTAATTTTGTAGTGAGAAATCTGTCCAGACTCCTTTGCGTGTTGATAACCATTTAGCAGCAGCTGATGTTTGAGGCACTGTCAGATGTGATGTCAGCAATGTGGTGCCCCGAAACACGCGTCTCTCAGACAGTGTAAACAAGAGGGTCAGGCTGTAAATTGAGCCTGATAATAGAGGCAGTTAATTCTCTTCCTTCAATTTCTTTTTCATCTCACTTTTATTTCTCATTTCTGCTGGCACTTATGATTGCACTGTTTGGTCTTTCTCAACCTTTCTGCTGTATCACACTATCTGCTTTCACAGGTTTGTATTCTGAATTTTTAACCCCTGTAGAAAGTATATGCGCTGTTTTACCTTCACCGCGTTAGACGTCGATGGATTAGCCATATCTCTAAGAATACATAAGCTTTAGCTGTGTTAACTTGTATTTTAAAAATGGTGTTTACTCTTTAAAAAGATTATATCTGAGAGGAAAAGTGTTTTAATAACTCCTGAGCTATGTAAGTGAAACTGGTAACAGCCCAGTCCTTTGAAATGTAATATAGTCATGACAGGGTGGTTTTAATTTAAACTAGCTCACCGAATTCAGCACAGACCTTGATCCTACACCAATACTGAATTTGTACTAATTTGAAGTTGTGGCAGTCAAAAAGCTGTTCAGAGAGAAGGTGGTATTATGGATGCTGTGATCAGAAAAAAAAAAAGTTATTTAAGTAATTTCAAGTTGACTGACACTTTTGGCAATTTGCAGTAATCCAATGGCTTTCAAGCATTCCCGTGTTTCTCTTATGTCGATGTGTCAGAGAGTTGCAGAAACAAACTGGTCACACGCACAAAAAGCCAACTAAAATAAATCCTTCATTTGACAGGATGCGTTACTAGTAGCAATAATACGCATCACTGTAGGAATACTTGAAGTTCATTAGGGAAGATCTTTAGTTTCTGTTTTCCCCTTCAAACCAAACTAATAGTAAACAGTTTGGTGGTATTTTTTGTTTTTTTTTTCTTTTTCCATTGAAGCTTTACAATTATATTGAAGGACCAGTGCCGAGATTAATCTAACCTAACGTCAGATGTCTGGTCCAAGGCAGCTGCCCAGACTGCTCCTGCACTGGATGGAGGCACTGGCACCAGTGGAGGGCGGTTCATCTTATCTGCTTCAGCCGCTGGATGGTGCGGCACAAGTGCCTTCGTCTGAACTGGCCCCCGTTGAGCTGTCCTCCTCCGTCCGTGTCACTGCGATAGGACCGGTCCCTTTGGCCAGCTGGTAAATCTGGCTTCAGGGGTGGCATTGAAGGCACCGACAGGACAACTTAATCACATCTTCTGTGAAATCTCTTGTAAAATTTTACACAAGAGGGTTCAATGTGTTTCCTGGAATTAAACATGCAGGACCAGGTCACTGAGACTTCACCATGTGTGGCCTCACCTGGTTGTCCCTGCAGCTGGGGTGGTGTGGAGGTGTGCTCCCTGCAGTCTGGGTGGTGGCCACACAAGGGGATTGCAAACAGTCTTTGCCCTGGATGCCAATAACCGCTGAAATCATGTGCTGAGCTGTATAAGAGGTCTGGCTTGTATAAGAGGGGAATAAAAGTTCCAAGGAAATCATACACAACATTAACACACATGCGCCTCTTGCTAATCTGTCTCTGAGGTCGCAATTGGAAGGGGACATCTAGACAAAAAGACTCATTTCTTGTGTTTCTGGACTCCTTGAAGTTAAAAGAAAAATTATGTTTATATCTGCGTATTCAGGATTTCTTTTACTGTTCCTGCTGTTCACATTCATTTGGAACACATCACATGTCAAAGTACTGGACACTGCTAATCCTATTTTAGCATTTATCCTTCTTTGATAGAAGTTTTATTATTGCATTTTGAATGTCGTTGAGAAAGGCAGCTTATGATTTGCGTAGTCCCCCAGAGGGAAACCTTAGTGTTATCTTGTTTAAACAATGCTCATTGCTTGAATTGATAATGTGTTTGTCACTTATACGGGGTAAATCCTCCAGACGCTGTATTGTCGCTATTGTAATTGGGGCTGGGGACTCACCAAAGCGCCTCTCTGTTGCGATGCTGTTTCTGGCCCCTTGATGCTCTGTTCCTAAAAGAATGAGATATAATTGCAAGATCTCCATTCCTTGGGGATAAAATGAATGTGAGGCCGGAGGGTGGTGTTTGCTCTCATTCCAGCTGTCCGCAGCCTCCAAAGCTTGATTTTACATTTTAATTATGACTTTCTCCTCGGAGCCCTTGGTTTTCTTGAACTGAGGGGACCTTTCTGAATAGGGCTTTGATGGAAGATACCTGCTTTATTTGCTTGGCAGTTTGTGTGTTTGTTTTCCTTTAGGAAGGGAGTGACTGGGCAGCAGAGGGGAAGATTGTCTTTGCTTTCCCCGGTTGTGCGGGGGGCAGAAGGAGCGGGCTGAGCCCCGGGAGTGCCTTCCCTGGGGAGGGAGAGGGGCTCTGCGGGGACAGCTGATGCCAGGAGGTGGCTGGGAGGGGTAGGGTGCTGCTTGTCCTCTCCGGGGATGGAAAGAAGCTTTTTCTGAAGAACTAGAGCAGCTGTGGCAACGTCCAAGGCTGGAGGAAGGAGCCCACCCCGCAAGGATGCGTGGACACATTTATAGCCTCCTTTTAATTTCGGTCTCTTGACCAATGGATCTGAGTTCTGACTAGTGTAAGAAGTTCTTTGTTTAGGGTCACTTAAAAGAAAGTTTTAAAGATTAAAACGGCACCCCACACAGTTTTCCAAGGAATTACTGCAGCCGAGGCAGCGGCTGCTCGTGCAGAGCTGGGGGCTGAGGGGGCACCGGGGCTCGGGGACAGCCCTGGGGGCCCCCCTGCCCTTTGTGGCTGTGCCTCGGGATTTCTGAGGCAGAATTGTGAGTGGCTTTCTTGATTACGTCTGTTGCTAGTTGCCTTTCTTAGTATAGCTTTTCTTCACTTTTCTCTAAGGTACTGAAAAGCATTTATTTTTTTGTTACAATCTAAGTTCCTTTTTTCCCCGATGAGCCAAATTGACACCTAATGTTCTGCTGCCTTTGTCTGCAAACCAATTCAGTCTGATCTGAAAGTTATGCAGTACTTGTGCTGTAGGAAAGAGATGTACTAATTGGGTGGGTTTGGCTGGGTGTTGAAGCTACAAACATCATGAGGAAGATGAATGCAGAGCAGCTTGCGCTGCAGACCACACTAGATGCTCTCATCACTTACACAGGAGCTTTAGAAAAAGATGGGGGAAAAATGGCAGACTAAAGCTTTGTGTTTCTCCTTTGCCAACTTTGTATCGACTGCTGTTCTCCAGATGTGTTCTGAGAAAAGGAGGGGGGAACCTGAGGTCTCTGTGTCCTCTGCTCATCTCAGCAGTGAAGAGAGGGTCGTTTGGGAAGGGGGGGGCTGAGAGGCAGCGAGGCCGTTCCTGAAGTGAGGAGGGTTTTTTTGTGTGTGTGGAGTCCTTACTCTGTTTGCAATTTGTGACAAGATTAACTGTCAATTTTGCTCCCTCCTGGTTATGAATCGGGTAAAAGAGGGTGAACTTGAAGAACTAACGCTCTCCTGGTTTGTGCTTGGTGGATTAGTGTTGGTCTCAAGAGAACAAGCTCTACCCAAAGTATGGCTTATTGGGTTTTGGTGGTTGTTTTTTTTGTTTGGTGGTTGTTTTTTTTTTTTTAACAAATAACTGGTTGCCCACAAAATAATTAAACCAATGAGTCTATTCTTTGTGTGTGAGTCTTGGATGGAATAATTAGGGTTTTTTTCTTTCTGAAAGCACTTACGTATTGATCTGTGCTGTGAGATTGCAAATGCCATTCCCTAGCTGAAAGGGTTCTGCACCATTGAAAAATGTTTCTGTTTCTCCTGTCACTTCCTTGGAAGAGGAGAGGCTAAAAGAGGCTGGCTGTAAGGTCCCAGCATGGGGATGAAACAGGGAAAGTGTCCTGGGGTATTTTGCTATACCACAGTGGTATATGGACATAGATGGGGTAAGGCATGTAGGTGCTGTAATTTATTACAAGAACTGGCATAGTTGGACAAAATTAGAGAAGCTCTAGAGGAGACAAGAATTGCAGTAGAACAGCTCTTAAAGAGCTAAGGAAGAAAGGTGACAGGTGTCTGTTACCTGCATGTGTTGCTTTTCATATAATGAGTCATTAGGATATAGGTGTGCTGTTCTGTTGTTGGTTTTTAACTGTTCTCTCTATGTAACACCTGCCAGCACATATTAAAATAGGAATTCTTAAAATAAAAATCTCTTGCAGGTGGGTAAGGTTGATGCTTTCAGAAAAGACCAGAGCACTGTAAAAGGGATCAGCAGACTTCGGTATCTAGAACAATGTCCAATCTAGAGGAGAACTTCCAAGGGAGAAGTTGTTGTTGGGTTTGTGCGGGGTTTTTTGTTTGTTTAGCTGTTCAACTGTTGTATAGGAAGCCTTAAGGCTTCCTTTCTGTTGAAACCTGTTAGTGAAATTTAAGACTGAATTACTTTTGTCCCTTTAACGAGCATTACAGAGTTTTGGCGATTTCTCTCCCTCGCAGTTCTTACTGGGAACCCTTCCAAGCTTCTGCCTCTGGGTTTTGTGGTTGTCAGAATTAAATGTATTCATATTTCATGCTGGAGATGTGCTAAACTACACAATGAGTCTGAGAGCAAGGATCAAAATACTCAGTTGGTGGCATGGATAAAATGATGTTTTGCATGATAAATTTTATAACCACAGCAGAAAAGTCTCATTTGGTTTCAGATTTGTGGTGTCTCGCTACATGAAATACCCTAAACTCCTGGCAAGACATTCTATGGGTGGTAATTTTAATAAAACGATTTTTTTCGTGTGTGTGTGGTTATGCTGTGTGGCAGCGTGTGAATCCTAGCCAGTATATACTGGAATGTATATGTTTAGAGATGTATTTTTAAACACAATCTGTATGTTCATAAAAAAATCGTATTTAGTATTTTTTTCAATCAATAGATGCTAAGTGACGCTCAAAACAATGTATGTACATTTTTCCAGCTGGGATGAAATAAGGTTAAAGGGTCTCATTGTTAAAACTGCTAAATTCATTTCTTGCAGTGACTTGCTATGTGACCTCAGCTGTACTTCATGACTCATCAAATGATGACTTTCACGGTATCGTTAATGTTAAGGACCAGAGACAGTTTACGTGTCCTTGGGAAAGCAGAGTCACCTCCTGCCCCTGCTGCACATCTGCTGACGCCGTGGGGCAGCCGCCTGGGAGCAGCTCACCTTTATCCTTTCTCACCACTATTGAGGTGCACAGGGCTGGGTGTTTGGTTCAGGTGTTCACTAGGTCACCACAACCTGTCTTTTTGACAGCCAAAGCCCTAAATTACCCCTCACAGCTCAAGGAATAGCAAAAAGGTAACCTTTTCCAAGATGGATTTGTTTTGGAGCAGCAAACGCCGAGGAGGACAGGTTTCTGTGGCCACAAGATGGCAATCACAGAGCAAACTTCCAACTGACGCTGATCTCTGCAGGGTGCATCACATAAATTAACGCTGTGCTCCTTGAACTGCAAAGATACCTATAGAATAAAACCGGTATAGCAGGTAGAGAAAGCTACTGGGCAATGGATATATGAAATGTACATGTGCTTGTTTAAATGATTTCACTAAAACCCACGAATGCGCGGTGCAGTATGTAAATATACTGGTCACCAATTCAGGCAATTGCTGGGGTAACTTTTTCCAGTTTATCACTTTAGGACTGAGGCAAGTGGAAGGCAGCAGCATTATACTAATATACCACCATACTGTAGTTACCATAAAGCTGTTTAATAGTGGCCTTTTTATTTCAGCTCTTTTACCAGAAACTGCACAAATTGTCTGGTTACTTTCAGACTTCAGTCCTGAGGGGAAAAAATCGCTGTAAGAATCAGTTTGGAATGTTTCCTGTTAAACTATTTTCACGGGTCAGAGGCATGACGTGAAATATTTCTACAGAGAAAATAACAAGCTGTGTAGTACGTCACTGCTATAGGCTCCATTTTCACATCCTGCAAAATAGCTCCTCTCCTTTCTCCCCATTTTTCTTGCTGTGTGAATGGATATGGAAGTGTTATCAAAGTTGGCTGTGGTGCTGTGTGCTGATTTTGATGAAACTATTACAGAAACAACAGTTAGTGTTAGCCTCTTCTGTAGGGATTTGAGTAGAGAGCCCACACAGTGTGATCACTGCATTAAAGCACCTTTCTCTCCACCTGAGTCTGCTTCTCTTAATCTGCACAGGTCAGGCATCGCTTCGTGTGGCTCAGAAATGAAGCTAAGGATACATTACGGAGGACAATATCCTCTGAAGCAGAGGCATGCTGCTTCTGAGTGGGCAGCCTTTCTGGAGAGCTTGGTTGGAAATCCTGCTTGCAGCCAGCAGAATTCATGCGTGTACGGACTCTCTTGGCTGCCCGTGCTTGAGCCCATCTGTTTGGATGGCACTGTGCCTGCCCACAGGCTTGGTGCCCCTCTAGAGATGGGATTTGGTCTTTCATAAGCACCTTCTCATGTAATTCCATTCCACTTGCAGTAGAAGACACTTGCATCCCTGAAATGGGGATGGACTCTGTATCTGATACTCAGTGGTCGCCTTGTGTTGTAACCTGCTGGAAGAAATGGTTGCAAAGGAAGTTTGGGAAAGCACAGGGACAATGGGTTGTACTTTCCCCTATTGTGTTTTCAGGGAAGATAATGGTATGAGAAAGTAACTTCAGTAGATTGGGTACCAGATTACCTTCCAGGAATAGGGATCCCTGGGAGTCCTGAGCTAAATCTGAGCACTTAGCAGCATAGCTTGTTGCTGCCTTATCCTGGGGAGGGGTGGGGGGGAGCTTATTAGGTGACTTTTTAAACTTGGAAATAGCCTGAGTTACCTGTGACACTGTTAAAATACAAAGAACCTAATAAGATATCTAGTCTGTCTTTGTCTGATGTAAGCTGACGTGGTAGGATGGTGAGGACATGACCAAGAGTGTACAAATTAGCTGGTGCTGGGCCAGGCACGCTCCAGGCAGCTCTGCTTTACTCTGGAATCAAAGCAGGGAGCGAGGGGTCTCTGTCTGCTCTCAAGCACCATGTTTGTAAATATCCTCATCATCTTGTGAGCCTGGGAAAACAATTAATTACAGAAATAAACAGCAGCGGGAGGAAGTCTAACTTATTTCTCTGGTATTTCCATTGGCTTTGAGCTTGTGCTGTGGTGGAACACCACACCGAGGCTTTCTAACACCTCTCCTTTAACTGCTGTCATGGCATTGCTATTTCTGGGGTGATTAATTTGCACAAGTTTTAACTTGCGCCAGATCGAAATCAGAAAGAATGACATTTTCTGGTTATATGTGGAGCCTGTGTGATGTTGGTAGGCTAAATATACACGTATTTTAATCAATAACTGGAAAAAACAATCTATTAATGTGCTTGCTGGCTTTTTATTCCCCACGTGGGTCTTTTCCTTTCAGGCAATTTCAGCCTTTCCTCTCTGCAGCCAGAAGCTTGCAGTGCTGACTTCTGCTTTCCTTTCCTAGACCCATCAGTTGGATGTTCAGGTCCACAGGCACATGGAGAGTGGCCAGAGAGTCAGTGTAGTGAAGTAGGGAGGCAGAGGTGGCCTTGTGGCAAGGCAGGAGTGCAACGAAGAGAGTTAGAGGGAGAAACCAGAACTCAAGAGGTAGGAGGATGGGGTGGGATGGCAAAGAAGCGCCTATGGACACTAGGGAAAAGTTGAATCTAACAATAAATTAGTAACGTACAACAAACATCAGCAGCCCAGATAAGTAGCAGTTCTAAATATTGATTTATTTTTTTTTTCCCCCTCAGTAAACAAACTCTGAACTCTGCAAAGCCTAAATACGAACAGTAATAGTGTTGCTATCTCCATCCTGTTTATAGATGTTGCAAGTTTAACTAGTCTTGAAGAATAAGAGTCAGGATGTAGCAGACATGAAGTTCTTGAAAGAAGTAACTTTCTCTTGGTTGGAATATGGCAGTTATGAAAAGATTAGTTTTTAAAGAACTAGACTTTTGTTTCATTGCTTTGATTAAAAGGAATTACAGGAATAAGGTATTGCATTAAGTCCTCTCAATTTTGTGGGATCCAAATTGTAACCAAGCTAGGCAAAGTGAAAAGCTCAGATTAAAGCTGAATGCAGAGTGCTCTTTATCTGTATCTTTCACCATAGCTGCTACCCAGAGCACATCTCTATTTTGTTTCCTTTTTGACATTGAATGTAATATGGCTTATGCTCCCTAATAGAGCTGGCACAGTTTCAGGCTGATATGGCTGTCCTGGCAGTGTCAAGTCTATCTTGAGCCATCAAGGCACAGTTGTTCGTTACATACTCATTTTTATCATCTCCTGCTTTATTCTGTTGGAAGCTTACAGCAGAGGTTAAAAACATCATCTGCACTGGGACTCCTCTCCAGCTGCTAAGGGCTGATTTTATCCCTGACCCTTTAAGATACTAAAGCCAGCCTGCTTCATCTGTCACTGGCTTGAAAGGACGCCTGGTCCCTAGATGTGCTACGCCAGTTATTCCTGGTTTTCGATCCTGTGAACTTGAAATCCATTTGATCTCCCATTAATAAAGGTTCTACCAGATGCACAGAAAGAACAGGGACCTGTTGACACCAGCAAAAGATCTGACCTCTGTTGGGNTCTCCCCCCCCCCCCCCCCCCTTATGACATTGGTGATTTGAAAATAATCTGCAGCTTTGTAGAGAAGAAATGTACTGTTGAGTGTTTTCAATAACAAAGATGGTTGCTTATTAGCTCTGTTGGGTTGGCTTTTTAAAGGGCTATACTGTGAGCATTTTGTATGTAGGGCTGCTCACAGTTAGCAGTAGTCTGTGTGTACTTTTTTGGGCCAAAGCTGTACTTATTTCTGTAATAAATTCCCTGTTTGAAGTTGATGGGAAGAGAGGCCTGAGGCTCATGCGGTAGAGCAAGCTTAGACATTACAATAAGAATGGCAATAAATGTAGCCATAAAAGGGATTTTAAATCAGCAGTCACATTTTTTTTTCTGTCCTGAAAACATTTTAAGTGTTTCCTCAGTCTTCTGCCAGTACTGCTGTTTAGGTGCAGTTAAGGACTTTACCTCTTCTGCAGCTTGTCCATTTAAAATCTTAAATTTTGTCTGAGCGGTCTGTTGGAGCTTGTTGCTTCACCATAAGGATTTCTATTTGCAATAGCAGTTAGAGTTCTCTTCTCTCTTATAATAGGAAAATTGGCCCAAATCATTTGAGGTTGCTTGAGAAACTGCGCCTGTTTTTCTGCATTAGCTTAAGTATCTTCTGTCATTGTCAATCACACAATCTAGTTTCATGGGAGGCAAAGATGAGCACAACTTCCCGAGTTTCATGTGCATTGCACTCACTGGAGCCAATGCTATACAGCTGTGCATCAGTTTTAGAAATGCAAGTATGTTTTGAAGTATTATTTAGTGTCAAGAATAGAGTTTTTATCTGAAGCTAAATAAGATACAAATCTCCACTGAAAGACAGTGGAGTCTTTCTATAGTGGATAACCTTGGAGAAGAACTGGTCTGCTTCCAAACTCTTACTCTCCAGAAGATGACCCCCAGCAGTGCATGGACTCCCCCTTGTGTCCCATGGTCTGGACCACACTCTTGCCAGGTGGTTTTCATTTGTATGTAGAGTGAAGCTGAGGAAAAATGGAGCTTTCTGCAGAAGACATTAGCTCTTCTGTGTGTGAAACTGATCCCCCAGAAGACCGCAAAATGGAGCTGAAGTCTGGCAACCTGGCAATGCTGCCCATGCCTGCCTCTTCCCTTGTGGACTTGCAATTGCTTCATTGGTCAAAAAGCTCCACCTTCAGCAGCTGCAGAAGCAACTTCTAATTTTTTCCAAACTAATCTTTCTCAGAATATGTATAGAGAGCGTACATCCCTTAAGCAATGGGTGTTAAAAGTCCAAAAGAGAAAGCTATTGCATTGGCTTCCAGTGCTTGGACTCTTTCCCCAGGCATCCAGGAGGAATGCATAATCACTTGGCTGTAAACACTGAAGCTCGTGTTACGAAGGTATGGAGCCTGTTCAGGAAGTGATATGCCACCTTTGCTGAGGGACAAATGCAAACTGGGGATGGGTTAAGCTGTGCTGGCAGCCTGTTCCAGGCTAGAGACGCTTGCTCGCTGGCAGAACTGTAGCCCTTCACTGTAGGAATATTGTCTATGTGCATCAGCTGCCATCTTGCTCACTGCCTTTCTTTTTTCTACAAATGCTATTTGATGTTTGGACACTTAAAGTTAAGGAAGAGTTTGTTGTGTTGCCTGCAGCATGGAACTTTCCCAGCATAATGTGAGGGGGGAGGCATGCCTCTCAAGGGGATGTTTCTTGGCTATGGTTAGGTGGAGTCAAAGCAAGTTAGCTGTAGGGAATGGCAGCTGGAAAGCATCAGCCCAGATCACGATGACATAGGACAGGACATAGTTCATCCTCAAAGCAACAAACAGCATCCCATTAAACCCCTGCTCGCATCAGGCAAAGAGAGAGAACCCAGAAAGTCAGCATGATTGATACTAGATTGACTCTTTCAATGACTTGCAAATGAGGCAGGTCGGAGGCAAGGCTGACTCTACCCACTGACCTGCAAGATCATTTGTGTATGCAAACAAGGGCTGGGTACAGCACTGCGGTAAGCTGATGAAATCTCTAGCATGCCAAAGCAGTTACGCTTAGGTCAAGTATTTTGTTTGTAACTCGGATTGCTTTTGTCTGCATAAATGCAATTACAGAAGATTTAAATTTCTTGCCCCTGTTCACTAGTAAGGAAGATGGTCATAAAAAGTGTCCAGGCAAACAGGATCTACTGTCCTCCTTAACCCCTCAACCACGTTTCTTCTTCATTCTACCCAATAAAAAATGTCTTAAGAGCATTTTCAACTCTGAAATCTTAAAATTAGGAAAGAGGATATCACAAACAGTCTCAGTTTAAATAATATTGCACTGCACTGTAGCAACTTTATGAATTAAGTGAGAATTAGTTTGTATAATACTGATGAGTACGGACTTTGCTTTTTGGTAATATGTTGCTTATGTTTGCAATTTTCTAAGACTTCAAAACTCTCTTTACTAAAACAAAGGTCGTCAAGAATTTCCTCTTGTTATAGTACATGTTATCTATTTCACTTTCTTTCTGTGCTAGAGGATAATGTCTTTGATCCTTAGATTCAATAAATCACAGGGAGGATCCTCAGGTACACAGAGCTGAAATGCTATGCTGTCTCCTGATAGAAGTAAAAATATTTTTTTTTTTTATCGGTATTTATAACTCTAAAATTGAAGACAATTATGTTGTGTGAAATACTAGCTATGTCTGTCTGGACAGCTCAACCAAATCTCAGACTCCAGAAAGCAGTTCTGTATGTTTTGTAACAACGTATAACAGCCTTTAGCTTGTGGTCTAGCTCTCTCTAGCTATTGGGGTACCTCTTCAGAGATGTTTTACTGCCTCAGCATAAGCTGTAGCCAGAACTTGAGTTCAGAGGAGGATTTTCTAATTGTTTTTGCTTCATGTAAAAATGTCTCATAAAATAAATTAATTTTAAGGGCTGATTGGACAGTCTAATTAAATGGTTTCTTTACTGTGTTTTTGTTCTCCAAGTAAAATCTTTTCCAGTGGACTCAGCAACCCCAACTGAGTCAGTGCATCGGTTTATATTGTCCCTAGGATGTCACTCTGTGTAGGTATGGCTTGGAAGAGAGCTGTTGTGATTGTGGCAGATCTGTGAGTCCTAGTAAAGACTGAGTTCAGTTTGAGAAGCACGGTTTCCTTGAGTGTTATCTAGCACATGGTAAATGGAGATTATCTTAATCTGAATGGTGGATCTGTGAAACCGTCTGTCAGACTTGCCCTGAGACCATGACTGGAAGTAAATGGGGCCTGGGGTGTTTTTTGTACCTAGGCTTTGCTGTAATATTGTAGATTTGGAGTGTTCCTGTTGGTTTCTGGGAGGAAAATCAATGCAATATCTCAACAACTGTGACTGAAAACTTTAATATTACTAAATATTAATATATATTACTAAATCACAACTTCTTCCTCCAGCAATTCAAAATTTAGTTATGCTGAGATGATGAAACTAAGTGGTCTGCATTATTGTAGCAATGTCAGATAACACATGTGGAGTGTAGACGATGCTTTGGAGAGTAATGGTATAACGCGCACAGAAAGATATGGATGAGGAATGGAAGGTCAGCCTTGATATCATGAACAGAATTCATTTACAGCGAATGAAGCCTTCAGTGCAGCTCTTGTGAAATGTGAAAAATTGTGAAGCTTCTGCAGATTCTGTTTTAAAATCTGAGTAATGTTAGTTGACAATTACATTGTTGTAGGCAATTTAGTACTGGTCACTTCTGCCACGCGGGTGCAGGTCTAACCCTTTTCTATTATGTGTGTGTAACAGTCAGGGTTACGCATCTTCATAATATTTCCTCCTGTCACCAATGACCTTATTTGAAGCAGTGCTTGATTTAGGATTTGAGCCTTTTGCAGTAATTCCTTCTAGTACCAGCATATACCACAATCTGAACAAAATTAATATGACTTTAGGCTACAGTCATAAAATAAATCCATGTGTTTTTTTCCTGGCTAAGGAAGCAGTCTTGTTGTAATTTCTTTCTTTTCTTTTTTTTTTTTTCCTTCCTTTTAACAAATGTGGTTAAACCAGATCATGCCAAAACTGAAGAATGTATTTAGATAGCTTTACCTATTCCTGTACTACCTGGGGGAACCATCTCGGTGGTATTAAAAGAATTATTGTTTTATTTAAAGAGTCAAGGTTGAAGCAGCAAATGTCAAATAATCTCCAACAGCTATACATCAGCTGCTAAACTGATGAGCTCTGCTAGCGAAAGGGATTTAAAATGACAACCAGTGACAATAAATATTATGTGGGATCTAGTGGGATCCCTACTGCAGTAAAATGGATATTGATGCTTCTGGTCGAAAGCAATAAATTTTAATGCTGCATCTTTTCTTGGTCTTTTTATAACTGTTTTCTTGCATCTTTTTATAACTGTTTATTTCAAAATAATAGTCAAAATAATAGTTAGAGAAAGTGTACAACCGAGTAAACAAGTGATACAAGTTCTAATTAAGAGATCAGCGTGAGCAGATCAGAGATGATTGTCTCGTAGGAGCACTGGGCTGGGTAGTCTCAAACTCTGACGTGCTCATTTTTTTTGTTTCTGTGACCTTGAACATGCCATTTAAACTAGTGGTGCATTACCCGGCCTTCTGCAGGATGGGGATAACACTTCCTTTTCTTGACGAAATGAGTGTTACATTATATCTGTCAGTACCTAGGAAACACTATTGCTATTTTTATACTGATAGCGGGTAGCCAGCTCAGGACTTGGTGCAATAACTCAACTTTAAAAAAAGGCAGCAGGCAGTCACAGAAATGAACTTAACTGAACAGAGGGGAAGGACTCTGGGACTGCATTGCTTTACGTTCCCTGGCAGTTAAGCTGATTGCAGTGGTTGCAGCCTAGCAGCACTTGCTGTTTTTACTAAAATCCAAGCTCCTGGAACCATGGGAATCTCCGTTTTAAATAAAAGGGGAAGAAAAGTAATCTAATCTTCATGGCTTCGCTCATGGTTTATAAATGTGTGGAGTTGGCTATATTGAATTTGGTGTAGCAATGTGTTCTGCTCTTGTGAAAATGTATTAAACAAAATTTGCTTATCTCTTGCTGACTCTTCTATGTTGTCATAGCATTGGGATTTTTTTTTAAATGTGCATGGGATTAAAGTTATTTTGGGACCCTAAACTGTGAATTCTTTCTTAAAAGCTGTCAGAAAAATGCAGGCAGCCTTTCCTTCTGTGCGGCCAGCTGAGAAGAACTGGGTTTTTTTGATAGTTTTGATATTTTCATGGAAAACAGCCCCTTCCTGTCTTGATAGTATTGGTTTCTCTCAGGGGTGTGGTGATGGCAGAACAAGGATTTTAAATACCATCAGTTTGATCAGTCAAACCATATTTTTCCTCCGTGGTAGGTGTGTGCTGGAGGCAGAGGTTTTTTGCCTTTGCATGTTCCATAAGTTAGAGAGTAGTTACTCTTTCCTCGTTGGCACAGATTTCCTAAGGACTTTGACACACACAGTCAGCTCTACCTCTGGAACTCCTAACCCTCAGCAACGTGGAAAAGAAGGAAGGAAAATAGCTTAGGAGCTCAGACACCTGTGATGGTGGGGGATGAGCCTACTTTAGGTCTGGTCTCCTTCAGACACTTGATTGGTACAGATCTAGGACAGGCTGGTAGATCGGCACGAAGGGATGCTAGCAGGCTGGAAAGTGCTGCTGAACTAGACTAGCTCATAATCCTCTCTGTTGTTTTGTCAAAATGTAAGTCAAACTTCATGGGGTCTGAGTACTCTTGAATTTTAAAGAAAACTCAGAAATAACAAATGTTGTGTGTTGTTGTTTTTTTTTTCCCCTTAAAACAAAACCAAACCAAATATGCAACAGCATTAGACTGCACAGCACACACCCCCCCACACGCCCTGAAGATATCATTTTAGGTGTTTGTGTCTTTATACAGGAATTTTTTGTTCTCTCTCACCAAACAGAAAATTATATTGTAAGAAACAAAACGGTCAGCTACGTTTTTAGATTTAATGGTGGCTGAGTTTATCCGTCTGGCATTCTCTGGCTGATATTACCTTTTTTTTGAGAGTGATTTTTTTTTATAGAAGGCACGTCCAACCTACTGAATGTTTCCTTTACAAGAGTGAGTACACAAACCCAAAGTCAAGCTTGCAGTGTAAGCAGGTGATATCAATTCAAAAGGGTCACGGTATTTCTGCTCTAGCTGCTGCTTGATCAAGATTAGAACTGTGTCATCGTACATTGGGAGAAACTGCTGTTTTCACATTAGGCTTTCTTTTGCCAATTTAATGGTATTTTTCAAAGCTAAACTGGTACAGGAGGTCTCTTATACTTTTATATTTTTAGGCACCCATCAGTGCAATCGCACATTCAGAAGTTTGTCTTTTGAGTTCATAATCTTCTCTTCTGAAGGAGCTTATAAAATTTTGAAGCATGTTGATTCACACAATTTGATTTAAAACAAAGAAATAGAATTTGCTTGATTGAAAAAGTGTGCATTGTGCAAGGCCTTGTCAAAGTTGCCTGAAATTATGTTGTGCCCAGTAAAGCACCAGAACTCTGTCAATACAAGACACCTGTGGTATGTTTTCACCTGGGGAATTAGACACAAATCCTGTGATGGGGACCTGTGACTAATTTCTGTTGCTCTGCACCAAAAATTTACTGCTTCGTTGCTGTGATCGGGCAAGTCACCACTACGAAGCCCGTCACCGTGTCTAGGTGGCTTTTGAGCTCTAAAAGCCTAAACCTGTGGGGTCAGATTCCTAACAGACATCAGGAATGACAGTGAATGCTGAGGACTGTGATGCCATTAGACAAGTAATCGTATAGTTTGCATTTCCTCCGAATGCCATACTATGGGGATCTTAAAGTGCCTTAACTATGGTTTACCCCCTTCATAGTAAGGGTTATGGAGTGTTATCATCCCCATTATACAAGTAAGTGAGGCCCAAAGTGGTTAAGAGATTTGACCAGTGGTGCACAGCAAATCCACTGAGCCATGAAAATGATTCTCCAGTTCTTGATCCCATTTCTTCCCTCTAATCCAAAGACCACATTTGAGTTTGGGTTGCAAAAATAACTCCAGAAACCTGTAAGCGCAGAGATCTGTAGCTCCCTTTATGCTTGTTTGTGTTGCTGCTCAATTCTTTAGAGAAACGGATGGAAAAATATTTTTCTTGCTTCCAATAAAGGTGCCTTTTATAAATTGAATTAATGTGGTTTCTTATTGTGACCATCTGTTAAAAAAAATTTAAAGGGAGAATGGTGCATGAAATCTGAATCCAATAAGCTTTTAATTGGGGATGGAGGGCTAACCTTCCCTGAATTAATACATATGCTGGGAGAAGCAGTAAAACTCTCTCACTGCATCTCAGAATCTTTCTCATTGTGGATCTATTTGTTCTCCTTAATCGATTGTGGATGAGGCTGGTCAGATAACATCTGTGTGAGCACGTTCTTCATCAGAAGCCTTTGCTGCAGAGCTTGAGGAGCACAGTTCCCCATCTTCCTTTTTGTATGCTGTGGCATCCCTGATTCTCCCACGTTTCTTCCCCCCTCACCCCTTTTCTTTAACCAAAAAAAGTACCCAAAGCCACATTATTTTTATTTTTATATGTATTATATATTATATATATATACAAGTGAGCTGTAACCTATTTTTTAAAGCAGTTAGATACTATTAATAGTGGTGGTCTCAGCTTTTTTCATCCTTTCGTGCTGTGTTGCTAATGTCCCCCGAACACAACAAATATCAATATGAAAAATGAAAACTATCCAGCTGAGAATCGTCTGCATGACTTCACTCGTGAGAGGAATTTATCCTTCACAGTTTGGAAGAGTCTTAGTGTGTCCAATTCTGTCAGTGCTGGGCTGACTATAAAGAAAAACTCCGTAAGAGCTGAACCTTCTGTGTTTGTAATTCATTTATTTAGTTGATTGGTTTTGATGAATACCGCAACAATTCTAAAGCCTTTTACTAGGCATAGATTTGAGCTTCTCTTAAGGGGTTGTTTTAGTGGCTACTGTTGTTTTGCTAAGCTTTTATAAAACATATCATCACGTAATAAAAGTTGAGCATTTCATAAGCTTTTATAATACAGGGAAATGAGTTGGCTGGATTTCACCTAACGGTCTTTCGTTAGAATTCTGAAATAGAAACAAAATTATTTCAAGGGTTCATATACATTAGTAAGCTCCTGGAAAGATGAGTAATGTTACCACTTGAGCATTAAGATTACCTATTGCTATGGCCATTGGGATCCTACTCTTAATTAAGTGGCTTTCTTGCTTTCCATTGCTTTCCAAAGGGAGCTTTCCCAGCGGCAGGGGTGACAGAAGGAACTGATCATCAGGGCTGCGTGATGGAAAGCTGCGCAAGTTCCCTGGTTGTTCCACAAATCACGCATCTTTGCAAAGCAGAGGAAATGGTGTCCTTTTGAATGAGGGGAGCTAACTGGTAATGAAGCTATGTGTATCCCAAAACCTAGTTCTCTTTTCTGTTCCAAGTTTATAGGCACTGATGCAAAATCCATCCATTTTACATTTGCAAATACTTAAATTTTTTACTATAACTTGGGTACGCAAAAAAATGAGGAAATCACACAGGCATAGCTGAGCTCTAGGCAATCCCTGTATTAACAAGGCAGAAATATGGATGTTGTAACACACATCGTGCTGCCCTAACCCTTCATGACAGAGCTCTGAAGTGTACACCCAGGGGTCACAAATAAAAATCATTGATATATGTCTCTGTGGAGAAGGTATATAACGTTCTGAATAGACTTTTTTCTTCTGTACAGTCAACCCCTTCCACCTACTCCATACTGCTCTGTGGAGTTGTGTGTGTACCCTAGGGGCAGTGATTTTCATCATCTCTGATTTGTAATCACAACCCCCTTAACTTTTTTTTTTTTCTTTAAAATCCCTCCTACAAGCTTTTAGCTCACAATTCTTGGTATTAAGAAGATACTTTGAATTTAACTTTCTTGTCGCCCTCTGCACCCTTCCCTTTATGGTTAGTATCAACAGCCTAGACACATCTCATCTGTGAACACTGCTTCTTATGTGATTTTTGATTTTTTTTTTAAACTTCTTTCAATTCTTATACTGTCTGTTATGCACTAGATGTTACTGTATATTGACATATGATATACTTTAATATAGAGAGTTGTTTCATAGGAGGGTAAATGGTTTGGTTTTGTTTTGCTGGTCATTGATTCTTGATCAAGAGTTTGATCTAAAATGAAACCAGAAAGGGTTTTTATACTCAAATCGAAGGGCAGAAAATAAAGGATGCTTAAATGAGAATATAGCTCTGGAAATGTGTGCAAAGAACTTGTCTTCTGTATTCATAACCTGCAATCGCCCTGAAGGGATTTATTAAAATTCAAAGCATGCTGATCTCAGACTGTTTGATTTCAAACATGAAATTGGGAACTGACTTTGATTTTATTTATATATAAAATACATGCATATATGTGTATGTATATATACATAGGCATCAAAATGCAGATTGGTCTATAAAGATGCATTCATTTACACTGCACCCAGTAGAATAACAGACTTGCATTGATACAGAATAATAAATCTGTAGAACAAACAAGGACCAATCAACATTTTAATTTTGATTGTCTTTATAGTTTTTGAGTTTATGAAAAATACACAGATTATTTTCAGTAGATGTAATTGATTATGACTACTGGAGCCCTCCTGCTCCTGATAGCTGCAAATGTGCCGTGAATTGATGGAGCATAAAAAGTTATCCCATTTCAGGTAAAAACGGGCTCAGGAGATATGTTGGCTAGAAATCCAGACTTCCAGAATTCAACATTTGTCAGTGGTGCTGATAAAGTAATGTTACCACCCATCTGTAAATCTAAGAGCCAGACTAGCTTCAAACCTTGAACGTAGTCTTCTATTACTTTTCTATACTAAATTCTTCCAAATGTGTTCAGACGTGTCACAGGAAGAGATTTAATCTGAATCCATTTCTACTATTAAATGCTATACTGAAAAAAAAAGTGTTTAAAAGACCCCATGTATTGACCAAATCAGAAAATATAAAATAACATTGGTGATATTCATTCTACTTCTTGCTGTTGCAAAAGTTACCATGCCTGTTTAATAAATCCTGATCACGTACTAAACACATTTTAAAAATTGTGGTTCCCATCTCAGTGAAAATGTGGTTGAAAAGAGCTGACAGTTAATTTCATTCATTTATATTTGGGTCTTAATGCATTTTAGTTTCACTCTTTTTGTTTTCCACTTGAAACTTACTGTGTTCAAGGATAGTGATGTTGCAGGAAAAAAGCTTTAATGGAATTATGCATTTAAAGAGGTGCTGCTAATGAAAAGTAAGGAAGACAAGTCATCTTATATAAATTCATGAGGGCTTAACTAGCAAAGTTTTGTTCACTTTCCTTTATTACATATATCTTCCTGAGTGGGTTGGCCACAACTGGAGAATGTGTGGTATTTAAACTTTTCAGTGCATGGGAAAAGTTCATACCACATCTCTTGTGGCAGAGGTGTGTAAAACTCAACCAGAGTGAATCAAGAACTTCTTTATGATCAGTCTAATGGCATTTCATGCTATAATTTTTTTTTTTACCTGATGTTAAAAATTTAGCTGACTCTAAAGTCCTGACACTGAACAAGAAACTGTGAAAGAGACTACAGTTTTCTAACTGTAGATTAAAAAGTATCTATAGTCAGAAAACAGAAGGGCAAAAATTCAGATGGCCTGGGTTGTGTGCATGTATTTATGGATATATTATTTACCCCCCTTAAACATGACTGTTGCTAAAAAGATTTGGAAGGTATCCAGTTCTTCTGGTCCTAATCGAGCATCTGGTTTTGTTTTCTACTCCTTTTAAATTAAACTTGTGAAGAATCTTTTTGAGATGGGGTTATACAGCCCCCTTTTATGATAATTGCAAAATATTAGTGAAAAGTACTTTGTGCCAGAGGGATCTGCTCTTTGCAATAGGCTGTACAGATCAAACAAGTTGTTATTAAAAACAGATTCCTGACTGATAATATCCTCCATCTGGGAGCAGTGATTGCAGATACAAAATTGGATTCACCAGGGGAGGTGGTTGTGCTGCTTGATGTTGAAATAGCCTTTGATAGAATAGGAAGAAGAGCTGTTTACTGCGGATAGAATTCCATGAATTTCTTGCACAAATCCTTTAAAAGTCCACATTATATCCTGGGGGCAGTGGGTGATAACTGAGTATTTTCCAATATCATTTCACATTGCAAAAAGGGGAGGGGGTTTAGATAAACATGTATTTCCTTTTCTTATCACATTTCTTTGTTTATTATTATCAAGTCCTGCCAGAGTAGGTTAGAACAACTACCAGATTAATGACACTTAAACAGATCTTTCTTTCTAGACAGAATCTGATTTTTCTTTCCTTAAGTGCTGAGTACTTAGAGCTATCAGCAGATGCTGAGCAAATCTGTGTGTGACTTATCCTTGTTTACTAAGGCCGCAGAAAGATTTTGTAAGAGAGGATGAGAACTGAGGGTTTTAGCATTGGTGTGCTCACACTGCTAGCCCTGAAACCATTATATTTTTCCACTGGGGACTATGTTGAACTGCCCTTATGTGTTTGCATTGCATTTGAATGACAAACCTCATGGCTGGAAAGATTGACTACTTTGATTTGTGTTCCTTTAAGCTGTATTTTTATAACTTGTGCAGTTTTGGTGAAGTCAAACTTTTCCAGAGACAAAAGGTTAATGAAGCTTCCCCTGGGAGAGCTGAAATAGAGCCACCAAGCACAAGCATGTTGTCTGGATTAAATCCCTTTGCATGTAGAACTTTATTTTGTCAGAGTTCAGCAGGCTTTTCTCTACACACTCTCATGGATAATAAACTTTTTGGACTTTGTGTAGAAACTGAGCCCATCATCGTTCCCTAGTCCACATCATGATCATATTATGATGGCAGATCATCTCCTCAAAGGCAAAGGGCAGAGCAGCACTCCCAATTCTCCTGTAAAGACTCATGGATTTGTTCCAACCTTGCCTAGCTCCTGTTGAAGAGCAAGAGGATGAATAGCTGAAGACCTGACTAATGGTTACTGTTAAACTTCAGTCTCAGCATTTGGCATGCAGGACATAAACTATGGTGCAAGCAAATATAAACAAAACTAATTTTTGTTAGTTAAATTTTGTTAGCACAAAACTAGTGCTCAGATATAACTTTAATAAACTCTTTGTTAAAAACAAAACTTCACAAAATAGCTTCTGGTAGAATGGTCTTGTAAGTGATCAGTCAAAATGACGTTAGAGAAGACAGTATGAAACAGTTTTTTTCTGGATGATGATACTAAAAATAGCAGCACCCATGTTGGGTATTCTGAGAACTGCTGTGTGACACAATATGCTGTACATCTGTATGTTGGGTTTTGCAACACTTCTGGCAGGTTCACCTCCCTGAGCTGGCAAGACTTGCCATAAATATCTTAAAGCAATATTAAAAAAAAAAAAAGTTTGTGAAAGAATGCCAGTGTCTAACTTCATCGCTGTCTCTCATGTATCCTGTTGATACTACAGTGTTTATATGAACTAACACATGTTACCAAAACACCTCTGAACTCAGAATATGATGACTTTGAGTGAACTATTAGAAATCCAAAGCTGTTTGGGACTGGAAGAAGAAAGGGGGGGTGTGCACAAAAAGAGAAGATACTGTTTAAAGATGATTCAGCTTCCTTAAGAATTCAGAACTCCTATATAGGACTTCTGCAGGAGAGATGTAACTCAGAAATATCAAAGTATTCACTACATGTCAGTGAGAAAAATGAATTTATAATCACTATTTCATCTGCAGATCGGATGATAGCTGTCACCTCACATAGAATAGTTGTCTTCTCACACTTCAGGCCTGCTCACGAATGAAGTTTTCTTTATGAAAAGATTTATAAAAAAATTGCCATTTCCAGTCAGGGATTTTTGTTGTGATTTTTATTCCTTTCTTTCATAACTATAACTATATATATGTATATTCCTCTCTCTTCATGACTGTCATGGTATTAAAGGAAAGGAAAGAGTCCACTGTCTAAGACACACTAACCTGGGATTTGAAATACCTGAATTTGACTTTTGTCAGGCCACAGATCTCTTGGGTTTCCCTGAGCAGATCAGCAGGATCACGTCACAGAGGAAGTGAAACGGATGTTCCACAGTAATATCCAAAGCCAAGGCATCCTTCTCCCTCCGCCTGGGGTCTGCCTCCCTGGCTGGGGTGTCCTGGCTTTCTTGTGCAATGCATGAAGGTGTTAACTGTTTTAGGATGAGATGCCATCCTCTACTGCTTTGCTTTTCATAATAGCGAATAAAATCTGCAACTGCAGACATGGATGGTGTACAAAAAAGAAAGCGGGGACAATGCCCTTCTTGAGGATTGGAGTGAAACTGCGGTTTAACATCAAAACTAGTAGAGACACTTCCTATTAAAAGCACAATAATTTAAGAAGGATGTTTTTGTTAATTGCATAATTAGCATATTTGCAGTGTACCAGATTTCCTATCCCATGTTAGTTTCAGAAATCACTGTGTAGTTCTTCACCCCAAGAAAAGCAGCCTTTGTTGAGCTTGTATCATGATGATGATTTGAAGCTATGTGGGGAAAACAAATCAATCACAGTTTACTATTCATGAGTTGCAACTTGTGAAGTCCCAAACTATCATATAATGTTCTAAACCAAAATGTGTTGCAATAATAATTCATGTTTTATTGCTTCTTCATGCTAGCAAGGTGCCTACGTCTCCCTTCAACATATAAACCTTTGATCTTGTGAAAATGGAGTTCATTTGTTTTGCCTCCCACTGCAGAAGCAATCTGCCAAATGCTCCTTGCCCAAATTCTGATTAACTGTCAGCTCAGCTGTGCACAGTAAGTCTGGGAGGAAGGCAGATTTAAGAGAAAATGCTAGGGCTAGGTTGTGTCTGGTCTGGGTCCAGCAGCCCTGTAAGGTCACAGCGATTTTAGATGTCATTTACAGATGATTCTGGAGACCTAACATGCAGAAAGACAATGATGTGAAATGCATGCCTTTTTTTTTATAGACATGGTATATCAGGCTGAGCAACTTCTTGCTTCCTTCCTTAGCAGCATTTATCTTCTTTTCCCCTACTCCCAGTTACTCTTTTGAATGATAATACATGCTTAGTATAAGTCACCGTCCTTGACTTTTCTTTTAATGAATTCTAGCATGTAGCATATCTAGCCAGACTAGCCTCGTACACACTTTTAATGAAGTGATCACATAGTGTTGTTGAGTTGTGTGGGTTATGCAAAGTTGGATTTGAAGTGTGTAACTATGATAAATATTTGAAATAATAATAGGTGATGTAAGAAACATTAGAGGACTGAAGTGAAGAGGGGGGAGGTATCCTTGACCTTCCCCTCCTTCACACTAGTCTTAGCTAAAACTCTTGTAGGAATGTTATATTTTTCTAAAGATCTAATTATTCTGCATGCAGGACCAGCCTTTAGTTCAAAAAGAATGTGGCACAGGGGCTATGAATTTCTTGAACGCTTACTATTTCAAAATTATCACATAGGTGCAAAGTCAAAAGCAGTTTAATCTTTAGTTTTTTGCCATAATAGTATCGAAGATCATAAACTTTTTTTTTAAAAAAAAGAAGCCAACAATATTTGTTAAAAATTTAAATATCAATACAAACAATTGCTGAAAATTAAAGACTGGTTTAGAAAAATGTGAAAAATTAAAATTCAACCCATAGATTTGGTTTGGGACCAGGACAGCCATGCATACAATAAACCTCCCAACAGTTACTAAGGCTATTCATCTGGGAAGGCCACTGTTAAAAAGACTGGAATTTATATGCATTTATAGTCAGCTGTAACTATGAAGTGGTGACAAGCACCTCCACAGACAGCTTTGCTAACAGTAACTATATTCAGACAGGAAAATAAATGCTGATAACCAAGTAAAACTATGTCCTACCTTCTGTTAAAATACCTTGAAGGATTTGCAAGGGAAGAACAGGCTTGTAACTGAAATGGAGTTATCCATTATTTCATTAAACCTACGGGAACTAAATATCTTTGAGACTGCTACCCTTTTTCTGACTTTATTAAGGCTAGCCAACAGGTTAAGTTGTTATTACAAGGACTGATAGATACACAGGTACAGTAATTGCTTAAGCCTCATTTCGTTAGTAAATTAGGCCAAAAATAGAATGGAGAAACCTCTGACTGGTAAGACTTGCAGAGCCGTAGTTTTAATTTTCCACAACAGGGCCCATTAGAAACAAATTGCACGCATCAGTGACTGTCCTTTCCTCAGCACATAATGGTAAAATGCACATGTTTCTAACCCTATTATCTTTGTACTTCCTAGCTCCAATAAATATACAGAATTTATGAGCAACAGAGGAGGTAATACTCTGAGCCTGAGCTGTTCTGCTGTTTTTCCCATTAAAAGCAATATAGAGACAGGTACATTGGAACTTCCCACGGATGTTCAGACCTTCACTGTACCTGCTTCTTTGTGGGAAGGTTTCATGTAGTGATATGACAAACTTCCAGAGGGGAAAAATATTTAGCATCTGCATGCAATTAATTGTTTTCACAGATCAGCATCTGCAGTCTGTTCCTCCTCCCTCACCTCTGTTGTTAAAAATGGTAATAGTCAAGGACTAGGTATGAAGTCAAGGTATGAATGAAGAAACTGAAATTAGCAGCATGCTTTTATACAGACTAAACTATTTGTTGTTGCACTGGAAAAGTGGTATTCTAATTAGCATTATTGTGTGAATGCTGGAAATGACAGCTGAAGTTGGAATAATGCTTTGTTTTAAAAAAAGTTGGGCAAGTTTAGAAACCCTCTTATTTAAAGTTTCCAGTTTTGGGGGCTGGTTTATCAAAATCTGTCCTTTACTAAATCTTACAGGGGGGTGGGGTGACAGGGAAGGGTTTTCAGTCAGAATTTTGGTTCTGAACTAGCTATAATAAATAAGCGGAAAGATTTGCAGTCCACCTTTCTGAAATTTCTAGTAATCCTTCCTATTGAGTGAGTTGGAAACAGTATGAAAATATTTTAGTATTCCTGCTTCTGGTTTGCTTGAGGCTAAAGTGGTGTAGATGTGTGTAAACATGGTGAAAGAAATGTGAATTTAACAACAGCAGTATCAATTTACAGATTTATGTTTTGTGTCCAGGCTGGTTTTTGTTGTTTATGGTCTCCTATTGCAAGAAAAAAACAGATTTAATTGGTACAATAGTGTAAGGCCTCTGATTAAAAAAAAAATAAATAAAATTCTTAGCTTTCAACAAGATGACCAGTAATAAAACAGCACTACACGGGAATTGTCAAGTTGTGGTACAAGTATATCTTAACTCTCATTAGACTCTCGGTGTTCCCTCATTGTTCCTGAGTAACAGTGTGAGCATTTTTTCCCCTAAAATTCAAAGTATTTTAAAATCCCATATCAGTTCTGTATCAATACCAATATCTGGAGACTGTGGTAACTTTGATTACTTAGATATTTTCTCCTTCTGGTTCCCTGTGTACTCTTACTTCTCTCAATAAGTAAATGAGGAAAAATATCTGACACAAAAACACAATAAGACAAAAAAAACATGTCATTAAACATCACATTTGAAAGTGTCTTGTAGATAGAATAGAACAGAACAATAATTTAAAAATAACTGAGGTGTAGCAGGTATAAAATAGTTTGAGTTTTCCTGAAGATGTGATTTTAAGACAAAAATAAAATCGTGTTTATGTAAACACTGCCAGCAAAGTACAAGATCATATCCTGTCCCGCTATAAATACAGTAGCAGTGACTTTTATGCTGATTTACATGGATGTTCGGGACACTTGATTACAAAACCCTGTGGTGTTTCTGAGCAAAGCCCCTCTTGGCCCCGGGGTCTGCCCGGTGAGTTACCTCGGCGCTGTGAGGGAGCTCGTCCTGCCCGGCCATGTTTGTTGTTTCAAGTGTAAAATACTGAAATGGTTAGGGGTCTTAGATTCTGCTGGACTTGTCCATAGCAGAAATTTGCAGGTTTTACACAAATTTATTTTCAGATGTTCATTGCGGTGCCACCTTCTTCCTTCTTACGAGGAAACTATGTGAGAGAAATTACGTGGCTTCAATGCAGGCCTGTAACCTCTCCCTCTCACTGGAAGACACCTGTGTTTACCCAACAACTAAATTGTGATAACTCCAGATGAATATTGCTCTACAGTCCAATTTTCATAACATATTTATAAAGCCTACTCCTCTGCGGCATGTGAGTGAAATTGTCCCACACCAGCTCAGACCGTCTGGGGAAGGAGGGAAAGGGGACGTGAGCAGCCTGCCTCTGCCTGTTTAGCTCCGAAACAGAGCAGCTTAAACCTCAAGTGGTTTAAGGTAGGAAGTTTGGTTTTGTTTTTGAATATTCTTTTTAGTGCTTTCTGATGCTTCTCGCATAGTTCACCCCCATTTGAATAAGCCTCTTACAGGGGCGTTGGGCTGAACCTCTTTGCCGCCATAAAGTGCCTGTGGCAGTGCCCACACCGCGTCCTGTCAGCACCAGTGCTGCCCAGGGAAGGGTTTGTCCCCTTATAGCAGAGCAAAACCCACCCTCAGCCTCCCCTTGAGGAGGAAGGGAGGCCTGTCAGGATGGCCATTTTTCACCAAAAATGGTTTAGAGGAGAGAGGCTTCCAGGGCTTTCCTCAATGGCACGGGGTGAGGTGGAGACAGCGGGTCCCTCTCACCAACTCTGGCCCAGCTCCCTGCTTCTCTGTGGAGGGAAGTTGTGTTGTGTGTATCTATTTATATATACACATAACTACACTTTTTTTTTGGTCATTTTTTTATATGGGGAAAATACCTGTGTGGCTGTTGCCTGGCAACCGGTGAAGCTCTGGTGGAGACTGTGAGGAGCCTGGGGAGCGACGGGGGTGCGTGTGTGTGGGGGTATTGCTTAGCTATGGCAGCCCCCTCACGATGGACCTGCTGCGGCCTTTGGGGCCTCCGGCAGGATGCCTCTCTGGAGAGCCTGCAGATGAGGCTTTTAAAGACATAAATTAAAGATCTTTGTATATATTCTGGCCTCCACTACCCTGTAGAAAGTGCTCATTATTCCCTTCCTCTAAAGGAAACAAAATACTGCTTTGCAAGCTCCCTTCCTTTTATGCAAAAACATGCCTCAATGGAGGGCAGCTCCTTCTGTCGGGTGCCCGTTGACATGCGGAGGTTTGGCTTTACAGATTGTATTGATATTTTGCACCAGCCTCTGCAGCTGGGCTCGCTAAAAATATCTTTGGAGATAATTCAGTGAGGAAAAACATCTAACTGTATAGAAGGATTTCATTTATTTTTAAGGTCTGAATTGCTGTTAAATTTCATTCCTCTCTCAATAACATGCATTATTGAATGCTCTGTGTAATGCTGTCAAGCATCTGGGTGCTATCGGCTAATGAGTCCTATCCAACTGTGTGTCAGTCTCTTCAGACTAGGTGGGATGATGTATTTACTGAAGTGGAAGAAAAAAATCCAAGAAAATAGATAAAATTGCCATGACGAGGATCATCACTGTCTCGTTAAGAGTCGTACAGTTAGACCTTTCCACACTTGAGATTTCCTTTGCTGTCTCCCAAGCACTTACTTTTGCTGGTCTCCTTCTCCTGCTCAACTGTACCGGTGTGGGCTCCGCTCCTGGGACCATCCCAACAGTGTGTAATTTCTAGTAACAACGTTCTCGTCAGGAACTACCCCTCCTCGGTGTGCTCTCATTTTCAGCTGCTTAAACTTAGGGTTTTTTTCTACTTCATAAGAAACTTGTGCAGAAATATGATCTTTGCTCTGGGCAAAGTTTTAGCGGGGGCAGGGGGAATTTTTGGCTGAAATGTCCCGGTTCAGCTGAAACCAGATGTGACAGATCATTAGAGGTGGCAATGATAGAAATAGGAGCTCATGGTGGAGAATGCCCTTCTGCTGGCTGAGTGGTATAGTGAGAACTTTAGTGACCTGTTTGTTTTTCTCAAACAAGAACCACCTGGAAGATGAGTAGATTGAATCTAAGCTTTTCCCAAAATTTTTCTTTTTGCTGTTTGATAGCTTCTCCTCAGCTGTTGATGGTGGGATTCAGGGATGTTCGCAGTGTAATAAATTCTTTTATTTGGTAAATGTGAGATGCAACAGTAACTTCATGCCCAAGATCTGGGTACTCGCAACCTCTTCCAAAACTATGTATCACCGCCTACCAAGACACAATGCCTGTAATTTGAAGGGAAAGGGTTTTTGCATTACACAATATTTGTGCTATTTCTAAGTGTGCCAATCCTACTGCTTTCCATATGTGGGAGATCCACATTCCAGTCTTAACGCTGTGTAGAACAAGCTTGCGGACACAGCTCAAACTCCTTAATTCCAAGGAAATGCCTTCAGTGTCAGACTACAAACAATGTATAATTGGGTCTTTTGCATTAAATCCTCTCTTGGTCTGCTGCATTGATTTCATGAAACCATAAGTCTGTGCATTCAGTACAAGATCTATTTGATAATGTGTTTTGATGTTGCAGTTGTATCAAATATTCAAACATTTCATCAAAAGAGAATGTCTATACTCATCTGCTGTTTGATACAAATCACTGAAGTAGGTGAATTATAATTGGATAAAATATTCAGTATGATTGCTTTACCTGAAGATGCATCATAAGTCATGAGTAGCTAGTAACTTATTTCTTTTGTATTGCTTTCTGAGGGATTGATTTAGAAGTAGCAAGCAGACAAGAGAGTGTATATTTCCCTCTTGACTTTTAAGGAGGATTGGTGGTAAACGAGTAAGTTGGGGAGGTCTCTCGGGGTCCTGGTGGAATGCAAACACACAGCGGATTGTGCATTGGCAGAAGGAAGGCTGTATGCTCATTATATTGAACATTAGGAAGAAGTTTTTCACTCTGAGGGTGGTAAGGCACTGGAACAGGTTGCCCAGAGAGGTTGTTGAGGCCCCATCCCTGGAGGTGTTCAAGGCCAGGCTGGACGTGGCCTTCGGCAACCTGGTCTAGTGGGAAGTGTCCCTGTCTATAGCAGGGGGGTTGGAACTCGATGATCTTCAAGGTCCTTTCCAACCTAAACCATTCTATGATTCTATGATTCTATGAGAAATGTATTGCAGGATGAAGCACAAATTTTGGCTATAGTGTGGTTCTTGCTCTTGAGTACATTGGGATGGATATTGTGGCCAACAGGACTCTTGATTTCAGTGGGAGCAGAGCTTGACACACGAATTGGTTTTTCAGCTTTAAGGAGCTAATTCTTTGAAGAGTTTAAAAACCTGAGGTGAAAGCAGGCGTATTCATTACAAAGGTCTATTTTTGTGGAGTCCATTAACACAGTTGGAAGACAATGATAATGCTATTAAATGAGTACACTTGAAAAATGCTTGGGAAAATTGTCTTGTTAACAGGAACCAATGAGCTGGTAACCTGAAATTAGACCAGTGGGACTTATTACACTTTAGAGATACTTGGAGTTAGAGGCAGAAGGGTCAAGATTTTAAGCACAGAAGAATGCATATTTTTAAATTCCATGTTAGGTTGAGAAAGTGTGATAACATGTGCCTTAATATGTCTTACCTTGCAAAAATTATGCCTAGTTTTGGAAGACCTTTCACTATGCCATAATGAAGATAATAGTCTTGACATGAAACATTTTGCAGCCAAGCACAGAGGAGCTTCGGCGCTGGGTGGTGTTTTCCTGTATTGCAGGAACCTGCTGATTTTTGTCTGTCCTTTTAACTGTTGAAAAGGAAGGCTTTGCAGAAATGGTACTTCCATAGATGCTATTTCAAGGAAAGATCTGCTGTTTGCCAGTGCAACATTCTGAAAGTTTGTTTGCTTAAAAAAAAAGCATATGGGATCTAAAAGTTGTCACTAATACTGCACATTAAGGCAATTTAGTGCTTTACAAATGCACAAAAACACTGAGGAGATGTACTGGTTTTATACAAATGTCTCGTGAAGGGAGAATCTATCTGATTTAGCTAGAATTATCTTTCTATGGAACTTCATTTCATAAAAGAGTGAATGTGGCCTAGGATGACTGGGAAAAAAAAACCAACTAGTAATAAATAAATCATCGTTATGCCATTTGTAGGGTTAGTGGTGTTTCAGTGCTATGTTTCAGCATTGGTTTTGTGAGCAAAATAAACAATTCTCTTAATTACAGAAAATATTTGATGTTAAATGAGAATTTCAAAGACAAGGAACCTGGATAATCTGTATGATTACATTGGTAGGTTATGTTGGTATGACATGCTTGAATAATGAGGTTGTGATGCTAAATGCTTACAGCTAATTAATATTCTTATTGGCTTAATGAGACTTGCTTTTAAATAGATAAGACCCCTCAACATTATTTAAATTATAGTTTTTATTTAGATTTAAATTATTATTGGGGAGAGAAGTTGTAAATTGTGATATTTTAGGAATGATACAAAGTGGACAAGAAACAAGGTTGGGTTGAACGTTTTGCATTAAACTCTGAATACCTGGCTGCTCACGCGAACCACAAAAGCAATCCTGACTACCTTACGAAAACCCTTGGTTTTCCTTCCTCTCCATGCTGAAGACAAACCCCACATAGTGAGCTCACTAGTATAACTGATGTCTTCTGTAACATCTTGGAACAAAGTTGTACTTACTGGAACCTTATGAAAAAGAATATTAATTTTGGACTTGTGGGAAGGAATTGCCCTTTGAAAGGAGATACGGATGTCATTTCTGCTCATGTAGTTGCCTCATACCCTATTGTTTTAGGAATTATGCTGTATTTTTCCTTAATGTCATCAGGTAAAGCTGTAGTTCAGTTCCAAGCACAACTCCAGACTTCTGTTTAATAACACACACAACAAATACATAATTTAATTTATATGCTTGTGAAGGCTGTTAAGCAAAATAACCCCCCCAAATATTAAAATCATAATAGAATTTATGCAAATCCTATTTCCCACCTGAAATACTGGGCAGTGTTTGTCAAAACTCTTTTTATTTTTTTTTCTTAACACAAGCTCTGTGCCGCTTCTGGTTTTCATTTTGTTTTTTTTTTT
>VUYV01000208.1:713740-960029 GCA_008711295.1 Anarhynchus alexandrinus | reverse complement strand
AAAAAAAACCCAACCCACCAAACAAACAACACAACCCACTGATAGTATGAATACAGTAATTTTCAAAACAGCAGCAGCTTGAGCCCCTACCTGAATTTTCAAACTTTAAATCTTATCTGTGCGGTCTCGTCAAGTTCTGGTTTTAAATTTTATGTCTTCGTTGCATTAAGTAGAGGAATGATGATGCTTTGGCTGGGGAAATGCTATATAGCCTCTCAGACTTTGCATCTTTCCCCTTCTGTTTGCTTATGCACACTTTAAAACCTGTTTTTTCCTCCATGGCGCAGGGGGGGAGAAGTCTTTCTCTGAAGTTGTTTCCCTGGATATTTTAGTAAGAATGACTTCCAAATGATCTTCTTTCCATACCAAAAGGAAAATTCAGATAGTGAGCTCAGTGGTATGGCTCAAGGCCTTTTAAGTGCCCCATTGTGCTATTATACCATAATGTTCATTCTCCTGAGGTCCCACACCCCAGTAGTTTTTGACACTGGGGAAGAAATAGCTGGTGGGAAAGGTCTTTTGTTGATGCTTTGTGTAACAGGCCATGCATGGAAGTACTTTATTTTCTGTTTTCTTACTACTTCAGCTGTGCCCCTCTAGTTACGCTGTGTGATTAGCAGTCATTTCTTGCATGAAAGCTATTTTTCACATTTTATTTGTGAGCTGTGGTCTCCTTAATCTTGGCTAACATCAAACACTTCCTCTCTTGTAGCATGATCTCTAAAGCTAAAACATTTCTATTGTTTTAGAGATTATCTAATTACTTGAAAATTCATTCTTTTCTCTGTGGCCAGTATGTTGTGGGTGGTTGCTTTGAGCAGTATTGTTTTACGGTTCTGCACTAAATTGGCTGAGGCGCAAAGCTATGATGTGTGATCGTGCCCTCTAGACTGTTTACCTCTTCCTTCAGATTTGAAGAACCGAGTCCCTGATGGAGTCACATTTTGCTCTAAAAAGACAAATTTACCCACTTCAATTCTTTCTTCATCAGATACCCTCACTGTTAAATGGAAAGCTTTCTTGTGACTCTCTGCATATTCCGTCACTGCACCTACTTTCCAGTCTCTCTCGTGCATGGCCATGAGCAGAAACTTGTCGTTCTGGTTTTGTTCTTGTCCGTGTTCCCCTCCCCCCCCACGCCCCGCATTTATAACCTTGCAGTCTTTGACAACTGACCAGTTAGATTTACCAAACTTTGGAGGGCTCAGTTTTGGATGAAGGTAGAGAAAAGAGTTAAGCTAATCTTTGCTGTACGTGGAGCGGTTTATAACCGAAAAGTGCCCTCTGGGGTGCTGTTCTGCCTGCTTTGTTCTTGAAAAAGTATAACTACTTTAGGGATTTTGTAAGCTTCTGATTTCATTCCTGGATTCTCATTGTAAGTGAGGGATCACCAAAACAAAAAAATAGGTTAAACTTTGGGGAAATTCAAACCTAGATTTGCAGAAGAAAATTCTGCTTTGTTACGCACGTAATTCCTTCTGATCTGGCACAGGATGTATGCCCATGTGAAGAGTGGAGCAGAAGCTCTGAAGCTTTTGAGGTTTCCCTTTACTTCAAAAAGCATTTCTGGTGCTGAGCCCACCTTAGTAAAGCCTTAAATGTCAGATTTTCTGGATCACATTTAAAAAGGTGACTCGCCGTGAATGCTTTATTGTATGTTGGCCTGGGAAGGACAGATAATGGAGTTTTGATAACAAAATATCAGAAAGTAGAAGAGATCTCATTATTGCAAAAGTCGGAAAGTTAACATATTTATTAAAGTTCTGACAATTGTGACAGTCATCCTTGCCTGTAAATGTCAGTGCATTATAAACTTCCATAGCTCGTTTCTTGTTTCTCAGACTCTTGTCAATCACTGCAATTATCACATAAATCAGAAGTCAAAACATAGAATTTCTTTACTTTTAAATCTTAATATGGGATGGAAGCTGTGATTTGTTTTTCAGAAATATTTGACAACCACTTGCTATTCGATAGGATATTAGTGAAAGCACTGACTTTAAACCCTACACACTGGTCTAAATGCCCAGCCACAGCAGGTTAACACTTTGCCTAGCTTTATTGCTGTTATTGCACATGGATTTAAAAAAAAATATTGCAAACAGAACAGGACACAATCTTACTTAACTGACTCAAGAATGGAGATGTAAAAGGAGAAAAATATGCATGAAGGGTAGCAGTTATATGATGAAAGTTAAAAAATAGGGAGGGGAGAAAAGGAGAAAAGTTTAATGTAAAGACAAGAAAGTTGTCTTTTGGTAGAAGGCTGGAAGTCATGGAAATTGCAGGATTACAGACATATATGTATCTCTGTGCATCACGGGTACATCAGTGTGTTTTGTGGAGTAATCTATTCTGCGTCATGCTCTGATTGCATTTTTCTAATCCATATGCAAAATGCCTAACCAGAACTCTGTTTTAATTAGCCACTTCTGCAGCGGCATGTTCCAAAATAAATCCTTTTGCAGCTGAGTTGAGATGCTAGGGACAAAACATACTGGGGCTTCCCCAGCAGCTTACAGCTGTGAAAACAGATAGGGTTCTTTAAGTTCTTCACTGAAATGTGTTCCCACTGAACAGATTACTAGTTTGAATATTTTTTTCTTTTCTTGCTTTTAAACTGTCTTTAATGACTGTGGTGAATAGCGCATCTAGAAATCTAAAATGAATGAGTTACAATTTAGTTCCTAAATCCCTGATGCTGCACAATTCAAGTCAATAGGGACTTAGCAATTTACTTCAATGAATGTAAGATCAAACCCTAAAGGAGGCTATTTTATTGCTGCTGAAACAATTCAGTATGTCGTATCTATCTGTCAAAAGTACATATATATGTAGACTAGCAGCCACTAAGCTGTGTTGTTCATGGTTTCTCTCTTGTTTAATACGATCTGACGTGTTCGCACCAATAGCTCTCAGATTAATTCTTTTCAGTTCTTTGTTTATGATTTCTAAGCTTCAAAACAGAAATAAACCTTCAGGACAATAATTAACAAGTCATTAAGTCACTATTTCATTTTCATATTTGTTTAGAATATGAAAGGTTTTATGCTTTTCATAAATCAGTTTCAGAGGAAATGAGTCCTTCAGTACTTATTCTGGCAAAATCCAACTGGCGAGGATTTATTGAATTGGCGCTTTATCCTTCTGTTCAGAGCTCTATCTATATTTATATCCAAAAAGGCAATTTTAATCAGTCTTGTTATAAATTACTTGAATAAAGACTTAACAGACAAATCCTGTCCACTGCTTAGGTCTTTTGTGATCTTAGTTGTGTGGAGTTTCTTGGAGCAATTTTGTCCTTTGTCTTCATGTAATGTTTGTTTCAGTCTGGCTGCATGAAGGAAATAAAAAAGTGGTGGTTGGGTTTTTTTTTGTGGGGGATCTTTTTTAATTTAAATTTCAAACCTCTGTAGTTTATAATCTTCCAAATTTAAATGAACATAACAAGGACTAATTTTCATGTAACAATCTTTTAATGTAATTAATAATTTGATTAGATGTACAACTTGATTAAGGAAAGGTGATTTTTTTTCATCAAGAACATTAATTACAAAATAATTTGCCCAAAGCAACGGAATACATTTNAAAAATTTGTAAAAAAAAAAAAAAAAAAAATTAATGTGTAAATATAGGGTATCCGTGCATACATTTCTAGAGAATGACTGTATATACTTAGGTATTTATGAGAGAAGAATTATGCAAATTATTGTATCTCTATCTGAATTGCTTACTGGCAGCTCATGGTTGGGGTGGATGTGTTAGAAAAGCACACCAGACACTCTAGTGTGTCTTTAGGTAAAAGTGGAAGTAGGGTTTGCAGCGCAGGTTGTGTGTGTTCCCTGTCTCTTCATGCCTGAGAAGTCACAGTACTGAGCTGCACTGTAGAGGTACCTCGGTGTATGCCAGAGCTACGTATAGAAAGAAAGGCGTTTTTTAATAGCTGATGCTCTACTGGGAATATCCTGTTCTCAACATGTTCCACCCCGCTCCCCAGGCACCCCCTCATTCACCAGGCACCCATCCTAAGTGGTTCAGAGCAACGATACTGAGAGGGTCCCGTACCACTAGCAATGAGCACGCACTTAATCATTCTTTCGTAAAAGGCTGCCCAATCTTGGAGTAGACAAATCCAGATGTCAATTACGTAAATTATCTCTGCAGTGAAAAATCTATCCCAACAACACGCCGAGCTCCTTATGCATGATAAGGTAATTGAGTCTGTTCCATTCCTGTAAATTAAAAGGAGGCCATATTTAACTTAGCTTGAGATATAAGGTGGGATATCTGTGGTTTAAAAATCCTTTTTTTTTCTCTTTGTCTTGCTACAGCTTCTAAAGATAAATGTTTTGTTTTGAGAATGCTCTTGTTCAGTATCACTGGTCACAGTTTCCAAAGATAACAAAGAAAAGGTGCCCTGGCCCCACGAGTTTGTGTGCAAGATAAGTATCTATCAAAATGCAGATCACTAAAACATTAAGTATATTCTGTGTCATGTTGTGTAACTAAAATAAACAATACATTTTAATGGTGAATTATTATTTTGCCAACATCTTGTGCTTTCTAAAGTGTAATCTGCATTTTATTTGTCTTTCTCAATGTAACCAGCAGCCAGATTCATTGCTCTGTCACTCACCTGTAAAGTAAAATTGATGAAGACTGAAAGCTTTTCATGTCCAGTAAGTGGTAATTAACTTAAATCTTTTGTTGATGACTTTGCAGTCAAAATCACTCTTATAATAGAAATTTGTCTTGTACAAATCAAGAAAATGCTGGGTGAAGACTTTGACTTAGTAATGACAAAATTAGGTAATTTCTGTATTCTGTGAAAAGGTCTGAATGTACAGGTATGACAGGTAGTATGTGACAGACATCACAGCAGCATTGATACATCATGGTCAGGATGTCACCATGCTGAAACATGGTATGACTACAATATACTGTGGCTGATAAGGCTATAATTAATGCCACCTGAATACTGATACAATGTCACAATAAATCTGCCAAAGAGTAGGTTCCTCCGAAAGGGTGTCTGCCTTGCTCTTCATGCCAAGCTTCACTAATCATCTTTACTGGTTCCCCAGCGTATCGTTTTCTTGCACATTGTAATTTCCTGCATTAAAGCAGCACATCTGAGGGCTGCTATAGTCCAGGCTGCGCTGGCATTTTCATTACAGAGCCCATTCCTCACAGGCTTGTAACTCTTCTGTAAAAGGAAAGTGCCGTAGGCAAACACCTGGCTACTGATGGCTGCAGGCTGTCTGTTCTCAGCCCAGTTCTGCAAATGCTTAGAGCCTTTGACTGCCTGTGCATCAGTGACGGTTTGCAGTACCTTTAAAGAATTGGCCGCTCTGTGTGTCTGGGTGGTTTCTGTGATTTTTAGAAAAAATTAGCATCGACTGTAACTTTAAACATAATGCCTTTCCCTTAGGTAAGTGCCTGTTTATATTTTTCTGGCTGTGAGGACAAATCCCGTGAAGTGAATCAGTCACCTACCAGTTACAGGAAAGTTGTATTTTCACACTGTAGCCGTCCTCACAGGTGGTTCTGTTCTCACATGGGCAAATGTATAGTTGATGGAAGTAAATAGTAAGTGCCATCCTAAGAAATTTTATCATCTTTGCTTGGTGAACTACTATTGACACAAACAGCAGCAGCGTGCAAAACTGACTTGGTTAACTTTGTGTTATAAGATGTGATTGGAGATTTCTGTTTTTCGCTTGAAATTCTAAAACGTTGAAGTAATAATATTAGTGACTGTTGAAAGATCTAGGTTTGCTTTATCAAATTCTGCTTGCGCTGCCCTGCTTTGCTTGCTGTTCTTTTAGTCTGTCTACAAGCCTGAGTAGATCTGTGATGTCTGTGTTCTTGATGAACCATCTGGAAACTGTGAAACTTTGAGAATCTGGAAGCGTTGGAAGAATTCATAGTCTGTAATCGATCATTCTGCTAAGCTTTATGCCACTGTGCAACTGATTAATAATCCTTTGAATCCAGTTGTTACTATGTAGTTCTGGATTATTTACACTTAGAATAACAAAATGACATTTTATGAGGCTCAGGTGATTCTCGGGAAGTGCCATCACCTAACTCACGGTGGCTGACTCGCCAGAAATGTACATCCTACTGATGCACCAAATGGGCTAAGGGGACACGGATATTCTCAAATGCTACTGAAACAAAGTCTTAAATGTCTTTCATGTTTGCTTTCATCCACCCTAATGGCTAGATTTTTTTTAATTCTTTGGTTTCTGTCTTCAGCTCAATGAATTGAAGTCAGATTTCCTATTTAGAGAGTATCAAGCAGTTCTGTTGAGTCAGTCTCTTCTGAGCCAATACACAACACGTTTATTTTTTTTCCCTCTACCTGGGTTATTTATTATTTTTTTTCTTCTGTAAGTTAAACAAAATGTTAAGTGCTTTGAGAGGATGATTAAACAGACCGTTTTGGTAAATGATTCTGACCTTGTCATTTACTTTAAAAACAGGTTGTACATCCAGATCATATTGTTGTTCCATTTCACTGAGGATGTTCTCAATTTGCAGGCTGTGCATATGTTTGTTTTAAGATTTTTCCAGCAAATTGAAAGCTGTATGTAAATAGCTGCCTGTGGAAGAAAAAGATTAAAAAAAAAAAAAAAGGCAATGAGTGCTTTTGGGAAGGTGGACCAGTGCCACACATGCATATAGGACCCACAGTGGCTTTTTTTCCTGTCTTCCTGGTACTTGCAAATGGTATATTAAATGGTTCGGTAGTAAAATTACATGCATGCGTATATCTATATAAACATACCTTCTCATGTGTCTATATACACACCCATGCCATGATTTCCAGCTTCAATGATGAATTTAGAGCAAGACACATCTTCCTGAAAGTTGATTTCTCAGTCTTGAATGTAACTGTCTAAGACAAACAAACATCTCCCCCCCAAGAAAAAACAAAAACAAAGCCCCAACAATGTGCCACCACCTAATAACACTCTCCACTAAAAAAGCAGTTGTGTTCTTATGTCTTCACCCACAAATTTTTTATTTATTTTTTAACTCCCAAACCAGAATTGTTTCTGTAGAGGTAAGGAAGCAGAAATGTGCTCATCTCATACTTCCTGCGAACTTTTCATACTCTGAATGTTGAGCTCTTTTTCTGTATAAACAGCTACAATATAACTTTATATTTACTAATTGTATTTTGGCTGTATGCCTTGAAGTAAAATGATACACTTCCAAAATAAGTGGTTTCCATAACTGCACAAACAAGTTGTTTTCATTGTCCATTTCCAACATGATTTACCATCCAGTACATCTTCTGTCAACATGGCAGTGACAGCATTTAATGAAGAATATCAAAGGGGTAAAATTTTGGGCTTTCTAGACTTTACCAGGGTTAATTTTTTTAAATCTTTATTTTTACATTTTTATTTTCTTCTTGAGCTTAGCACAAAATAATACATCATTTTGTGCTGAAGGGTTTGCTTGTTTCTATGTGCTGTAGTCTTTCTTGTTATCATGGTGTTGACCTCAGCGCATTTTATTTATTTTCTTCAGACTTGGTGAACTACTATATGTGCTATTCAATAGCTGTCAAATACAATAGGACCTGATTGATGAAGGAAGAACTGCCTGTAAGATCCTAGACCTAAAGAGTGTCTTCAGTGATTTAAAGGGCACTTAAAACTAGGAACAAGTCTTTAATATGTGTTCTGGGGCCTTAAGCAATTGATAAGAACAAGCAGTTGTGCTTGGTGAAGAGGTAACGTTATATTAAGCTTTGTCATTTATGACTTTCTTTCAGTCTAAACCTGCCTTCATCTCTGCATCCCAAAATTTGGATTGCCAGCCTAACCAAAAGCATGTGATATAGCTGTTTGTTTGGGTGGTTTTTTTTTCCCTTTTTTCTGTAATTCCTACTACTACTGCTGTATAAAAAGACTTAGTTCTATCTGTAAACTGGCTGGAGCTGGAATGGGAATAGTTTACTTTCTCTGCAGCCATTGCAACATTCAAATAATAACAATAAAATATATAAAAATTAAAAAACTGCTTTGAACAACTCTGTAATGCTTTTGATACCTAAAACATTTGAAATCATGCAGAGGTCACCATGTGTAGACAAAACTATGAGGAAGGCTTTAAAATAATGCCAAAAGGAGCACTGTATCTTTATCAAGATTGTTCTCTTTCTGAATTTATATATGCAAAATGTGCTTTTTGAGATAGACTGTTGTTAATGTAGTCTTTATTAGGCTGGCAGTCTATTTTACCTTAATATTAATCTGCAGTACAGGTAGATTTTGTATATACAACAAGTGTAAAGATAATTATCTGCTGGTGTATGCATACAGGCTAAGCAGAGTCTGGGTGAACTACCATGTTCAGAATAGTTAGCAGAGCCTGAAAGCAGCCGAAGGGTGATTCAACAAATATTTTTAACTTGTACCTGTTTTCAGTTAATCAGTGCAGGGCCAGAAGGGCTTGAGAGGTATTGCTTAAAAGTGCTTCTTTCAAACGTGTACAACGCTGTCTTTATCTCCTGTTATTGGGAAGACTTTCAGTGTTGAGTAAAACTTATGCTTCTTGAGAAGTTTTTTTGTTAAGGAGCTTGAAGCACGTTTTCTGACTCTTCAGCATTGTGGAAGAATTCTAGTATCGCTACCACTTGCAAGTAAAGTGACAAATATCTTAGAAGTTAGTTTCATTTGGGTGTCGCAGTACTTGTCCTCTGCCCTATCTATGTTTTTATTCACAGTTGTAAAACTGATTAGAATGTTAGAGAGGAGGAGTCCTCATCCGAATGAACAAATTTTTAATTTACCCCTTTTTTGGAAAGTATTAGTTGCAATTAAGGGTGCTCCAAACAACTTTGAATTAAGTCATCTGGCTAGCAATTTGGAGGCAATTACTACCAGTATTCATGATTTTTCAAGCTTTCTTTTTAAATTTCTGAAAAAGTAATTAAATCTGTCTTTTGGAGGGGGAGGGGGTGGTGGTGGTGGTGTCAGATTTCTTCAATGTGTAAACATATTATGAATTTTGGAAGCCTTATGAATAGCGAAAGGTTAATGTTTTAAACTTGGGCTGTTTTTCATGTTGCTTGCTGACCAGAACTTCAGTTGAAATGTGTGAAAATTTCTTCCCAAGTCTAGAAATCTAAAGTGTCTTTCTGTATCCAGTTTTTTGTAACATTTTGTTCTACAGCTAAATTATAATTTAAGTCCCTATTATAATTAGTGTAATTTGATTTTAAGAATGTTGAGCCATTAGAAATGCTCTAACAGCTCAGAAGATTACGTAGTGTATAAGCCAGCTGGCAAAAACTAAAAATGGAATATCTGTTTTGATGGTCTTGGAAACAGCCGAGTCCCTCACTTGTATTTGGGTGGTTTCTTATAATTTTAATTCCTTCATAATAAAGTGCACAAGCCATTTTAATTGAATCATTTTTACATTGGGAAATGTTTTTATTTTCCATCTTGACATTTTGAATATTTGAGATGGGGAAAACTTTCAACAAGTGGGCTGCATACCCCTTGTATTTTTTTTTTCTGAAGATACCCTTGCGTATACGACACTGAGTTGTTTGGTGTGCTGTTATCTATTCAGTTTTTTTCCTCTTGGACAGACCTGGCAGAACCAGCATGAATGGGACTCATTTGAATTTGTGAATGAAAGGAAATCTTATATCACAAAAATGAAGCCAAGCTGGGTAGGCATGTTCAGCTCAGCGGAGGCACTTGGCAAGTTAGACTTTGCTCAGTGGTTCAGATTGTTCAGGTTTTATTCATGGCCGCGGCTCCTTATTCATAGAAGCAGTTCCTCTGAAGTCAGTAACATTACTAGTGTATTTCCTTATTTTGTGAAGAGGTAAATTCTCAGTTAATTCCACTGCAAGAATAAAACCTTTGCTTATTTATTTGAATACGTGGGAGGGCTGGCATTGTTGCTGCTCTGTATTTATTTTATCCACTTGAATTCCCCTGTAAATTATACGTGTGAGTCTGGTTATTCGTCAGTTGTAATCCAGGCAGGTCATGAGCTGCTTTTGTCTTATGGTCATGCACAATCAATAATAGAGCAAGCAACTCCTGACAATTATTAAATGAATTTTGGCATCTTTCTGTTGGCAAATTGCTTGTGAACAGATGGCAAAGTTTTAAGATTTCGTCAAACATCAAAGTTTTTCCTATTCTGCCACCTGAAACAATCTGATCTGAAGCCAGTTGAGTAAGTATAAATTTACTGCCAGTGTGTGGTGGAATAATTTATGCTCTTCAGTCTTCTAGATGGCTTGACTGCATAAATAATACCAGTTTTTCAGCAAAGGAAGATTTTTATGAGAGTTAGAGTTCTCTAGCGGTTAACTTTGTGGCTGTGTGTTAGTTCAAACTGTATTTCATGAACTTTGATTCCCATGCTTTTCAGTTACAGTCTGGTCTAACTCCCACTGAATTAAAAGTCATTAACTTTGATAAATGCATTTATTCCAGTTCTTTACTGTGCATACTATTTTGTGATGACACACATTGAGTCTCTGAGGGGCACTTCACAGGTCAAGTGTGATGGACAGCAAGAGAATGGTAAAGCACCCTGTGCCCTAGAGGTCCTGTCATGAGCTGAGATTATTTTTTTTTAATTAAAAAAATATTGACGTGAAATATACATTAAAGTAACTAAGAAACACTTTATGAACAGGATTAACATAACAAAGATCTTAATGTGAAACTAAGTAAACATTTTACCTTAGTTCTGGAAACCATTGCATATTAAACCTTCAATGTATTTCTAGGGTATGGTTTCAGATATTCATTTCTTCATACACAGTCAAAGTGGTGCTCAGGGATACAAATGATGCAGATAGAGATCCTCTGCTATGTGATATTTTGAACGAGAAGAGCAAGAGTTCAGGCTGAGGAGGAAACAGAACACCGGCAGACATGGGGTGTTGCATAACAGCATTGCAGGGTGCAGGACCCCAGTTCTACCTGAGCTCTTGCACTTGCAGCTTTGCCCAAGACAATACTCAGCATAATCCTTCAGTGAGATAATCTTAAAAGCTAAGTATCTTTGTGTGGTTTTTGGTGAGGGGTTGGCTTTTTTTTTTTTGTTTTAATTAGCGAAGAGTAGAAAACTTCTGAGAAAAAAGTGCTGTTGTATAATCAAGGGAGAAATCAAATTAAAAAAAAAAAAAGCTTTTTGTACATTATGTATGCTTTTGCATTTACATGGAGTTTTATCAAAGATCATTGTCTCCATTGCTGATTTATCATTGAGTATGGAGCCATCTATAAGCTAATCACAAACTATGTGTAGTCATTGAGGCAAAAGTAATTACATATATGACAGGTGGGGTTAGCTGAGACTGGACTTGCACCTAGAGGCTGTATTGGTAAACTAACTACGACACTGTTTCAGCACTGAAGGAAAAACCAACATGGAGATGTCAAGTGAGAATTACACAAAGAAATTAATGATGTGTCTTTCCATTCTCTCTTGTTTTTCTGTGGAATTTGAAGAATCTTTGTCTTTTAAAATTCTAAGATAGATTTCTGACTACATGATAAATTTGTAATTATCTAATCCAATTTGTATGGTAAGAGGGTAATTTCTTTATCCTCTGCATTACAGTTCTTTGTGATTTGATAATTCCCTGTGGAGGACAAGTTCTTTTACAGGGTGCTTAAATCTGATTCTAATCTAATGTAAAATCTAAAAGAACTAGAAAGCTCATAAAATAATGCTTGAACGCTAGCAATAACCATATGGATTATCTTAAAGCAAAATGTAAACAAATTGCTTTCTGCAACAACATAATGTAATAAACATAGCACTAATGATTTTGATAAATTGTAGTTTATCAAGCTTTCATCACTGTATTTCAGATGATCTGCACTGTGCACAGGAAGATTGTGAGTGAGCGGATTAGCTGACTGCAGGCTCAACAACACCCAGAAACAGTCATAGGATCTGATTTTCCAAGGATAATTATGAAATAAGGACAGAGGATTGAGGGGCTGAGGAAATGGAGACATGACCTGGCCTTGTGGATCATCTGAGGGTGGAGGGTCTGGGTTTGGGGAGAGAAAGAGGCAATAAGGAGGAGTAAGACAGGATGAACGTCAGGCCCGTGTTGAATAGATGAAGTGCTTCTGAGGAAGGTTGTGGAAGTGGTCTCATACCACTGAAGCTGGGTGCTTTGAGGAGCTTGAGATGGGTTGGTTTTTTCTCTTTTTTTTTGGAATTAATTATTTTTAGGACAATTCAGAGCCCTGTGTTCAAGTCTTGCTCGGACAGTTACTCTCTCTCATAGGTCATGAGTACAGTCATAAGCCAGTGTGCTTCCAGACTGGTAATTAGAGCCTCTAGTGACCACGCCAGTACTGCTTCTCTGTCTAGCAGTGCTCATTTTCCTTATGAGCGCATACACATTTACAGCTACAATCTCCAACTTTCCTCCTCCCTCGCCTCTCTTCAATTATGCCACTTGTAGATTGTACAGGATTTACCTACTGGTTCTATACTGTAGGATGAGGGCACTTTCAGCGCTGCTGCTGATAATGCAGAAGTATCTGACAAAACCTCTGCCATGAAAATATATATGTGTCCTTGGTGGGGGAGTAACAGGTGGGGAGAGAGAAAATGATAGGGAATAAAGTGATAAAATTAATCTATTTTTCTATGAACTCTAGGGGTGATACACATGGTCATAGGGAACTACGTATACTTGACAGATACTGTGGGCAGAGAGTTTTATGAAGTTCTTTTTATGTGTGTGTTAAATATAATTGCATAATACAAATAAAATATATACTATATATATAATAATTGAATACACTATTCGATTCTCAACACAAATTCAGGGTCCACATTGAAAACTGTAATCACTTTCTGAAACTCCCCATCTAGCTCACTGCTGTGACTCTAACATATGGTGGAAGAAAGCCCCAACCACGGCGCTAGCATTTAATATTTTAGACAGGATCATGCTTTCAAGTGTTTAGAAGTTCCTCTGAAAGAGTGGTGAGGTACGAAGGCAACTGGAGTCTGATGTTGTAGATCTTTCTGCACCTACAACTGTAACACTTTTCCTGCCCTGCTGTAACTCCTCATGCCTTTCTGTTCTTCAGCTGTGCGTCCAGTATATGCATAACCATCTGTCTCTTCAAATGGGCTGAGTACAGTGGCAAAGTAAGCTTGCTAGTCTGTAACCCAGACATGTTCAGCACATACTTCTCTGTTGTCATTCTGTTACTAGGCGTATGCTGTAGGTGAATGAAACAGTGGAAAGAGAGCTTAAATACAAAGCTATTTAAATTGCAAAAAGGAATTTGTAATTGCAGGGAAAGACCTTTAACTGCACAGCAGGGACTAAAACCTTTGCTGGAAAAGATGTGGCTCTGTCTTAGGCACTGCTTTGAAATGCTACAAAAGGTCATGACTTCTTGTAGTAAAGTCAAGAGAAAACAGGTGACTTTCTGTCTGTAAGTGGCTTAATACTTACATGAAGTCTTTGATTTGAGAAGCTCAAAGCACCTGACAGATATTAATAAAGTCTTATGACTGTGCTGCGATACAGCTGTATGGCATTCTCCCCATCTAAAAGATGGATGTTCCCCAGTGTAACAGACCCGAGTACTTGATGCAGTGGGCTTCTGAGGAAATTAAAAGTTGAGAAACTTCCAAAATGGGAAATTCTTCAGAAGTTTTCACGTTTTCCAAGAAGTATCTCGTTTTTTGGGGGTTTTTTGGTTTTTTTTTTGTTTGTTTTTTTTTTGTTGTTTTTTTTAAAATCTATTTTTATCTTGCACACACCCCCTCCCCTGGTATGTTCTAGATGTAGTCTAGTTTGCCAGTGGTCTTTGGTTTAGCAGGGAAAGGGATCAGGGAAGAATCATGTAATATTTAAAATATGCTGTTGCTCTGAAACTATTTGTTTCAGCTCTGATAGCAGGGTGACAAGAAGCACTTAAATGCCCCTGAAATGGCACATGAAGCATCTTTAGTGTTTGCTGAAAGAAACGTAATGACACTTTGAAGGATATAATAGATTAGGACTTAATAGATTTTTCTTTATTTTTTTTTTCTTTTCCTAGCATTTGTTGATCTAAAGAATTCAGTCACTGGGGATTCCTTACAGGTCTTAAGCCTCTTATATTTTATTTAAGTTACATTGTTCAGCCTTCCTTATTTTGTCCGTTTATGTCAATGCGGACTCTGCTATTATTTCAGTCTTCTGAATACCTGGGGAAGAACTAAATTTTTAGCAGCAGTCCAAAAAGAGTAATCTGCTCCATTTAATCCCATAACGCAGCCATCGTAATTTAACAAATGACTGTATGTACTGTTTGTCTCAAATTACTAAAGCTATAGTTTCACTAATGCTTTCAGGTACTGAAGGTGGCACTTTTGCTGTTTGCTTCTGTGCTTGTTTTGCCCCATCCTTTGTGCCAGCAGAGGCATTTACCGAGGGAGCCAGGTTAAAACTAAGTACGTATTTTTGAAGGACATACTTTCATTTGTTTTCCCGATCTTATTCACGTGTCTCACAAATGCCTCTTCAGATACAAGGGTCTGGGGCAAGACTGAACAGTTTGGAGAGGGGGTAACTAGAAAAAGGCTGCTATCAAAGTTAAAATCTGCTTTTAAATTCGTTGTTTGCTTATGCAGTTTAAGGTGTTCCCAAAATCATTGTCTTGAAAGCAGAGGAGCTCAAATGGGCCAGGTCTGTCCTGTAGCTACAGTGAGACTTGCATAGAGGAGCAGAGTGAAAAAGATTTAAGTGATAAAAAGGGAGAAGAAAAAGAGCCAAAGGTGCTCTATGCATAGAGCTATAGAGAGCTCTGAAAGGATAGCGTGATGACTGACACTAGGGCATGATCAGGTCCTCCGGCCTCAAAGCTTTTTTGCTGCAGTAAGAAAACTTAAGGTTCTCGAACTACCAAATCAATGCTTACATATATTGACTTGAAATCTAATCTACATGTTCTTTCTAAAATAACACCTCTGGAAATTCTTACTGCATACAGTAGAAAACTAGACTTTGAATTATTCCTGAACATTTAAATTCCCCTTTGCATCAATATATCTTTACTTCCCTTGTTGTATAAACTACTTCATAAATTAATTGCCTTATTAAAGTATGCAGATTTATGTAAGTTTATTGTCTTGTTGTACCTGGTTTTGCTCATAAACAACACTAAGCACACTGATTTAGAAAGGCTGCAGATAACTTATCAAGTCTGAATGCAGCTATGTGTTTTTGTGGGACCTGTTTGAATTGTAGCAGTGCAGCAGTTCATTTGAATACAGTGTTACAGTGTTATCAAATTCATGCAGTGTTCGTGAGTTTTTCTTATAGCTTGTGTCTCTTCTTTTTTTTCTTTTTCTTTTTTCTTCTCCTGTATGTGCTAAACGTAACCTCTGGCTGTTTAGAACAAACTGAAAATGAGGCTGGAAATGTATAAGCATATGCTCCTTAAATGATGATTACAGACGATAGTTTGGCAATCGATTTTCAGTACCAATGCAATTGTTTTGAAGCCAGATGGCAATCAAAAATTCCAGCAAACATAACATTTATTGGTTTGCAAGATTTATTTGATAGAAAATGATCATGCTGCATATTTAAAAACAGAAAGATGTTGTAGAAAATATCTACATTTATTTAGTTTGAGACATGTGATATATTTCCGTATGGAGACTCTAATGTGGCACTATTGAGACAGATGTAGGTACAGTACACCATCCACCTTGGTATGGTAATTTATGCAGACGGTGTTGCGCTGCTTGGTGTTCTCTGTTCATTTAAGGTACACTATGGGCTCTGGTACCACACACTGCATGAAGGCTGGTTTTGTGCTGCCAAAAGAAGCTTTATGTCGATCTTAGGACACCTATGTTTTCATTCTATTCTCCTGTGGTTCTAGGTACAATCACATTTGTATAAATAACTATGTATAACAAAGATGGTACAAAAAGTTAGTGAAAAAGGTACTTTATTAGCTTTTGGAACAGCTGCATGTCAGATTTATATGTACTAAGCCATTATTGCCTTGCACCAAACTAGAGAAAACTTGATACAGTCAATTGCCATAGCTGCTGCATGGGGCTTTCTGTTTAGTTAATAAAATGTACTGATATTTTCATGTATGTTTTGTAAATCCTAAAGCAATATCTAATCCCGTCTTAGTAAAGAGTATATCTTAAGGATGTTGCACAATGTGAGACTTAATTCACCAATATTTTGGTGTTTGAGAACCCTTTACGACACCTTCTATGAGCGTCAAGTGAAACAGGATTACAGTGTTGAAATGAAGCAGGGTTCAAAAGTAAAATGTATTGTGGTAGTGTCTAGATGTGTCTGTGAAATTTAAGAGCTCTTTACCTTTTTGTATAGGGAGGAGAAGTTTTCCATTCTTGTTAAGTAGCTGTTTCTCACTGTGAAGAATTCCCTTCTGAAGTAGCTAATTAAGTAATATTGCACAGTATGAATCACAGTTTATCTCCTACAATTACTTCTTTTGAATACTAGATACATATATTTTCCACTTAGGATGTCTTGGGTTTGATCTTGCTGGCCAGTATGAGTTCTATAAAATCAGTGTGATGTGAAGAGATGCCCTGTGTCAAATTCAAATTTCTGAGAACGCTTGCTCAGTGACTCATTTGTTCTTCATATACAAATATGGTCAAATACTATGATGCTAGAAACAGAGTGATGAAATACGCATTGGGCATGTTAATTCAAGGGTATAGCTTGATGCTTTCAATAAAAAAGTGGTTTTTTTAAGCCCTTGCCATACTGAACATAACTATGATTACTACTGGCTCTTACAAAATTCAGAATTGTTAAAGCTGTCAACAACCAATATTCAGTTTTGACTGCAGTAGGAAAAATATTTATGCTTATTGTTTAGACAGTAGACATTGTTTATGTGGATCCCAAAACAACAGCTGCCTTCTGTCTCTTTTAGGTCACTGCTTATCTAAAAATTATGTGAAAGTTTTTTTCCTAGACTTTTAAGTATTTGAAAGAACTGCTGTGTATTTTTCCCCTTACATTCTACTTTAAGTAACAGATAAACATTTACATTTTAGTTACAGCAAAGTGAAGATTTTATCTTCAATGGAAACTTTGAGGAAGTGACCTCACCTATTTTAATTCAAAGAAATTAGGACTGCAGGTTCTTGATATAGCACAGGCTCCAAGCCCTTAAAAAAAAAGAAAAGGGTATTTCTACGCTCATGAAAGAAATCTGATGTTTTATGCTGGGGAGAATAAAGGTGCTCATCTCTAATGTGAGAGAGAAAAGAGCGAGCACTAAGGAAGCTCTGGGTAGCACTGTGTTTGCAGCAGGATGTTTGATGTTTTAATGTCATCCAGGTGCGTGCCTGAGTGTATGCAGAGGGACATAAAGTAGCTGCTGGGGAGGGGCTGGCTTGGTACTTCCAGCTTGACTGTGGGTTTCCTGGCTAATATAAATGAAGCGATAAACCATGTTGAGCAAGTGATTTATAACAGTTTGGAGTCCAGCAAGGTGATTATATCTAGCACTTGAGGGAAGCAGAGAGTATGGAAATAAATGTGTCAGAAATATAATGAAATGTTTTGTGCTGCTGCCGATAGATGTACAATTACAAACACCACCAACATCACGTACCTACAGGGAGGGAACAATGAACAAGGCTACATTTGTGAACTTACTTCTTGCTCTGTAGGAATTCCCAGCTTTTTTCTTACCTCACAATCCTGCTGTTTTTCTTTATAATTGAAAGGGAATAATAAAAGGTTTTCTCTGCTACAAATATGAAGTAGATTCATTCAAATCTATATGATTTTTTTCATAAAAGAGTAAACAACAAATGAAAACACCACCTACCTTAAAACAAACTGTCAGCTGTAGTGAAGTTGTAACTTAATGTCTGTTATTTGCTTTGGGATTATTAGCCATGGCTTTAACCCGAGCAGTGAATTTGGATACTAAACTTGAAAAGCTATCCTTGCTGAATGCAAATAAGAAGTGGTACTGCCCTTTCAAATACAGAATTAGATGAGAAGCTGAACAGTGACTTGAAAGTAACATGGACCTGGAAGTCCAGTTCTTCAGCTTGTAAATACTTGAATGATCTTATTCCAAGGTTTTTGCTATGCTGGGAATAAAAAATTTTGGGGAGTTTAGTGGTTCAGACAGAGACAGCCTCAGTCGATATTCTAAGTGAAGATGAGATATAGGCTTTTGGGAATGTCTGTCTTTCTGTCTTTCTCTTCACTGTCCATCATCTATGCTTGTAGCTCAGCAGCCACCCAATTCTATTTGCAGATGTTTTTCTGTTCTTGTTTTGAGTTTCCAGACACACTGGAATGAATGATAATCATCTGGAATTCTGGAAAATGAAAATGCAGATTCAGCCTTTGTGTGAGATAAGCTCATCCATTCCCAGGATCCGTCAGACTTTAAAAAAAAGTCTTTTTGGGGTGACAGTGGATGAGCATTAAACACCAGGGTTTGGGAGTAGCCTTCTGATTAATTGGAGTTGGGATCTTGGTAAACTAGCCATAGCCACCACACCTCTGCTGTTCCAAATTACTGGCTGAATCTTCTGTGAATCTGACTTTTCCATTGTCCTTGAAATAAAGATGTGTGATTATATACTGTAAATATGTATTTTTATATATACATATTATATATGTAAATATGTATACAGACCAAAATGTATGTTTTGCACTGTTTTTCCATTTAGCTGAGTGACGACTTCAGTAAAATTGGGATCTCATCAGTGCTTACGAAGGTTTAGAAAGAACTATTATTTTTACTGTTCGCAATTGCTGAAGCAGCTACTACTTTAGGGAAAACTGGAAAAAACTTTCAAGTATTGTTAAATCCAAAATGAAACAAAAATACAGTGCACTTTGATATTTTAATGGCAATTTATGCTTCCCACTGGGATGGCACCTTGAGTTCTGCATGAACAATGACTGATTATATTTTAGATTATGGTTAATTACACTAACATTAGGGAGATGTGTATTTACAGATTCTATGTTAAGTGTTTTATGCCATGTAAGTGGAGGATTTAAACTGAAGATTGAAAGTGAACAGATCATGACATCCTATGCTTAAATTCCTCAGTGCTTTGAGGTACAACAGGAAGGTTTGTGTTTCTCTAGCATGGGCATTTTTTCTGAAAAGTGTTTTCCACATTGTTCTGTTTTGAAATAGGTAGAATAATAAGGTGTTTTAGCTAGCAGTACATTGGTCACGATATTTATGGTTCATCTGGTGTTTTACCTCTTAGGACACATCATTATTTTACTCTTTAGAGTGATTTTAAAAGGGTGTATAGACACCCTAAACTCTTCTCTTTCATCATCTTCCCTTTGAAGAGACGAACTAGATCTTTGCAAACTGTGTTTTATTTTCTCCAGTAATCATTTGTAGCAATACTTAGCGCTTTCAAAATATGCTTTTAAGGTGTCAGTTTTGCTACAGTACCTTTTGATTCACTTTGCAGCTGTATTTACTGACTCCTTCAGCGACCAAGAAATGTTGGCTTCAGTATTAATTATGTTATTGAGTATTACCCTGTATACTTACTGGTATCTCAAGCATAACTTCAGTATATCATACAGTCAGACAGACTTATTATACTAATAAAAAATATATTGATGTTATGGCACGCTTTAGATCCTTTAGTCGCAAGAGACTTTGCTTTCAGAATGTGAAAATTAATATCCAGTCCTCATATCTTATTTATAACCTATGTTGTTCAGGTATTAATACTTAATCATTAATTTTTGCTAATGTAAACACCATTAGAATTGATTTGGTAGGACATGACATTCCCATTGCCTTTTCTATAATAAAAATATTTCTACAACTTGTAAAATACCCTGCAGATGTAGGCTAGATGGCTAAATGTACCATCTGTACTCAGCTGATCTGCTTGGTGAGTAGGAATGTAGAATCTGAAATGTTTGGTTTTCTCCCTAACTTAATGAAGTATCAAAACTAGCTGCATTAAATCACTCATTTTTGACATTCATTAAAATAAGTCTGTGACAGGAATTGTGTAGCTGCTGAATTAAGGCAACACAATTAGCTGCTGCTTAATGCCAGAGAAAACCCTCCATTAGAAAATCAAGTGCAAAACGTGTGTCCCACAGCATGTTGGTGTGTTTAAAAGAGGTAATATAAATAATCTTCTACAGCGATTTCCCCCCCTTCCCCATTTACTGCCTAAGTGCCTTTTATGCTTTTGTGGTGGTTAAATTTGTTCCTATAATGAAAGAGTGATTGTAGTTCAGTAATATGAAATTAATTGATAGACTCTGCTTTTCAGAGAAATTATATGACCCGCTCTTTAAAAACAAACAAAACTGAGTAAATGTTTACCTTGAAACACATTGAGGAATGCTATTCTTGATCCTCCAGATTTTTTGCCAGGGAATCAAGGTTGCATCCTATGGGGCTCAACTGTTAACATTAAAATGTTATGGGCTTCACATCTGTGGGGGAAATTGAGGATGTGAACTATTCTGAAAGGGAATATATACAGAATCGCAAGGAGAAAAAGGAGATAAGTGCAGAAAGCAAAGAAGATTGAAGGTCAGACTGATCATGCTTTCAGAGTATGTAAAGAAAATGATACTAGTGACAGAGATTTGAACTTTTCTGGAGACATAAGATTTAAAAGCCTTAATTGAAACATCAGTTCTTTCCTCTACACTGAGAACATGGAAATCCTTCTCATAGAAATGCATAATGTCATCAAGAAAGAGATTTAGACATCAACAGCTGTAACTTTAAAGGAACGTTTTAACTTACTTTTTAAAGACACATTTGGGTTAGCTTAGACTACAGGGATTTTTAATCAAAAATAAGAGATTCAGGCAGATGTTGATCCTAGCAAACCCGCACACCCTGGGCCCTCTTCCCTTCTATAACAGGACCAACCGATGCTACTTTACCTCAATGCTTTCTACAGCATGCTGCCATCTATGTCACAGCTGGCATGAGATGGAGGCCTTTAGGATGGGGGGGTTTATGTTGTTTCTTGAAGAAACAATTTTTGGTTTTAAGCAATGTGTTCAACATCTTTTGATCAAAATGCATGCTTGCCATGTTTTGGGGGAGCTCTAGCCATTTTAGCTCTTGCTACATCCTGTTTAGCTTAGGCTGTCTAGGTTGTCAGTAGTAATACAGTCAACCTGAAGTCCTTTCTCAGGTAATGCTAGCATGAAACACATTTTCCAAGCTGAAAAATAAAGCCTTTTGGGGGTGTTCCAGAGATGACATTTCAATGTTGGGTTGCGACAGCGTATGAACAGAATCATTCCCATTGAATTTAATGTATTTAATCTAAAGGAACTTGCAAGAAAGTGTCCACTGCCATTTCTTCTAAAAAGAAAAGAAAACAACAAACCATTATCACCACAGAGGTATGATGGATTGGAAGTTTCTTCATAAATAACATCAGCTGTTTATTACAAACATAGCCATCTGTGGTAGAATCTGCCTTGCATATGTGTACAAGCCTGCAGTGGTTGGTTGTTAAACGGTCAGAAATGATCCACAGTATCTCTACAGATTTTCCTTTTAACAGAGAACAGTGGTGACTATTGAAGTCACCAGTAAGTGTTAAATGTTCTCTAGAGCTGGCATTTCTTCATGTGGTCACTGAAAATAAAAAAATTTCAAGAAACATTTCTTTTAGTAGGTTTATCCTCAGGTTGAGAAAAGCCTGTTCCATGGAAATTGCTTTTGTGTCTGAACAAACTCTGCCCCACTCCTTTGTAAATATATGAAAGGAGAATGGGAAGATTTGATTGCATGTGAAGACTCAATCCATGTGAGATTTTTAATATTGCTAATTAATCAACTTGATTAGACATTAAGTTTATTAATGAATGATGAGTGTTTTGTGGTTGTCATGACTAGTTTGGATTCAACTGAAAAGCTATTTTGTTTTGAATTATTGCTGTTATTCTTGAGGACTAGCCTGCCTCCCTCTCAACTGATCATTTTACTCTAGCACCTCCTTCTGCTACCTGAGCGTCCTACTGACATATGCTTTCCAGCTCTGGTAAATCTGATATTTAGACTCTGCTTACACATTGCAACGATTCTTAGTCTAAAGAGTTGTTTTGGGGAAATATCACATAAATTTCTGTTTATTGACTGTTGAAAGGAAAGAGGAATGCATGTTTGTTTCTCTAGAAATTGACCCATAGTATTTTTCATTATGGTGGTATCTATGACAGGGAGTGAGCACTAAGAATACAGTATTTATAATACATAATTATAATTTCGCTATAGCATGGAACTGCAGAGAAAGTTATCCAATAAAGTAATCCATTGAGTTCTCGTCTTCCTAAGTCCTGGACCAAAAAGCTGGACATTAGCTGAATGCCAATGGGCCATATAAAAATAAAGCTTCATTGGAAAGGAACAGCTAATTGTGCTATAACAGAAATAAATTTAAATGCATTGTCTCCATTGAATTTATTTACACCTTAAAGGATAAATGATCTTTCTCATAATTTGAAAAGCTTTGAATTAACTGAGGGAGAGAAAATAAATGCACAAAAGGCAACTTCTTGACAGTCTTGTCAATACACATGTTTCGAACTGACAACATGAGAAATTATGGTATCAACCTAAAAAATGAAAATCCTCAAGGCTCTGAAAACATGAGAACAAAGATAGTAGCATCTGTATGCCAGAGTTGTGATATATGAATCCCCATTACCATTAGAGAATAATCAGTGACTGCCACATGTATGGCACTTTTCTTGTGTGTATGAAACTATATATTAATGAAGGTTATAATGTTTTGAGCACTAGGGGAGAGAAGAATTGGTATCACTTTATTAACAATGGTTCCTTAGCAAATGAGGACACAGGTGGATACAAAAAAAATCTCACAGGTTCAAGAGAAAGCTGACATCAATTGTAACTTGCATAATACTGTAAAGCACAAGGTAGTAATTTAATGAGCTTTTTACAATCGTGTTCATCTTGTACTTTAGAATGGTGTGCAAAATTGTGGAAAGGAAGTTCAGTTTGATGGAATTAAGAAACAAATTGGAATATAGAAGGAGAAGAAAATTTTCTATGAAAGAAATGAATAAACATAACTGCTTACAGTGCCCGGCTGAACTTCAAATATGCTGGCTTGAGGGACTTTAAGTGAGGATACAACACTGATCTGACTCTGTTTTAAAAATTGGACTTTTGTTGGGTTTGTGTACTATAGTATAGGCATACTGTGTGAGTTTATATGGGAATGTTCTGTTTCTCGAAAGTTCTAAGTCTTAACACAGATTCTGCCACCTTTGTAGGCCTGGGCTTTGCCATCCGGGAGAGTTTCTTGAAATAAGTTTTGGCTGCCTCAACCCAAGGTGGAGAAGAAAGGTTCTTCTCAGGTGTGGGTGATGTAGCTTCAACTCAGACTGTGTTTCTATCTGATTTTTGTTCATTTTTGGTTTCTGCCTTTAGGAATTGAACTTCTGCTCATGTTTTGCATGACAAAGTTTCAGAAAACTGAAGAGACTCTGCTTTGCATCCAGGAGTTGAACATACAATGCTGATTCATCAGGTTTCAACTCCCTGCAGGTAATGTTGCTTTTTTCATCAGTTTTAGAATTGGGATTCATGAGACTCTGTGGTCAAATCAGGATTGCTGCTATACCCTTTTGGTAGGAACTGGAGAGTACTCTCTGAAGGGTAATGATTAGCTTACGATGTCTTTGCTCTTTGGCCTCTCTAAAGGGTGGGCCAGGCCCAGGATTTGACTGTACTACAGGGATGAAACCACAGATATTCTGTGAAAATGAGGGAAGAAAACAACATCAGGTTTGAGGCATTCTTGTCTGTAACTGTGAACACTGAGTAGTCCTAGCTCGACATGCTTTTTAAATTTTCCTTCTCAACTCAGCAAGCTCCTTCATGAATCTGTCCGTCCATGATACTTTATGAATGAATATAAGCAAAGTGCTGGCTTTGGCTCTAGTTTCAAGTGTCAAATGAACGAACTTGAATGGAGGTCTTGCTGAGTTGTTTTCCTGTGCTTGATATTGGTAGAGAAGGTGAGTACAGTGCTTCTGTGTCCTTTTCCAGGTCTATGAACGTACCGGGTATGTGAGGGAAGGGATGGGGCAGTGCAGTGCCCTGGGTATCAGCTGGTAAGGTTTCAGTGGCACAGGCTACGTTAGTACCAGTGATAAGGTCCTGGGTTATTTTTCATTTGTTAACAAGAGTGACAGCAGTGTATGTGATGAGATGCATTAATTTTAGCTTGTTGTTTCTCATGCCTTTGTAGGTACACAGTATGTTTGTGTGCAGTGTCTGGGGTCTTAGTGCCAGTTTTTCCCATTACCATATCCAGGTGGGCTGCGAGTGTTCTCTCACAGCCCCTACATCTTGCATTTCTGTATCACCTTCTGTTGTTAAGAAGCACAAAATGGTTTACCAATTAGAGGATTTCTCCCAGTGGAATCAAATGCAGATATTTCTGGAGTGCTGAAATGTGTCTGGGAGAAAGGAGTACTTCATCTACTGAAGTAGAAGAAGGGGAAGAAGGGGAAGCAAAATGCTAGGATGTGAATTTCAGCCTTGAACTGCAATAGTCATTGTGCAGCTGCTGACAGAAAATAAAACCAAAAGCAATTATGACAGTTCATGAGAGAAGGCCTTCTCAGTCTTGTCTAGGTAAAGGATGCAATAAATAACAAAGAAAATAAAAATAATTCTTAAGGATTTGGGAAGGTGTTTCTAGATACAGTAGGATAGCTCAGTTTTAGAATTACATCATGCACGTGCTGTAGAGCATTAATTAAGCAATTGTTCAGAGTGAGGCATTTTAATGAGTATGGTACTTCATACTTTCCATTCTTCAGGAAGTATTGTTCTGTGATTTGTATGTTGCATATTGTGTTGTCTCGGTAAAGTCACCATCAAGAATCAATTGTAGCTGAACTTGGGCACTTGCTGAACTTTCAAATACATGAAAAAAATATTTGGCAACATTTGTCTCATGGCAACGGCTCTTCAGCACAGTGAAAGATGATACAGAGGTCTGAAGAAGAGATTTCTTTGTTTCACAAAATATAGGATGTTCCAGTGTACATGTTTTTGTATTCCAGTTCCCCTCAGGAAAGTGTCCCCCACCTCTAAAAATTGTGTAGACATGAATGTTTCTTAAAAGTATTGCTAATTAAGCTGAATCATATCACTTATACTGGTCTTCTCGTTAAGTACTGAATTTGTGTACTTTTTCTATTCGCTATCAGACATTGTTAGTTCTTCTGTCCTCCCTGTGTTTTGACAGTATTAAACAGCATCCTGAAAGGGCAGTGTTCAGTGTTAATAGAAGAGTTTGTTACCATCTTACTTGAGTTATTCTGAACAACATGACACAAGAATAGCCACTACTGGTTTTGGTTTACATTTGTTTCATTTTACTATCCTCTTTTTTTACCCTTAACCCTCTATTTCTGCTTTTAAAGTAACATTTTCCTTTTCTCATAGTATTTTGTTTACCTTGCTGTTTGTGGATTTTACGTAAGCCTGTTCTGAGCTTTGATGAAACAGACTTTGGTATGCTTTGATTTTTTTTTTTTAACACTATCTGATGTTGCTCAGCAAGCTTTTCAGTGTGCTTATCTTCGTGCTCACTATGGGGAGCGAGAAGATGCACAGAAAAATATCCAAGTAGTGGAATGGACTGGAAATGGAAAACAATTGTTTGAAGATGCAGCCCAGGCGCAGAACTTGGCGTTTGGGTGCAATTACTTTTTTTCAGTAGCCCTGTACTAGCTGCTGAAGTCTACCTCAGTTACCGCATCTAGAAAGGGTGGTATGTCATTTTCAAGGCATCTGGAAAATTAACATCATTATCTAAATGCTAACTGTAGTTATCTAAACATTGCTGGCTGGTTTGACAGCTCAATTCTTGCTGGTCAGGCAGATCTAAGAATTCCCCATGGCATTGGATGGGAATTAGGTTTCTCTCTCTGTATCCCTGGAGGTATCGTTAAAAAAAAAGTGATGGGAAATATTGCACTGTTCTGGCTGTGTCTGTGTTGTGAATATATCCAAAACCTTCGAAGGGCTTCCATTACTGCAGTATCTGAATCGTTTATGAGGTGGTTCTTATATCAACCTTTCCCTATTGTGCTAAGGTTTTATCGCATTTTTCTAGGTGTGAACAGAGACATAAAGAGGGGGCAGTGATTTGTCACAGATTGCAAGTACAGCCTCTGGTGGAACGAACATCTCGCAAGCCCCAGGCTGCGGGGAAGTCCCAGAAAGCTGATTACTTCTTCTCTTGAATGACCATATTTCCTATGGCAGTGCTTGTCAGCTTCTCATTCTGCTCAGTTCACATTATAAATAACATTACAAATGTGGAATATTTTAAAAGATGGCTTCTCTTGCTGAGCTCTATTCCCATGAATAATACTGATGGCGATTGAGACAAGTCAGTCCTTTCAGTTCATTTTTTTTTGCATGGTATATACCCTGGCTGCTTTTTTTTTTTCCTGGATTTTTTTCATCAATATTTCTTTTTGGAAAATACTAATCGTACTTGATCTTTCCATAGCTTGTAGGTTACTTCAAAGTTAAGAGGAAAATTATCAGTATTTTCACGAGTGAATGTCTTGAATTAGTTTTCTCCTCACTATTAAAAAGGGTAAGGGAAGTTTATGTTAGTGTGTTTATCTGTGTGTTAATATAGCTCCAGCACTTATTTTGTCTGCTGGTGTTTCTAAATATCAATTAGAAAATATATTCAAAGTGAAGTTGATTTCCAGTGACTGTGCATAATAAATGGACATATGCTAAACATAATTACATATTTTAATGCATTAAAAGGCAAGAATGATTTGGGATATTTAAGCAAAGCTCAGTGAAGAACTATGGTAACTATCTACACTAATTGCTCCAGATTTAATTGTACCATTAAAGGCATGGGTGTTTATATTGTAACAATATAATCTGTTTTAGGAAGAACTTGCAAAAAGATGGCAAGTAATTGTAAGCTTTCCATAACTGGTGTTATTTCTATATGTATTTGTGTAGCAGCATGGTGATACCCCTATTCTTGTGTCAAGTGGAGAAGTCCCAATAAGATATCATTTATATGCATAAAGAACCTGTTTTCTGGAGACATAACATGTTTGACACAGAATGGGTCAGACTTTTAGATCTTCATGTAAGCAAAATACCCTTGGAGATTTTGTTAAAATCAGATAGGGGAAGCTGTTCACAGAAGAAAAGCTCTATCCAGCAAATAAGTATCGCCAAATAATCCTTCTGCAAAGTTAGTGCTTTCAAAAGATAAAATATAGAGGAAAGGGTTTCTTTTGTTTCCTGAATTAGCCGGGTGTAGGGCCTAAATAATAGCCCTAGAAAGAGACTCTTCTAAATTTTTCTGTCCTTTTTTGCATGGATTGAACTGGAAAGACTTATGTTCAGATATGATACAAAACAGGCAGCTGCAGGGAGGAAAACCTGGTCAGTGTGAGCCTCTTGTACATCTGGGTTATGAGGTTACCACAATGTAGAGAGGAATTAGAGCTTCAGACTATGTAGGACATAGAGAACTTCAATGTTAGCCTTCTGAATATAGATACTTTAAATCAAATCCAGCCAACGGCTGGTTGAAGTATTTCAAAATGCCCTTTTCTATGTACACAGTGCATTTAATGGGCAAAGAGACTTAGGAAATAGATGTTGCCACCATTACTATTTTAAAAAATAAGCTTCCATAACTTTTTTAAATTTGGAAAAAAACAGAAAACAAAACAAACAAAAAGCCAATTTGACATAATTCTGAATTTCAGTAGTATGCCACTAAACCATGAAATAAGCAAAAAAGGCTTTGTTTGTGTTCTCTCTTCTTTTAAAAATCTGTTCAAGGTCATGTTTGAATAGAAAAGTAATTGGATTTGAGACACTATATGTTGTGGGATGCTTATGACGTCCCTAATGAATGTTACAGGGTACTACTTCTTCCAAAAAAAAGAGTTGGCATTAGCATTGAAACGATTGTTGACATGAAAACTTTAATGTAAAGAGAAAAATCTTGAAGTCAGTCTTGTCTGACTTTTTTTTTTCTTTCTCCCCCCGCATCACGATAAGATGCCCACTCCTGAAATGCAAAGGGGTTGCTTACTTTGCTAAGCTCCAGCCTGTCACAATCACTCACCAAACTTTACTACCCTTTCACAATACCTTCTGATTCACAGTGACAAATCCTAGACTATACAAGCAACTAGATTCCATTGCCGCATGCCTCTTGTTGGTCATTTCACAATATTTATGGAGCTGCTTGCAGAGAACATTATTCCTGTGCTCTGTTTTGTAAATCAAATCAGGGTAAATTCTATTAAAAGAAAATATATTTTAAGGCTGTAAAGTTTGGAGAAGTTTTTGTTTTGTGTTTGTCTTTTTCAGTGTTTTTGGCTTTGGGAGGCATGAAGGCGATATCAAATATGTCATGTTCTTTCTGTACAGTCTAACTCTGAGGAATCCTTTATGTAAGGAACCTTAATATCATTTTCATAGGACGTATTCTTCCCCTAAATGCTCCAAACAAGCAACTTTCTCATTAACTTGAGAAAATTTATTATAAACCTGCAAATAAATAACAAATACGAGGAAAAAGAACTTGATACTATTACTCTGAGATATTAAAATTGAAGAGGTAATAAAACACAAAAAAATTTCACAGTAGCCATGCAAACAAATATCATAAAAAAGCAAGCTGCTATAGTCTAAACAATCTAACCTCATCCCTACCTTTAAGATAGTGGTTTCCTTTTGCATCCATTTTATGCGGGTAGCAACATCACAGTCCTTTCCAAATCAGTGCAGCATCAAGTAGATGTGAATAGAGCACAAGCAGTTTTGTTACACTGAGTACAGTTTCTCTAAACTTGATCTAGGCCCCAGGTTTCTCATGCCGTTTGTTTACGCGGCTGCGTGCGCTGCTTGTGAATGAAAAGGTGCATCAAACTAGAACATGTAGTCTGTACTTTTGCAGAAACACTTCTGTGTTGGAATCCAAAATTGATATGTGTATATAAATACTATGACAAGGGTAAGGAAGACCAAAGGAAGTTGCTTGTTTCTAATACCTACTTTGCCTGTCCCCAACACCTGTTTATGTGTGGGCAGCAGGCCAGGCCAGCGGTAGCTCGCTGATGTGTTTTGCTCTCTGGTCTAGCTGATACTGGAATTTGTGTGATGAATACTAGCATGGATGCATTGAGGCAGGGAAGCAAAAGGCATGCCACGTATTCCTAGTGTTGTGCCCTGATAATAGCAGTCAGTGTGATCTCTGTTGTTTTGCTTGATTTGTAGTGTAGCAACAAGGTGAATCACAACAGCATATCCGTATATCAGCTTTTTGATGTGTTTCTGCGGGCCATGCAGTCAGGCTGCTGGAGACTTGCTTGCTTTCACGCTTGCAGCCTCAGGCGCTGGTCTGTGCAGATGAGCCTCCTGTGAAATGTAACTCATATGAAAGCATAACAATCCCGAATGCCAGTCACAAGGGTCGGCTGGTAGCTTGCCATGTAACGATATGAATCTTTGCTCAGAGAATTGAGCTTGCAATTTGCTCTTAGCTTGAAGGTAGCCACAGTTTGCATGTGCAGCGGAAATCCAGACAGTGCCGTAACTGCTTTATGAGCCAACCACTTTATCTAGTTTGGAATTTTTATTTTTAGAAGATGGGGCTAATTACTCTTTAAACAGAGGATGAGGAAACAGGGATCTCGGTGATTGGTGGGGAAAATATATCCGTGCCCTGAGAATAATTATCTTGCTCTGCGTGGAAAGTCCATGAGAATAGGAGAATCTGAAAGACACACTAGTAAACTGAAGAACTGGGTGAGCTGGGTGAGCTGCCAGAGTAAGAATGCCACAGGGGGAGGAAGGAGGCAGGTAGGTGGGCTTTGAGCTGAAAGCCAGCACCAGGGCTGTACATCCGGAGTGAAGCTGTACCCCAAACGCCATTGAAAGGTCATGCATTGCCTCCCGGGTACAGTGTGGTGAAAAAACAGTGATAGAGTTGAATGGCAGGTGTTCAGTAGAAATAACGTGTTTATTAGAAGACTGGATGAATTTCATCTGCTTTAATTTTTTTTTTTCCCCTTGGCTGTATCAGCCCACCAATAAGCAGAGCTGCGTTGATGTTTCAGTTCAGATCATTTAGAGTCCCTACAGAAATCTCACCGAGGGTAACAACTCTGTCCTGGCATTTCCTGTGCTTACAGGAAAGTACGTCCCCTATGAAAAAGTTCTCTCTATTTGTATGCAAGACAAGCAACATGTAAGGAGGTGGGGGAAGAGTCAATTCCCAAAATTTGAAGGCTGGAATTATTTTTACCTGCTTCATCATCTGTATTTTGAATTCTGCTGGGATTCATCAAGACTTTTAAGAGCCAAAGTCCTGTTGGTCTATAATTTGGGCTAGATGATTTAAGATCTCAAAAGGGGATATTTGCTCTAGTTAGTTCATATGCTTTAAGGAGAGGCCACATAGAGCAAACCCTCATGCCACTGCTTGTGGTACGGCAGAGTTTCAGTGATTTAGTTTTTAACACAAGCATTTCAGTTGGCCATCTGTGAAGGAATGTGGACAGCATTTGGGTGAAATGTTTGTCAGTGGAGTTCCATTTCTGTAAATTTTTCTGCAACTCATAGAACACAGATATAAATAAATGTTTAATGAATAAAGCCTCCAGTATGGCAAAACTTTGGCATGAATGTCTGAAAATGTCGCTATTATTTGTATTGCTGTCAAATTTTAAATTATGCCTGAGTGAAGGCAGAAAGCTGGAATCATACTGCTGCTATATTATTGTATCATTAAGGGAAAAATTCAGGACAGAGGGAAAAGATCAATCTTTTCCCCTTGTGATTCACCCGAATTCCGTTTTCTGCTCTTATGCTCATGACTCTCTATGTTGTCTTAACATATCTTCATAAGACTTTTATCATATATTTGAATATTAATATGGTGTTTCCTCATAATGTTGACATATTCTTACCTCTTTACCATGTATAGTTTACAATCACTTACTCATCTTGCAAGTTAAATCTGGCAGTTATCCAAGAGTCTTTTAGGCCATAGGTATACATAAATGGCATCCCCTTGTTCTTTTACTTTTTGGTCTTTTCATCAACTTGAATTTATTAATGCTGTTGATAGAACTTCATGCTTGTTCCTTTCCATTGTTTACACTTTGGGGGGAAAAAAAACAACATTTTTTTTTTAATGGTTTTCCCAGTGCTATTTTTGTCTCTTCCGAGGGACCTAATCATTGCATAACCAGGTATCATGAATTTCCTGTGTGGTGGTGTTTTTCTGTTTCTTTTTTGTTTTGTTTTGGTTTTTTTTGTTGTTGTTGTTTTTTTGGTATTGTGGGTTTTTTTGTTTGTTTGGTTTGGTTTTTTATTTTTACAGTCAGTTAATCTTTTCATTCAGTTCTTGGCTCCCCTCCCTCTTCATTCAGTTCTTGGTTCCCCTCCCTCTCCTTTCCCCTCCCTCTCCTCTCCCTCTCCCCTTTCCAGCCTCTCATAGTTTAGCATACCAACAGATTTCAATGTAAAGGATTTTGTTCAACTTGCACTGGGTGATTGCAACCAAAGGACCCTTAGCCAAAGTGAGGTGTTTAAACAAATCTTTAACTGTGACTCAAAACTTGAATACAGAGCTGAATTTCTCAGGTGATCTTTACTTCCCTTCCCCTGCCCTGCCAGGAGAAACACCACTAAGGTGAACAAAAATAGCAGGAATAAACCTCGAACCATCTAAAAAAGTGGTGTTCTGAATCCGGGCACTTGGAAGAAGTTTGGAGATGAGGCACTGCCCTTGTGAGACATAACCCCGATGCAGGTGAGTATTATTTAAAGTGACTCGTAATTAAATCCTTCTTCACGATTTGTGTTTTGATTGCCCGCTCTTTTCCTCACCTAATCCTGCCATCGTTGTAACATGAGTGAGGTCTGCAGTGCCCTTCGGTCATAGGTTAAGTTCCAAGTAATCTCAACTAAAGCATAGGCGTGCAGCAGGACAGTAAGCGAAGCAAAGCATGAGGTGTTTCTGGCAGACCGTGATTTCTTTGCAGAGCCCTAGAGATAGGTTCACAAAATCACCCGATATAGGAGGCACATCCAGAATGGAGCCAAGGAATCGGGAAGGACATTCTGAATGTGACTCAGCATTGCTTTCCCTTGATGAAGAAAAACCACTACATTTCTGCATTTGAAGGTATACCCTGGATGCAAACACCCGAACGTCGAGAAAATGCATCTCCCTGCTAGGTGTTGACTGTCTCCTTGTGCTGGGAATAGCCACCCAAGGCTGAAGTTCATAGCCTTAACCTTTGCTCTGGGGCGACTATAGTCTTTTGCAGCTCTAACTTTGTTTCAGTTGGATTTACTTTTGTCTCTAGCTCTTTCTTCCCTTACAGGGTGGGAGCATCTGCCTAAACTCATAAACTGTGTTGATTTTTTTTTTCTTTCTGTTTTTCTAATACGTCTTCGAAGGATTTTTTTTGCTCTACTTAAATACTAAGGGTTATTTTCCCATCCTTGGAAGATTTATTATCCTGTTTTTCATTTTCTGCTCTGAGTATGTGTTTGACACATCTTTAGTTATTAGAATGGAAGCCTGACACTTTAGGAAACAGAAAATGTTTGCCTGCATTACGTTTCACATTATAAATGGTTCTTGTTCTTTACTGTGCAAACAGGCTTCTTGAATAATTTTACGGTATGCTGTTGAGAACTGCAGTAAGCCATTTGCTAGTAAATCAGCATTTCTTACAGCAAACTCTCTATGCTTTGTCAGCCATTACATCTAGGGAATAAAATCTAATAAAAAAAATCAAAACCTGGAGCAGTTATGGCTGATCTCTCTGAAAAAATTATGCTGTTTTGAGTATAGGTACTAAACATCTGGGATTTTTTGGGTAGTGTCCAGAACTAAAGCTTTGAGATGTACAGCAGAACATGGAAAACATCTGCCTTTTTGCTGCATTTCTGGTATTTGCAATAAGATATACCGACCAGTTACATTTTTCCCTTCAGTTCTTGACTTTTGGGGAAGGTTCAGCTCCTGAAAGGAGTGGCCTAGGAAAGTTTCAGCTTTATTTGCAGATTGTGATGGAATTTCCGTATTGTTAATCCTGAGTGATTTAAAAAATAAAAGAAAAAAATTAAACACCCCTCCTCCTTAATATTAAAGATCGTGACGAATACATTAAATGTTGGAGGGTTTTTATTTGCTTTCTGGTCTTGGCCTTTTGGGTGCAGTCATATCCTGCTTTCCAGCTTTTCTTCAGCAATTAATAGATGTGGCAGCTCTTTTTATATCATTATTATAAACTTTCTAACGACAGCTGGAATATATTGATTCCAGTAACAGTCAATATCAAGAGACTTGCCAACTCTTGTATTTTAATGGCAGTATTGTGATTCTGTGGGGTAAGCCTTTATTGCATTGCTCAGATCTGCTTATAATTTTGAAAGGGAAGGGTAGTGTTGGGAGTAGCAAGGTGTGAGCCCCCCAGAAAACCATAATGGGGAGAGTAAAGGCAGGGTCTGGCTGAAGCAGGAAGGATTCTGAAGTATTAGCCTAAGGGTTTTTTTTCTTTGTTTTATAACAAATGTTTTGATAAGTCCTTGGGATTGAAACACCATTGGATGCAAAGTACTTAAAATTATGTTGGCTGCCTGCAGCCCATTTCCACCATGCCCCCCAGTATCTCAGGTGCCAGACAAACTAATGTCTCATGAGCAGCAGTTATTGTTGACGTTTCCTAAGGCCAAGATGCAGAACAGTGTATGGACAGGCAGAGCAAGCAGTGCTATTCATAAAAACACGAGTTTGAGTGATTTTTAAGTTCTTCTGATCTTTGCTGGCCAACTTACCTTTTTGATTAAGTTGCTTGTCTGAGTTTGAGTTTCTCGATCAGTACAGGGGAGTACAGCCTTGTGCACCTTCAGGTGCGACTGTTCCCAGCCTTGGGAACAGTCTGGATGCTGCCAGTGCCTTGATCTTGGGTCTTAAGTTTTTCAGCACAATTTCCCTCACCTTCTCTTCTTTCAGTGTATATCCTCTATGGAAAAGTGAGATGTTTTAAATGGTGAGAAAGGATGGGTTTTGATTTATAGATTTTGTTTTATAATAAAATATCCAAGCCTCCAGGCAGATCCTTGAGGTGTTTGCTTGCTGGTTCAGTTTTCAGGGCTGGAATAGTGGAAGGTCAGAAATGTGTGGTATCTATAGGTAGAATTATGCTGAAGGTCTTTGCTTTCTGTCTTCATCCCACAGATCCTGTTTAGCTCTTATTTTCTGTAGAGAAGTAGCTTTTCCTTTTGCTTAAAGGAAAAACTGAGCTTATGAAATCTGGCTAAGTATTACACTTCTTTGAATACTACTTGAAACAGAGGCTTTTACAGTAGTGTAAACTTGACTTTTCTCATGCTTTTTATCATCAAATTAGATTGGTAAGTTTGGTATCTGGTTTGATATCATGTCTTAACTGTGATAGTAGAAGATCAAATCTGAGCAATTCCTCCCAGGATTAGGTTCTTAATATCTGTTATCATCGTGGCACGGCAACCTGGTCCTGCCTGTGGTGTTGATTGTTCATTGAGGACCGCTGCCGGGTTTATATTCCCTGCCAGGTAGCTTATGCCTGTACTAAGTCTTATCACAAGCAAAGAATCTCACCCATAATCTGAATCACTTGGGCAGGGATGGTATCGAGGCCACAAATTCAGCTCTTACTACAAAGTACAGAGTACTGAGCCCCGCGTGCAGCCAGACTTCTGGTGAGTATCGTGTACTGAAAGCCCTCAAGTTGGAGGGATTACTATGTGCACATGTTGCCATGCTGCGCAGACTCTGAACACCAGAAGGCTGTCGCTGTGCCAGGCGTTTGATACTGAAATGTTATCTTTTTGCTTAAAGGCTTTGTGATAAGGTGTGGCTTTCTTTGGCTGCTCAGTGTCTCTTGACACAGAGAAATGTGCCTGATCTGAAAAACTGGAGCTAGATGTCTACATTTAAGCAATACTGAAATGTGAGAAATATGCGAGATATTTAATTCTAAGCTTTGGTTTACTCTATTTCTACTGCAATCTATTATTAAAACAAAAACCTAAAAAAATGATGGCAAGATGGAGTTCATTAGTTCACAAAATGGAGTTGGAAATGTTGACGAATATATTTGTGGTGTCTGAGTATGATCGCTCCATTTCTCTATTTGCAGGGCTTCTATATCGCAGTCTCACCTAATCCAAAGCACAGCATGACTCCTTCCTAGGACTGGTCCCTTCTATCATATCTCTCCCTCCTCCTAAATCCCTTCAATCAGCTTTCAGTAAAATAGAAAATAGGTTTTATTACTTATTAAAAGTTTTATAATGGAGGCCTGGCTTATCTTCCCTACCTTCTGTCACTGACAAATTTGGATCAACAACTGCTAGATATTTGTCCAAAAATATAGATTGAAGCATTGTGGACTTTGTGCTCTCAGTAAATTTATTCTACAACCTTAACAATCCTAGAAGAAGCTTCAAAAAACCCAAACCACTCAAACAAGTAGTGGAAACAATCCCAACACTACAAGTTTAACAGTTATAGATCACTATGGCAACTCAAAAATATTAAATGTGTGTGACTTGTGTTGTTTTTCATTTTTTATTAGCTAGGTAAATCTAAGGTGAAAATTCTGCTTTATTTCAGCTGCCAGAAGTTGACAATATTAATCTCCAGTGTAATGGTCACTGCGTGACATTTTTGTGGTTGTGTTGTGGATTTTTCAGACCACTTCACAGTGTTAAGATGGTATACGGAAGTAATTTGAAATGCTCAAAATTATATAACTCAAGGCTAAGGTACCATATATGTGCTAATAGGATCCTGGGCCAGGGTCATCAGCCCAGAACCCTGCTACAAACGCAGCATCACTGTGTCACAGACCGTCTAGGCCAACCTCTTTTCTTTCACTAGTGATCTCTCTGCACCTTTCACTGAGCAACTGAATTGTTGATGACTTTGGGTTCCTTACAGGTTTCCATCTACATCCATGTCCCTGCTTTAAGAGTCCCCTGAAGTCCAACCCATGCATGTTTTCACTTTCCTGATAACTTTGCCTTTCATGTCACAAACAAAGTCACACAAGTTGCAATCTTTCCAAACGGCTGTCTGCACCACAGACTCAAGAGTCTCCTGTCTGATGCTACCTGCGCTGTTCTCTTCAGCCAAAGATGAAATAATGTGTTTGTCATGTTGAAGCTGGTTGGCCTGCAACATCTAGAAGTTCTTTACAGTGGTTCAGTTCCCTCACACTTCTTGTAGTGCCTATTTTTCCATTTGGTATAAACAATTCATTGGTCAGGCATGGTACTTTCTAGCTTCATTTTATATTTTGTGAACTACAGCATGTTATGGGTTATACAGTGAGTGTTAGGAATGGAATAGCATGAGGTTTGCCCCTCTCCAGATTAAAAAAAAAAATAGAATCCTTTAATGTGCAAGAAGGTCAAACATGTGCTACGTGAACTTGTTAAACACATTTATTGAGTTCTTGACAGTAACCAAACACAGTGGATGACCATTATAAACAAGAAAAAAGGCATTCACTTTTACTTGGTCAGCTCCTGCTTTATCTGTAAAGAAAAGATATCCCTTTCCACCACCGATTTACAGGATTTGAATTTGTTTGTCCCAATAATGGATTCAGCAGAGAAAATGGCAATTTTGTTGTTGTTTCAACTGCTTTCTGCTTCTGAGCCCAGCTCCTATTAATGATGGACCGTAAAGTGGAGTTAAAGTTATACTAGTTTTAAGTGCATTCCCAATTGCCATTAACTCACTTAAATTGGCTGCAAACAAATAAATGAAGTAAAAAAAAAAAAGGGGGAAAAGAAAAAAAGAAAAGAAAAAAAGAAAACCACAAGTGATGCAGCCACAAGTAGTAGAGGCTTATTATTTAAGAAAGGAAAAAATAAATCAAAGCAAGTTTGCTAAATTAATTTGTTAAACACATTTATTGAGTTGTTAATAGTAACCAACACAACGTATGACCTGTTGTAAAACAAACAGAAAATGGATCAATTCTGATTTTGGCAAGTCCTACTACAGATATGTGACAAAGAGGGAAGTATTTCAATTTCCTTTATATTCTGCAGTGATATATTTACAATACTTATCTCTCAAAGTCTGTCCCTTTTTTAATTAAATGAACAGAAAGATCATAACCTAGAAATAAGTTTCCTCTATGGTCTTCTTGTTCTGTCTTGTCAGTATCCATTAATGATAGTGAAATAATGAGAGCTTTCCAAGGATTACTTGGCACACAGAACACAACTCCACTTTGATGCTGTACCGAGCCACCTTTTTTCTTTCTTTTTTTTTTTTTTTTTTAAATTTGAGGGAGTGGGGAAAAGAGGAAGAATTTCGTATGTACAAAGGCTGAAAAGTCTTTCTCTGTGAAGCTAAATTAGTTCAGGAAAACTGTATCAAAATTGTAATCACATTTACTGTAATACTGTCTTTTTACTTTTTTTTTTTGATTACCACCGATCATGTGAATGAATTTTTAGTTGAGTTTCCAACATGGCAGCTCTTTTCCTACAGCATGTTTGCACATGCTGCCGCGAACCCAAAGAGAGTGAGGTTGGGTGCATTCTAGATTATGTCAATTCCCAGTAGTAGCATTCCACTGAGGTTATGGGTTCTGCCTGCTCTGTCTTACTTACTTGAGGAGCCATTCATTTACTGAAAGGAAAGAGAAACAAAACAAAAACAATTATGCTTTAATAAACTCCAAATATGAAACTGGCTGGATTTAACATTGTATTAGGCACTTAAAATGTCTTGAAAAAGCCAGGAGGCTCAGTTTCCTCCTCTTTCTGGAAAAGAATTAAATCTGAATGACTATTTCTTTGAAGTACTGTAACTCAGTCATCAGCCTTGTTGCTGAAAATTTGCTTTCTTTTCCACCCTTCAATAGTACTCCTTCATCACCATAATACTGTTGGCACTTTTTGCAGGTGCCATTATTGCAGGTAATATAACTCCGTGTGCATACAGTAAAAGATGCATAAGGCACATTACAGGTCAGTTGTAAGCCTTCAGCTTTAGCAGTGTAAGACTCTACCAGCAGGAGACTGGGTTGGTTCATTTGTTTAATATCCATTGCATAATGCAAAACTTTCCAATTTGGATATTTGTTATGGTGGTGCACCTCCAAAGTGAAATTCATTCTTTTGTTTGAGATCAGCCGTCATCAAGACTAGCTCATCCCCCTTTTTCTTTTCAAGGTGGGTAAAAAAGAGCAAAATGCACTTTGTGAGGTGAGAAGACTTTAAAATGAGGGTAGAAAACTGAAGGCCTGTCCTATCTGCTTTAAAAAAAGAAATTAGATGTCCCAGACTGTTTTTTTTTTCTTGTCATGCTTTTCCTGAATGTTTCTGGGCAAGTTCCCTCATCCATTTCAAATATGTAACGTTTGAGTCATACTGTTAGTCCCACAGATCTGGAGTTTCATCTGGTTTTATTTGTATGCTTTGCTACGCACTTGGGTTTCTCAAAGAAAAGAGCTCAGCATAGAAAGGGTTATTCTGGAGGTAGAACGTACCTCTATACTGTAGTTTCTGTGCTCTATTGTTTGGACAATCTTTTCCCTGTAAACTAAAGTTGATATTAGTTCGGATACATCGATTGTTGAGAGGCTGGACTGGTCTGAAATTGTCGCTCATGCTCAGAAATATCTGTGATGGCTGATTCTGGCTTAGCAGTCGTAAAGAATGCATCTATACAAAATACAAAACAAGGATTTTTAGTACTGGGCTTTCCTGTAAGTGAACAACATACAACACTATTCAATAAACTACTTAATAAATGAAAGTTAAACAGAATTTCAGTGATTTGTAGTTAGAGGTGGGTTGAAAGTGTTAACTCGAGGTAAAACCGTTCCTTCTGTGGTCCTCTGTTTCAGAGCCCCATTTTAAACAAAAGTAACCAGTTTTGTGTGGAGTAAAGGAAAATGGTGTGAGGTGTCCTTGGCTGCTCAGGAAACAAATGGAATCCAGAGTACTGGATGGCAGCAGCTGGTGCAGAGAAAATGAACCTGATGAATGACAAGAGCTAATTTCCTAAGTTTTGTAGCTATTAGTGTAGCCTCCAGTTGAGAAGACACAGTTTTGGATGATGGTACTTAAGAACGAGATATGGCCAGTCAGGATGGAAAGGATAACTGACAGTAGTGCTGCTGAAGTCATGAAATTAATGATGTTAAAAAGTGAAATCTTCTCTCCATTGTCAGGTCTGTCTTGATACTGTCTGTGCTGTGTCTGAAGTGTTCTTATGGTAGACTCTTGCCTTCTTTTGAGATGTTTTTACAGATCAGCAGAGAGGGAATTACTGAATCATCCAGGATTTTCAGTGCTCCCTGTAGTGGCTGGATGCAAACTACAAGCAGACAGCAATGGTTCTTGTAATGACTATGCCATGACAATTGGTTCAAGCCAACCAAAACCTTTCGAACTTTGTATAGGAAACTGGCCATGAAAAAAAAAAAGCTGCAATTTGTAAATCAGAAACTCTTAGAAAATCTTGGTTTAAAAATGTAAAAAAAAGTTTTCCATGTCAGAGTACAAGTTAAGAGGTTTGGCTGTGGCATTTAATGCTTAAATGGGGAAACGCAGTAGCTGGGTTTTACATACTAAAAATCTTTAACAGCTTCCAGGGAAAACTTGAGCTGTGCATTACTTTATCAGTCTGAGAACACGATGTAATTAGTAAGTATTCCATGAAATCAATTTGCAGCACTAATAACGGAGGATGTAACTCACCAGTAAAGCATGACAAGAAGTGAGTATCATGAGATTATAACCCATAGGTACTAGCATAGACTCTAGAAATATTCTAATCTTTGTTTTGTACATTAATGTTGTAACTAAAAATGTTGCTTGTAGGAAAATGTTCAGGTCCCCTGCTTGGAAAGTTCAGAACGTACAGCATGTTTGCCTGCGCTCAGCTGTGTCATTCTCCCAAATTAATGATTTAGAAAAGAAACGAAGTGCTTTGTCTGCATCTAGACAAAATTGGACAGAAGGAATATCACAAAGATAAAACATCTCTCAGGCTTTTAAAAGTCATCTTATTTACAATGTTAATATGATTTTAAATCCCAAAGTAACATTTAGGGTTGTTTTATCATTCTCGTTTCATTTCTCAGGCCAGATTGCTTCTGCTGCATGCTTGGGACAGGCAGATGGCGGTTCAAGTATTCCTTTGGGATTCTAGTACACAAGAGAATAGGTTTTAGTTCAGTTCACAGCTCCGTAGGCAACTCACTGATGGAAGCTCTGGAGAGGACTGCAATTGGTGTTAAATTTCTTGTTTTCTGATGTTAGGCCTTGGATTGTAAGCGAGTCACACAGAAATGTAGTCTTTGTGACTTCTACACTGGTGTGTTTCCTCAACAGCATAATTTTGACTGAAATGAATTGTGTTTTCTTTTGCATAATTTATCCTGCTTCTTTCTAATAGGGGCTTTAATTTGTCAATCTGATTTTTCTGAAGATATTTGCAATGTCTGTCCTGCCAACTTATTCTATACCAGAAAGCACTAGCTGATCTTTTTTCAAGAAGGCCCCATATCACTAATGTGCTATCGACATGTATTTAAATGGCCACAAGTGTTGCTCGCAATTTGTCTGTTTCTTTCTGACCTAAGAATGGCCTATGTTATACTTAATAATCTCAGTTATTTTTGTACAACACTGCTATACTTGTTTTAGAATCCCCATATATCATAGAATCACAGAATCATAGCATAATTTAGTTTGGAAGAGACCACTGGAAACCATTTGGTTCAAACCCTCACTGAAACGGCCCACCTTAAAGTGTGCATGTGTGTGCGTAGATAATTAGGGAGATCTAAATAGTTAATATTTTTATGTTGGCAAAACCCTCTTAAATGCTTTTGCAAAAGGAATAAATTGCAGGCAGAGATCCCTACAGCAAAAGGCTGAATCTAATTTTGTATGTAAAGCTACACACACACGTGTTTAAAATATTCTTTTGTACCTATACTAGATCGAGTAACTTTTTTTATGTATTTTTACCTGCATCCTTGTTATGTAGACAGGTTTGTTCATTATTATCCAGCTTGCTGTTTCATAGCAGGGTGGAATTGTCATTGACCCATCATATGTAATGAAACTAGATGTCTCTGGATAAAGTTCCTCAATATTAAGCCCCTGTAGTAAGTATGCATCATCTAGAGAATAAAGAAGGAAAACAATTGAGATAAAACAATAGCTTCTCAAAAAATCCCACCCTTCTTATATACAATCCTTATTCCAGAACATCATCATCAGTTTTATTGAAATATGAAGTGTAATGAACATACATTTCTGAATGCTCCAGCAGTTTGGACAAGAACAAGTAACATGAATTCACTAAACCTTCTTGTGTTGAGTTCTACTCTTAGATGCCCATGCACACCTTCTGTGAGTTTAGCACAAGCATTCACAGTAAGACTCTGAATCATGTTTAAGAACTGGAATAAAAAACTTCTTGAAGTTGCAGTTACTGATTTAGATGCAGCTGTCTTTGGAGAATGTCGACTTACCATATTTTGGAGTGATTAAGAATTTTTGTTCAACAAAGCCTTGGGAAGGCCAAGAGTGTTAAAACTTAATTGCCCTCCTACCACAGGAGGAAGTTAAGGTTAATGCATGATAATAAAGCTGTTCAATGAAGCCTGATGGCCTTTCATGTGCACAGTGGGGGTGGATGCAGTGCAAACTCACTCAGAATGCTAAAATCAGGGTGGAAAAGTACGTTGGAAAGCAGCTTCCTAGGGTCCCTGCTTTTATTGTAGGTCTCCCTGGGAATTAATGAGGGATCCCTCTGCAACATAATTCAGTCTGTGGATATGTACCAAAATATAATGAGATATGGTTATATCTTTCAAAATTCATCAAAGTTCCTCAGCCTTTTCTATACTATGTGCACTATTTCCCTTGTGTAATGCTGGCCGTACAATATTTTTGGCAGTGCTGTCAAAACTGGAGCTCAGATTTTCCTGCCAAATCTTAGGCTGTAGGAGTTCCTTAATAGGAAATACTCAGGGATATACACACTTTACTTGTTATATGCTATTGCTATCGTGTATCTCGGAGAAAGCTGGGCTGGTTATGAACTGTAATGTTGTGAAATTTCTGCATGCTTTCCTGTGCATGTAGTGTGTTCAATATAGTTCATTTGCAGAGTGAGTGCTAAAATGCAGGCACTGAAAGCTGCATATTTAGGCGTTTCCCCTTTCAATACACAAGATGAACTGGCGTTGATTTTAATGGAAAGCAAGGAAGATAGTACAAATAAAATAGAAGATACTACTTGGACTAAAGAAAAATGTTGAAAGTGTATTTTTTCAGTTAATGTCAATAATTTAGGTATTTCTCTTAGATTCTCTGATGTTTTTCTTGTACCATTCACTGTAAGTTTAAACAGTTTTTTGGTTTGTGGTGGGGTTTTTTTGTTTGTTTGTAAAAGCTGATCAACAGTTCCTTGGCCATCGCGAAAAGATTGTAAATGGAACCAAGGAAAGAAATAAAGAAATATGAATGATCAAGGAAGCATATAAGACCTAAAAAAGAAAAGAGTAATTTAAGTTGAATTTAACACATTATAGCTGAAGGAAAAAACTTTGATGAGCAAAATGCTTGTCTCGTACTATCTAATGGAAAAAACAAGGACTGCAGACTACTGTCTTGGGCAACAGAAAATCAAAGAACACAGGCAAAGCAAATGTGACTTTTTATTATTTTGACATAGTGCAGCCAACATGCTACAGGCTTCTGGGGTAGCAATATTACTGGCTACAGCATCAGTTAAAGTGTCAAGGTGAGAGTGTAACATTTATACCACATTGACCGGTGCCTTACAGTTATTTCGTATTTGAAATGTTTGTTATTTTACGAAATATAATCCTGGCATGCCCTTTCAAGTTTGTCAGAAATACAGCCTTCTGCCGTGTTCTTGCACTTCAAGCCAGGGTAATTGCCATGCCATAGAGCTGGATCCTCGAGTAGAGGGGAAGGTACTATTTAGTGTCTTGTAGGTGGCTGACTGTCACCTTTTTTAACGTGCTCAGCCTTCACTGGCCCGTGGCCTGGGATACAGAGTCTTTCTAACTCAAAATTTTTCAGACAAAAGTGTGAAATCATTGCTATAGTATTAGAGTCAAAATGCTGTTAAATTTTAACAGCTAGAGATGACTGAACACACCTGTGTCCTGTCATTAAAAACATTATTTGCAGTGCAGCGGTAATTTTCTTAGAATGACATGAGAAGAGAATGAATGCATCTTTTCAAGCTAGTGCCTGTTTTCAATGAGTCATCACACATTTTTCCCTTTCCCACATGAACATCCTGTTCGTTATTTATGAACCATGGAGAGTGGTGTGTTCGTTCCAAATGGCGCGGAGTCAGTCAGAATAGATACTTTCAAACTCTAAGGACCAAATCTGCTTTGTCACATGCATATTGACTTTGGTTGGGCTAAAATGATTTAAACAAGGTAGAATTTGCTCTGAAAGATTTGCTGGGAGATGGAAAGCTACCTAAAGATTAATACAGATGAGGGATATTGATGATATATATATTTTTGATGATATATATGTATTTTGTGTGCCACATTCTAGTTGACTAATTTTATTCAGAACAGTGCACAGTTTATTAACAATAGGACTACTTATTGAATGCAAGATACAGAAACAGATTTACTGCTGCCATTAGTTCAAGTAATCATGGGGGTTTTGGAGTTGTCTCACATTGCTTTAATAGAGAATGTAATTCATTGTTTTGATACGGACTTTTAACTTTTGTCTATGGATTTACAGTGTTTAGTCATTCTCAGAACATAATAACGCTCCAGGGGTGGAATGGGGCAGCTGTGTGGGGCATGGCCCTCTTACTCATTCAGGTAAGCCTGATATATGCCAGTGCTCTCAAGATCAGGAGAGATGCCCTCCTTAGCCTTACTGAGCTTCAGATCAACTGCTTAGGTTACCTTATTTGCATACTGAGGACCTAGAAAATATGTGGCCATCTCCCCCACCAGCACCCAGCAGTGAAGTGGCTCCAAACCTGGTTCATTGCCTCTGTCTTCACTTGGAATATATTTAAGGAGAGATAGCAAGTTATGCTATGTGTCAAAATCCATCAGTTGTGATTAATGGGAAACTGGAGGCAAATATCACTTGAAGAAAAGGGCAAGATACGGGTGAATGAAATAAGAGTTTGGCCAAGTAAAAGCAGTATTTATTCATGCCTGTATATGGGTTATATTCCCATGGGATGTCGGATAACTCCATGAGAATGGCCTGAGAAAAGACTACAGAATAAGCATTTGTTCATCAACATTTTTCCCATGAACAGCTCTACTATTTCCCTTTTCCCACATCTTGATACAGATTTCCCATTCTGGAACTGAAACAGAACTGGTGGGTTTGCACTAATACTAGACTGTAACACTTTAATGTCTTGTCTTGAATTTATTGCAAGTATGTAGCTCAAAAGGGTCAAAAATCACCATGTGTGATCTCTTGCCAGTAATAAACTTCCTTTAATAAACCCATTCAGCCTTAACTAGATTCGCAGCATCATTCCTATCTACAGCACACATTCTGTTTATCTTGATGCGCTTGTGCCTTAGGGCGGTTTCTGAACTCATGAACTTTTCTTATTTAGATTTCATTAGATTTCATATTCATTTACATAAAGGCCTTGACTCTGACAATTTTCTTAGCAAATGATGGAAATCATCTTTTATCCCTAGATTTGTAATCAGCATGTGGGGTCTGCTTTCACAGCAAAGTCTATGTATGTTCTCTTTAAAACAATAGTATTTATAGGGAATATGTTATTTACTGAATGAAGGAAGGTCTGTTTGATTTTAAAGTTCATATCATGGTAATCTAAAAAGAGAAAGTATAGCTCTAACTAGGTTAGATTTACAGAGTAAGGAACATAGAGATCCTCAGCTTTTTAATCCTGAAACAGAGCTTCTCCATTTACCAGCCTTCACGAGTCCTCTACCCAGGCTGGCAGAGACGCATGCTGAACCCCTGAGGTTGGTCCCTTGGGGCCTGGTTTGAGGCTGCTGAGCTTCTGCTGCCCATGACAGGAGCTGCAAGAGCTCAGTCCTTCAGAGAACACACTGAAATGTGGACCTTGAGAAATTAATAGTCTCTTATTGCCAAAAATCTTTAAGATTAAGCTTTTTCAGTATGATCTCTTAAAATTGGAATACTTTATTCACTTGTGCATTATCTAGAAAATAGTTAAAGATTGAATCTGAAGAAATTCAGAATTTTATGGCTTTTCTGCCTAGCTGAAAATGTGGCCATACCTTGGTGAGGAATGACAAGCCCAAATTTTCATATGGAATTTTGGGAATCTAAAATGTTACTTCTTTCCAATGTTAAGCAAACACTGGGTAAAAGCTAACGTAGCATACCTGTTCTGAAAGAAAGCTAACTTTTCCCCTCAAATGCCATACTTAAAGAGGAGTATTAAAGCAGTTTTTCTTTAGAGATATTCACATAGCTTCTGACTAAAGACTGTTTGAAAGAACATTTGTTTCAACTAGTTCACAGTAGATTCTTTGGGCTGTGATAAGAGAATAAAATAAGCATTTAAAATCTGCGTAAAAATTCCTTGGGGTCCACTTTACTTCACTGTAGCCATTAATATCTAAGAGTAGAAATTCCTGTTTTAATGCATTTTGCCCATGGAAATTTCATGCGGCAGCATAGATAGCTCTTAATTTTGTTGCTGTTCTTTAGTACTTTAGTAATGTTACTAACTGTCCTGACTCTGAACCTATGCTTCACTTATCATTCGCTCCACGCTCCTGTTGAGCACTGGGACTGGTCATTTTGTCAGCAGCCTGCTGAGTATTGACTTCAGGAGTGGACCCCTAAAGCACAAGCTAAAAAACTCCAGCTGCTAAAGGCAGAGTAGAAATCCTCGCAATGTAAGAGGTAAAATTAGTTTTCAGCAATGATGCCATAATCCATCACGTAAGACAACTGCAAAATTACTTTCAATAACACTTTCACGTTCCCAATTTACACTAAAGAATTCCCAGTCAATACTTGTTACTACAGTAAGTAACCCAGTGCCCTGCAGAATATTATGTGCATTGTATCTACCACGGATTTCATTTTTAACAGATAAACTTGTTGGTGATAACAGTGGTTAAAAATTAAAACAGTTCTGTTAATCATTGATTTTGCAACCTATGTTATGTGTTCACCTTCATGCAAAATTTCTTTTCGTAAACCCAAACTAGGTGTGATTGGAATAACGTTTTCCTTCTAAAGAGGCAAAACAATGAATGAAAGGTTGTAGGGTGCTGCCAGCTGCAGACAGGAGAAGTGCCCACTTATATGTGCAGTGCCCAAATGAAATAATTTGTATTGGGAAAGTATGCTTGGCTGCTGCTGTGGGTGATGGTTGCATGCTCACTCATGCAAGAAGGGAAAGATGCTGCTGGTGCCTTCCTGCCCTGTGGAGCTGTATCTGCTTAATCATGGCCTCTCCTCTGCTCTGAGCCAGCACAAGTTGTCCAATCTTTGCTCTGTTGGCCAGCCATTGTAGCATCTGGGGCCAAGGAGCACAAAAAAAGGCCGTGACACTCATGTAAATGCATGAGATACAGCTGCTGTGATGGGAAAAATGAGGCAGGAGTCTTCTCTTATTCAGTGTGCAAGACCTGACAGGTCCGTGTGTGTGTATGTGGGGAAAAGCAGCTTCCTCAGTGGTACAGTCGGAGATCTTCTGACTGGTCCCCAGACAGAAGCCAGGAATATGTAATTTGGGAGTGAAAGAGCCTGAAAAAGCACATACAGCCTTAATGATAATTTCCCATCTCCAGGGTGCTGCAGCAGCACTGGTAGGCAGGAATCTCTTACAGAACAGTATTGCTGTGTTTTTGCAAGGAATCAAGACAGGCAGCTTAAAAACTGGGCTAAATTCCTGCTTCTTCCATGAAGAGAAGACAACATGTCATAGAACAATCTGGAAAAAATGTTCTGAGGGGTACCCTCTTTTGCCTTCCTTTCTATAGGTATAGCTTTATCGTAATAGAGGCCTCTTATTTGGACCAAAGATTTGTTAACTTTAAGGTAAAATCAAGAGAAACATCAGCAGGAAGAAAGGTGTGTGTTGCAGGAGAGGAGAAGGAACTATCTGCTTCAGAATGGGGTTGGATTGGCTCCATTGTTCAAATTCTGTATTGTATGGCAAGACTGGAAATCTTTCTAGTGCTCTCTTGTTCCGGAATTAGTGGGTAAAATTCTGTGCTTTCACTTTACGTTGGTCTCAAATCTACACTTTTTCACTTTACAATCCTGGCTTTGCAGGGAGGGGGAGAAGATGGAGTCCGTGGAAAGAAATCGGACTGTGTACTTTAGGGATGTGTAGAAACTCCAAACTTTTCCATCGTAAACCTGAAGTTCAGTGACTTTTGTTGAGGTTAAATGGATGTTTGAGATCTCTGGAGTTTCAGATGCAAAGTTTTCCAAGTAACACTATGTTGTTGTAGAGTATATAGTACAACATCTTTAATTCACAGAAAGGTAAACAGAGGCAAATGCTAGTAGAATTGTGAACCAAATCCTGGAGTCCTGAAAACCAGTCTCTTTCTAGTTATCATGAACACCTCTCTCCAGCTTTCATAAACAAAAGCAAAATTAACGAAGTTTATGAAAAATGTTAAATCATTGTTTGCAGAATACCAAAGAAAGGCTGAGTTTTACAATACTTTTCTTATTTTTTCAGTTTGCTGTGTGCTTTCTGGAAGTTAAATTGTGGTACCGTTTAATTTGCTTTATTAACTTAGTGGCTGCTTGGAATTCAAGTGAATATTTGACAAAAGGAATAAGGTTTTCAGGAGAAGAGGTTTAATTTGTTCCATGGAGATATATGTATTTTTCATGACTTTCTCTAAACTAGTCTAATTTTCACTGACATTTGAGCTCCGGTTTTCCACAAGTTCAATAGGCTAACATGGAATTATTGAGCATTATCAGTTAAAGGCTTTCCAAATGTGAGTACAACAAATATACATGCTATGTTAATGACCTCTTTATATATCCATTAAATACGGCAATAGTTGAATAGAAATGTCATAGCTTTTCTGTACAAAAAGAAAGCATTAATGAACACTAAATCCACAGTTAATGATGCAGCATCTTGACATAACTTGATCTGATATAATCCAGGCTGCACCGCATGTTACTTTTATTGCTAACAGTAGGCAGTTTCTCAGGAGTATTCTGTGTGAGTACAGCATATGTATTTAAGTATAATTTCATTAATTTATTGCTTGTTCAAACATAAAATAGACTTTGAAGTTCAAAATTCATTTGATGAACTGATGACCTTACTAGATTTCTCAGGTTCCCAAGTTTATAGCGCAGAGTTGCTGGCAATGCAACTTTGTAATTTTTGCCCATAATGAAGTGCCTGTGTTTTCAGTGGATTGCTAAATACGTTATTTGATACTAAAAGCATACAGCTGTTAGCCATAGTAAATTAAAAGAAACTTACTTTTATACGTTATTCTCGTTATAGTGTCTCTGTTAAGCATACGATTTAGAAATGGATTTGATGATTCAGATACCTACAGAAGAGAAAATGTACAGTGTCAAAATCTTCTCACAAATGGTTCCTTTCTGGAAAGGTAGCTGTTCTGTGCGCGGCCATGCACACACACACTCCCTCTCTCTCATTCTCTCTCTCCTGCCACTCCTCCAAATTGTTTCTGCCTTTTTTTCATTGTTGTGGGAAGAGGAAATAATTACTTACTTCCATAGTTTTCTAACAAAACTGGTTAGAAAGTTGGTATCTAAAAAGAAATCCAAAAACCAGGGATGGGAGAACAGGATGAATAGAAATTAATGCCTGAATACAAGTGTGAGTACAGATTTCTTCTCCAACAGCTTTGATGGGATTCACAGGTGGCTAATACAATTAGGCAGGATTTTCATATAGTATTCTATAAGTTTTCTGTTTACTTTCCTTCCAGCAGACTATTTAGATCGCAAATAAAATCTGTCTTCCCTTTGTTTTACATACAGGTATGAAATGCCTAAATTTCACCCGTATGTGCTCACAAATATGTATACGTACACAGAAAATGTTCAGTTTACATTAACATAAGCATACTCAAAGAGGATTTAGAGGAAAAATGATAGAGGGCGTAGAGGCATTGTTGTTGTGTTGTGGTTTTTCTTTCGGGGGGCGTGTATGTACTTTATCAACAATGTCATTGTTGATTATCAATGATAATTTAATGAGGGATTTTTATTTCACTGTAAATGCCAAAATTATTATTGGTTAGTGAGAAAATCAGTGTCACATTTTTAAATGGAGACATTTTAATAACTCTGTAGCCAGCCTTCTAATATCCTACTTATCTTTCAATTATTCTGTGATGTGTTGGTGGTTTTTTTTTTTATGGTTGCTGCTTTTATATATCTAGCATTTATCCAGAGTAAAATCTATCTATTTTGAAAATGGGAAACTTCACAAAAAGTTTAATTAAGATTTAGGAAAATAAATGGGCTATTGGACAATCTGTAATTCAGCCCTGTTTGACAGGTAGCCTTCAGGAAAATTCAGTTCAGGTTCTATTTTGTGGAAATTCAGTTGGCTACTTCTCTACTTAAAAGTTTTTCTAACTACTTTGGACGTTTAAAATAGAATGCATCTTTTCGTGTCAGTAAGAGGGGCCTAGAGAAAAATGTGGTGAGGCAGATACTAAATTTTGCTGCTCATTACAAGAGGTGTGCAACTCAGCAAGTACGAGTGATGCATTACTTAAACAGAATTGGTATGCTGGGCATTTTGAAGGCTTGCTTCAATTTTATCCTTTTGCGCAAATTCATCAGATTGTTGGCCATAATACAATACACATTTCGGATGAGAAAAGGTAACCTAAATGTCTTAATTATTAGACCTGCATAAAGGGGCAATTTCCATATCTAATTATTCAATATGCTCTGTGAAATGCATATTTTAATTCTGAGGTTAATTCTTTGTCAGGAACTTTACCTTATGAAATGGGATTAGAGAGTACTAAAGGGAATTAATAGATATCCAATACATAAGGTCTGATGATGAAAGCTATTTATTTTAGCATGAAGCATTTATTCACAAATACATGCTTTTTTAAACTGACAAAACAGAGATACATAGTGGCAGAATATGAACAACATTTTTTGGGGAAATGCTTTCTTCATATAAAATGAGAGAAAAGGTTTCTCCAATGTAATTGGGGAGGTTTGAGTAAACTACGAAGTCTTGAGTTCAATGCTAGATCACTGTAATTTATAGACCTAACTATGCCTGAAATATGACAAAATATTCACGTCTTTCTAGCTCTGTGAAATGGAAGATATTAAGAATTATACTGCTAATGTTTTTTTCAGTTTTGATAGTTTAAGATGTTTTAAATAACATTGTGAGAAAAACATATTTTGCTGACTTTGAAACATCCGCATGTCTCCAAAGAGCAAACATGCCCTCTTTCCCAGGGCCTCAACCTACTAGGAGATATTTGCTTTTAACTGAATTTTAACATTTCATGAAGAAATACCAAATCTTCTAAATTAGTAACTTTTGTCATAGCCATTTAAGTTTTATGAGTGATGTTTATGATAGAAGGATTTTTTTTCCCCCCTTCCCTTATTAATGTCATTTTCCTTACATTAGATTGTAAATGCTTTGGAGTAGAGATTCTGTGTTCAATTCCTAGGACGATGCTGTCTCTGGATTCCAGATGAGAGCCCGTAGGCATTGCTATAGTATAATGAGAAGTCTACTTCCTAGATTTACAGCTCATGGGAAAAGAAGTCCATTTTCTATATATTAGGTATTGATAATACTGAATACTTACTTTCATAAATATGGAAACTACCACCAACCCATTAGGACTCTTTGCAGCTTCTGTGACATTTGTGTACAGCTCATGGTTATAGTGGATTAGTTGAACCTAGAAAACAGGGAAGGGAAAGATTGTAATTACACAGTAGTATATCATACCATACACTGTTTGTAAATACTCTCTATGCACCAATTGGTTTCTATTGGGATCCCATCTATGCTTAGCATATTTTATAACAGTGCAATTTTTCAGAGGTTCGCAGCACACATGATTTTAATAATTTCAGTCACCATCTGGCTCCAACTGGCAGAGCACCAGCGTGTTTTCTTCTAAATTGCCAGTAAGTGAATTTACCCACATCAAGTTATGAATTGCACTGCAGGGGTTGACATCACTTCGCTGTTGAAACAGCACTTGCCATGGGCATCAAGTAATCTGTACTTTTCAGCCTCCAGCCAAACACAGAGGAGTCAGGGGTTGAAATATTCGAAGAAACATATGGAATATGGGTTTGGAACTGTTTAAACCGGCACTCACAGAATTCAAAATACTAATATTCATTGGCCCCAGATTTTACAAACTCGGTTACAAAAGCTCCTACAGTTAGGCACTTACTGTATTATTGTTAACCAGGTTCTTCTTAGCTCCTACAGCTTTCCTTCTGCTTTTTAGTTTTATGATTTGCTGGAACTTTTAAATTATGAAGGCACAGTTCATCTCTCTCCCTGCATATGTAAAAATGTCTGACCCAGAACAATGGTATTTGATTTGTCTGGGATCACTGGACGCTGCTACCATTTATATTGCAATTTTTAGCCTCACTTTTTTTAAAAGATTAACAACTTCAATGAACTTGTGAGGCAGTTAAGTACTTCTAAGAATTTAAAAGGCTAGTTAACTTTAGTTAGCCTAAAGATATTTTTCTTAATTTTCAGATGTCAATTAGAAAAGTAAGGTCATTGTTCTGGCAGTTACAAAGACAAAGCCTTGCTTTGCTGTCAAGATATATATGTCCACCAACATGGGTACGAGTAGTGATCTGAATTATAACAGCATCCCAATTTATGTGTAACCTATACCATTATTATCTCAGCCTATGATAAGTTGAGAAATGATGAGTCCCAACTCTGCGAGTGTTCAGACAGTTGTGTTTCCTATGCTCTGCCCTGACTGCACAAATGTGTTCTTATAAGTAAATTACTCGGAATCAGATCTTATGAGCTTTCCTAATATAAAAATCCACCAAGCATCGTCCTCCCACCAACCCCCAAGTCCCTTAGCAATGCTGTTTTAGCCCTCAGACATTGATGTAAAAAGGGGTAGTGGAAATTCTGGAAGGAAAGAGAATATTTGCATTAATAAGATTAGAAGATCTTTGGCACGTAGCTTTACTAGTTACAGCTAACAGTTCAAGGACCAAAAGCATAATGTAAGGTTCAAAATTACTGCTATGATGTGTTAATTTCAGTTATTTTTGTCCTGTCTGGATGGGGAACTGTTGGTTGACCTTTTTACAGTTCGCCCAGTACGCATTTTTTAAGGCAAACAAACAAACCAAACTGGAATGAAAAAGTAAAAATGTCAAAGTAGCCAATGAAGTCATCTACTAAATTCTGACCGCTAGGAAGCAGGATGAATGCAGTATGTTTTCTAAAGGTCTTGTAAAGAATTAATGAGAGCATTTACTCTACAGCACATAGAGGTTATAGGCTCATTACTCATCACTTTGCGGTACTACTGAACTTTGATAACATCATGGTTCTGGGGACTGCGCAGTCACTGAAATTTTTAAGCTTAGTAACATATTTTTCTTTTTATGTACAACTATTCACTCTGGCGGCCAAACTAACTCGTGAGTTATCAAGGAAATAAGTGATGAAATCTGCCTGAGACTAGAATTCCTTCTGTACAAAATCCCAGAATAACGACGTATTAGACAAACTAAGCTAATCTAACAAACCAAAATGTCTAGTGCAGGAATGGGTAAAAGTAAGGACCAAATTCTCCTTCCACCCATGGAACCCCTGAGTCAATGTCAAACTCTCATTTTTACTGATGGCAGTTATGGAAATAAAACTCCTGGAGTATATATGACCACATATAGGATATTTCTCCCAGACTCACTGCGAGGAGCCTACTGTCCAGTGCAGTTCTAGTCTTGCAAAACACATTATAATGCAATGAGTGGTGCGGGCCTCAGCACTGACTGATATGGGTCCCAGCTCTGTTGGAGACCTCTCCCGATGTCAGGAAGAGACACAATTCACCATGCAAAATTCAGCCCCAGACTGCTGGCAGTCAATAAATATTCGTGGGAGTGAGTTAACAGACTTGAACTGATTAGAAATTAGAATAGTTCTTTCTATTGCTGATCTAGAAATGATCTCTCCACCTCATAGTGCACTGTCTTTACAATAAAAGTACTTGTGTGTGAACTTTGGCATTCTTTACCAGTGCTTCCAGTGGTTTTCATTTCAACTTTCCCATTCCTGCACGTTTGTATGCCTCTGTCCCATTCCGCCTCTCCTTATCATATCTCAGTTTGCTAATGAACCATTTTGGAGAGTGTGCTTGAGAAATCTTGCTTCACTATAGTTTGAAGAGATCCCCTCGCCTGGCTATGCATTATTGTTTCTCAAAGATCCCAGTGCTGAATGAAGAGAGACTTTTTTTTTTCTTCTGAAACCTGTTACTTTCTTTGTGTTTGAGTTGTATCCTTCCTCCCTGCACCCAATTTAATTTTAAAGCTGTTTCCATGGCACCATGGTTAAATTCATTAGGTTTTTCTTTTTTTAAAAAAAAGATTGCTCATGTAAGGAGACATCATTTACAAAGTTTCTCATATGGAACAGACTAATTTAGAAAGGTACAAATGAATAAAGATGTCTTAGATATAGAATATTACATGCAGGATAAAAAAAATATAATTCCCTATTAAATTCCTTCTTCTGAGAATAATTTCTTTAAAGTTGCCTGAAATACCTGCAATCTTACAGTCTGTATTAAATATTACTAGAGTCTTCAATGAAGGTGAAGCCACACATAACTAAAATTGCTCAGATGTGAAAATCTCACTTTTTCAAATGATGACATTGTATTAAAAACAAAGCACAACAAGAGCAAACTTGCAATGCTGAAAGTACCCTTTGATTCTAGTTTGAGGTTTCAGGGCTCAAAGACAATACAGAATCTTGTTATAAGCTATTGATTTTCTTTGGAAGATTCCCACTTTAAGATTAATTTGCCACAGAACAACTGATAGCTCTTTGCTTTCCTCAAGCTATAGAAGTTCTATTTTTCAGGGAGAAGAAGAGAATTAAGATTAATTACTCTCTTAGCCGATGAAAATCCAGAATGTGCCTTTGTTCCACCACCCAAGAACGTGGATTGGACCAGGAGCAGGCACAGCACTTTTTAGACACCAGAGGTTGGTGGTGTTGGGAATGTCAGCAGGAGCTGACGATAGTACATCAGGGGTAATCTGCTCTCTCTCTCTTCAGCCTGGTAGGCTGTGTCTTTGGGGCAAGTCATACAGACAGGCTGATGTTATGGCTCGTGTTCTGTCCAGTGTGGGGAAAACATCTAATTCCCTTTCCCAACACATGTGCGTGTGTGTTTATAATGGTATTAACCTGTTCTTTGCCAGTACTTTGATAAAGTTCAGCCCCATACTCATATTGGTTGTACTAGTTTTCCTCCGCAGTGTGTTTTGTTGTTTTTCTTGATCCTTCATCCAGGTGAAATGTGCATCTTTGGGCAGAGGTAGTAGCAGGGTATTTTCTGTGTGGTATTTGACTGATGCTCTTTGGCTAAGCAAAAGGAGGCGGTTTGCTGTGTTGATGGTTGTGGGTGCCAAAAATTCCAGGGACTCTTTTCAGCAACATTTTAGCAATTTTTTAACTTGGACAAAGACCCTCTGTGAGCGACAGAGCTCTGATCTACTGAGCATGCATAACCCTTTTATAAATGTTAGAGCACTGTAAGACGTTCTGTTGCAGTGAGATGTAGAGAAATATGAAACTGAGGGATTTAGAGTATTGCAGTGCTTTACACACAAATGTTTCTACAGTCCTCTTGGGAGTAATGGAATACCCATTATTCTCACTTGGAAGTGTTATAATTGAGCGCATAAACATTTTGATTTGTAAATGACAAGGGATATAAACCACGAAGTGAATGGCAGCAGGGAACAGCTAATCTGTAACTATAATATTTGTATTATGCTGTGCCACCTGATAAACTGTTGGGATACCTGATTGAGAGCAAGCACAAAGCATGTTTTCAGCACAGCAGGGAACAAAAGCAAATTAAATTGCTCAAGAAGACAAGTTAAATGTTTGTTTTGATTCAGAGTCCTTGTAAAAAGTGGCTAAGATCTCATTAAGGAAAAAAATTATACATTTTTGTTTATCCAAAGTTTAATAAAAACAGCAAAAGAAATGTAATTTCTGCATGGCAGGTGTCCGGTGAGGAAAATAATTTTAACAAGTTAAAACCTATTAATAACAACAGTTGATATTCCAGTGTTAAAATACAGTTGCTCTTACAGGTCTTGTAAAACCCTTTGGAAAGAGCAGTACTGTCATATCAGCTAAGAGTTATTTATGGTATTAATTTTGTGGATCTGAACAGGTATGCGACCTGAGGTCCTCACTTTGTGAAAGAAATTAATTTATTTTTTTAAAAAATGTCCCCTGGTTCTAGGACATGTAATTTGCATGGCTGACAAAAATATTTTTAGATTTGTCTTAAACTAAATTAAACGTACCTCCTGCTTCATGGAAAGGTATAGCACCATCTGTGAGAACACGCACCAGGCTCCTCAGAACCTGTGGGCTCAATTTGTCTTGTTTCACTGGACCGATACCTGGCAGTGATGCAGAGGAAATTCTCCTATCTTTGCCAAGCGATGAAGGAATTTTATGGTGTGTTGCTTAATAATAGGCCTAAGTATCACATGGACTATTCAAGGAAGAAAAAAAGTTAATTTCAGTTTTTTCATAATTGGTTAGGATTTGGATCTGGATTTTAATGCTGTCTTCTCCTGAATTCTTATAATGATCAAACCTTGTTTGTCCACACACTCACTCACCCGTATGCAAGGAGAATGCACTAAGATTGTATGTATTTAATTATCTCACCTTGGTGGATACTCCGGGCCTGCTCAAGGCACAAGTTGTCATTACAATTCAAGTGGGTGAGAACTTTAACTCTCTGGTCCAGTTCTCAGTCCCTTTTTTGCTTTCAGTGAGTCTATTCAAAGTAACAGCTGGAGAACTGGGCCGTTAGCGGGCTCACAAGAATGCTGATTAAGAAGATAGAAATTATGATTCATGGTAATTGTCTTTGAAAAACAAAACCATGTTTTTCTCACGCACAGGGTACTCTACCATGAAATATTAGAAGCTGCCAAGGTGGTATTACCCACATACTTACTAATTAATCCGTAGCTCTACCTGTCTGTTATTTTTTATGTATAAGCCCACAGCAATGAGGTACTCTTACGTTGTTGGTAAACTGGTAAAGTAAATTTTACATGACCACCTGTACTTCCAGCAGTTTACTTAGCATTTTAGCAAACTACTGTGGTTTTAAGATTAGAATAAGTTAAAAAGATTAACTTAGTTTAATATAAAAAGGAGAAATGCAAAAAACATTTGTTTGAAATAATTTTATGTCTCTGACTTTATTTGAGAGATTCTCTCTATTAAAACCATGGTTCTTTGGGCTGTTGCTGAAAAATGTAGTTTGTGTTTTTTTCTTTACTGCTTTTTGACAGTTATTTCATGATTTAAAAGAAATGCCTATAAAATACTGGTTTAATAGAAAGGCTTGTCATCTACATTTATAGCAATATGCCAGCAATTGTATTGCAGATAAATAAAAAAGATTACAATTCTTTCTTACTTAAAAGAGTAAGACTAAGAATGCAAGGAAGCAACTCAGTTTTCTCCTGCTTCTGAGCAGACAGCTGTATAAAAGCATGTGCAGAGAAATGCAATAATGCATCATGTACTGAAGTGGAAATGCAGTTGAAGGTTAACTATACTTGGCTGCAAAATCTTCTTTATTAGAAATAATGCTACGCTAGGAATTAGCACTTAAACTGCAAATGGTGTCTAACACTTAATTAGACCAGTTGATAACAAGAACTAACTTGCAATACCTCTGTTCAACAAATGGTGTTCAAGAGTGAGCTTTAGCCAGGGTTCCCTGGTAGGTAGTTAACACTGTGTGTTATTTTCAGCGTATATTACGACTCTTGGAAAAAAAAGAAAAGTATCATCATCTGCCTTAGGTTTAAAGTAGTTATCTCTAGATGCAGACATCCAAATGAAAGGTGAGTGAGAGTCTTAAGCTTTCTGGGGAATCTGTTCTAAAATACTCTAACTGGGTGTTTAACAGTACTTTGAAAAGAGATCGGTGAGAATTGGATGTGGAGCAGGACAGCCATTTTGGCTGCTGACCTGGTATCTTACACTGATGAAGCTACTAACAGAGCAAAACATATTTATTTCTTGTTTATGTGCAACCATTGCAGCTAGAAAATATGAAAAATATGACCTGAATGAAGTGTAGAAGATTTTAAAGTATTTCTCTTTAATATTTTTACATGTTCTTATTTCTTTTGTAAGTCTTACTTTAATTCATTTGCAAGTAGGAAAAAAGGCTATTTTAGACAATATTTTATACTTGATGTTTCTTTTAAGCATCCACAGGACTACAGTAAAAAGTACAAATTACTAAATTAAGAAGTCAGCTTGGCTGTGCATGTCTCAGAATTTTTATTGGGACTTTTCACCTTTGTGCTAACACCAAAAAATTCAGTAAATGATAGGCTGAAGGAATAAATGTGAAAGGTGATGGATTCCTGTCACCCAAATGCTGCCAGAACAGTTGCCAGTGTCACAATCGTTTGTACTTTCTTCCAGATAGTAGGAAACACAATGAAGGAAAAATCCAAATTGAGCCCCAGAGGTACAGAGATGTGTCTGTGATGCTGGTTGCTGTGTGGCTTCAGGAGAATTTTTGACAGGGCAGTCATTGCTGAAGCCTTCCACTGCCGATTACTCTAAACGTGGGGTATTTTTGGCTGACCTGCCAGTCAACCACTCTTGTCGTTCACTGTTAGCAGATGAGCAAGAGCTGGGTAAACATAAATAAATGACACTGTTCTGCAATTCACTTTGTGTGAGGATCAAAATGAAGTCTTAGACTCAACTGTTTAATGTTGATTATGTCTTGGCTGATGCAAAATTTCATTGCAAGCTGTAATTTGGCACTGACCCAATCCATCAGCTAGAAAAGTTACATCTTAAGAGAGAATAGGGGTAATGTAGGAAAAAAGGCTATTAGATGAGCCTATCATCATTTCTGGATTTGTGCAGGATTTTCTGACTAAACACTACATTTAAATTGTTTTCTCACTTTAAATACAACAGATGCTCAGACACCATGATGATGAATTCAGTATAAATGCTCCATTTGGGAGATTCAGTTATATAATGGTGCCCTGAATTTCAAGAGAATTCTGTATTTCTTTAGCAATTAGTCCAGAAAGCAGCAGAAAATGGTTCCTGCGAGTCAAACATGGGGTGAAGTAGTGATTGATGCTATTTTCGTTGTTCACTGTGTTACCCTGAGACATCGAGTCAAAAGGACACGTGCAAGGTCACCGAAGGGTGCGCCAGAGCTGCATTAACAGTTTAAGCCTTCTCTAACAACATGTGATGCCACTACAGCTCTCAGCCTGCCTTGCCAAAGCACCATCTGTAGCTACATTTCTGTTCAAAGGGTGGGCATGATGGGCAAGAGCGGACAGAGAAATATCACAGACTGATAAATAAAACAATGAGCAAAAAAAGTTAATAGAATTTGGGCTAGAGAAAACCTAGTTGTTGATCTAGGCCTTATCCCTTTTGTCCTTGTTTTACAATCTAGTAGGAAAAAAAATGATCAAGCTTAATATACATGATGTTAACTAACAAGCAAAGAAAAGGTTAGTGTTAGGGTTACAAACCAGAAGAAGAAACAAGGCAATTATCGATTTTACCTGCTCTCTTGAGTATAGAAGTATATTGTTAAATTAAGAATATAATTTTTCCATGGCAAAAATGACACAGAGGATTGTATATTGTTAAAATGACAATAAGGTGCGTATATAAGGAAAGTACAGAATAACATTGAGGATGTATTTTAAGAAGCTATTGGTGTGGTCCATCTGAGGTTCATGGAAGTCCCTGACCAGCTTGTTTGGGCAGCAGCTCCTGCCTGCCTACCCGAATGCTCTCTTTTGTTGCCTGATCTCAGCCTAGCACAGGTACCCAGTCTGTCATTAGAGCTCTTGCCACGGTGCATGGCTTGGGCACCTCTCCTTCCCCACTCCCTGCTGGCAGGTGTAGGATGGGAGGAGAACTTGGCACAGCATGTGTGGAAATTGGCTGCTCTTGCAGGGAGGAGGGGAAGAAAGGGAGATGGTTTGCTTGCCCTCTGGGGAAGGGAAAGCGGCGCATAAATGTGGAGGATGGACATAGGCACTTGGTGATATGAGACTTTCTGTTTTAAACCAACGGAATTGAAAAATAGTAGTAGTATATCCAATGGAAGTTAAATGTGAAAACACACACAAGGTCTCATGGCATCTTTCTGAATGATTTATTGACACACGCTTTTCTCTCGAGTCTCCTTCCCCTTTAGTGATTGGGTTGCTCACCTATGACTTAAGAAAATTATGTTCAACTCCTTCTCTGCCCTTAAGCAAACCTTCCTAGTGTTTCTGCTAGGCTTGCCGTCTCTGACATGGGAATAGCTGCACTTCTCCAGTAACAATGTTGTGAGATGCTCAGATATAACAGTAACGGTGTTGTGGAAAGCATCTAGATAATGAATGTCATGTTATGAGGTTCAATTTGTGTTATTGATCCATGACAATTTGTGATGCATCACCCATAAAAGGTGCAAAAAGAAGCTCAGAATACAAATAACTTTGGCAGGAGGCTGTGGGACACTTGGATTTCCAGCACCATAAAGACTCATAACAGGGAAACATTTAAAGCCTGATAAAAAAGGAAAAGAATTTGAAATGGGTAAAATTGCTAAGGATGGTAGTGTTAAATCTCTGAATGTAAGTTGAGGGCTCAAACACAGAAAAGTTTGAGGAAGACCAGCTTGACTCAAAATAGCCAAAAGCATCTCTGGAATGAATGCTTTATTGAATTATTGAAGGTCCTTTAGGATATTAATGCTGTGGTAGATGAGATCATATATTACGAGTCAAATTTTTAGAAATCATTTGAAGAAATTTCACACCAGGATTTCCTGTTTAAGGTGCAGAGTCTCAGAGATTGAGAGGAAAAAAGGCACAGATCTACCCTGCAGGCAGAAAATAAGTTGTGGTGGTGGTGGTGGTGTTTTTTCTTTAAGAATATCCTGGAACCTTCTTTTAAAGCTAAGGGAAGTACAACTGCCATTTGTTGTTTATGTAAATTGCATAAGAGACAGTTTCACATTTGTAGTTTAAAAGGTAAGTTTGAAGTTAAGAAATAATGAGCACAGACAAAACAAGAGGACCTGAATTATCTAAGAATATGCGATAATACAGCTTAAGGCAGACAACTATAAAATTATCTTGTTTCTTAAATGAAGTGAGTGGCATTGTACACAGCAGGAAAGATAACTGACACTTAGAAGTCATAACTAAGCTAGTTATCTTTTATAAAGTAAGCCTTTTAGCTCTATCCGCAGATTTGGTGAAAGAAAGTAGGATATCAGCAAACATTACTCAACAAATGCAGTACAGCATAAATTAAAAGGGCATGAAATTACACAGAGCAGCATTTGTTTATCATAAGAACACATTCTTCTGGGTACCTTGTAAAGGGCACTGAAAATTGCCACATGGTAAGAGCAGTTCGGTACCGCCACGCAGCTGCAGGTTAGTGTCATTTACAAACAAACAGACAGAAGATGGTCACAGAAGCCTTTCCAGTAGCCTTAATTATACCGTGGTTGAAGTTCTAATCAAGCTAACAGTGGTTTTCTTTGTTAAAGCTATTTTCTGCAATTCCCTGTTTTACATTATCCCTCATGGCTGCTTCCCTACATTCACAACAAATAAATGTCTCAACTACATATAGACAAGAAAAGAACCCCTCCTCTTGCATTTCTTTCAGAAACTTTCTAATTAAATATTTCAGCACAGTAGCAACCTTTCCCTAACTCATCGGTAATTGTTGCCCAGGCTAGCTAATCACCAATGACCTCTACTTCACAGTTTGTCTTGTCTGTGTAACACGAAACAAAAAACCATCTAAAAATCCCATCTAAACATTAGAAAGTAAAGCTGAGAGTTACCTTTGTGAATATGCCCCAAAATTACACTTTTTTTAAAGTTAGTAAATGAAGGTCAGTGAAAATTAATGAAAACCAGTTGCACCTCTGAGAGAAATATGGTACCTGCCATGTCTCTGTGGGCAGTTTAGGCAGGGAGATACGAATATTAAATGGACAAAAGGGCAAAAAAAACCCAGTTAGACAGCCTCGTTGCAAAAAAGTGAATAGCGCGTCAGTTAGGAATTAGACCGAGGGCCAAATGAACAGAGGGTGAAGCCATGGTGCATCATCTCTAACCTTAAAAGCAGATCTGCCTAATGGGATTTGACGTTTGTGAAATGGAAGTTCCCGAGCACAGGGTGCTTTGGGGATCCTGTGTGTGAGCGTTCATGATATAATCTGGCTCGTTATGAAACTGGAAGCTTTTAACTGGTAATTCAGCTCTTCGCTGGAAAGGGTGGTGAGTGTAGCAACAGCAGTTCCGATCAGCCACACAAGTGTTTTATGTGTCTGTCTTTAAAACATAGATGAGTCCAGAGTCCCTTTAGTACTCAAAGTATTTCTCTTGGTCATGACGGTGATGAAAGGGGCAGCAGTAAAGTCATATTTGCAATTTGTATCAGCAGGCTTTCTCCATCAGACAACAGAATTTGAAGCTTTTTTTCCCATTAGAAAACACAGTCCGTATTCATTTGCAGGCTAATTTACATAGCTGAAATGTTGAAAATACTGGCGTGGAAATACCCGAAATGCAAATGGGTATTTTCCCTTAATGAAAGAAAACCAGGGAATGTGACATGCTCCAAAATGCTGAACTCCTGAAGAAATATTTAGTCTGCTGGACTTTCTGCAATTAGAAAAGGTGAATTTGGGTGATGATCCAATTAAAAGTGTTTGAAATCCATTTTGTCCATGTAGTAAACTCTTTCCTGCTGGCAGAAAGCCTGGCCTCAGCCAGGCTGGGAAAGCAGCTCCTTCTCGCTGGCAAAGGGCCTGGCCTTCAAAATGTTTCTGTGACTGCCATGCAAATACCACACGCTATTTATTTCTTGCTGCTTCCAGTTCCCACTGGAAGAGCTATAGATCCCTGAAACACTAACCGAATAAGGATCTGTAGTGTCACTTCCACGGGGGATTAACGTTTGAATCGAGGGGCTGTGAAGGGTACAGCTGCACCTCTGCAACAACCGCCTTTCAACGTGCCTCATCGCAGCACAACCCCCTGTAGTGGCATTACTGATCATAAGTGATCGTCGCAGCGGATGGCGCCTGTCCCTCTCCCATCCCCGACAGCAGCCACCTCCACCTGCCACAACACCCGCGGGAAGATGGTTGTTTTAAAGAGTGAATTGTGGGTCCTGCTTTCCCCGTGTAGTTCGGGAGCTGTGCGCTCGCAGTGTGACTATAGTGCTGGGCTCTGGCCAATACTGTGGTCAGCTTTGAATTCGTGCCAATCTCATAAAATCATGCAAATATTTATGAATGTTGGTGCACAGTGACTGGAATGGTATTGCTCTTTGTTAGACGTGCAAGAAAAGATCATTTAATACAAGCAATGTCTCCTATGGGTTTTGTCTTCTTTTTCTCCCGTGAAATTACTATTCACAAATTCGACCAGCTGTAGTTTCTTCAGTTAGTCCTAATGTTGTGCTTGCCACCTCCTCCTTTATTTAATTTCTTTGTTATGTACATTATCTTGTGGTATGGCTCTTGCGCAGAGAAAGAGAACCTTTTTCCTAGCTCACAGATGAAATGGAGCTGAAAATTACAGCAGATAAAAATCCAGCTCTTTGAAATGTAATGTTAAGAACTCTTCAACCAAAGTAGACACCTAATTGAATATAATGTTGACTTTCAATATTATTTTATTACTTTGTCAAGCTTACATCATTAAGCACATATTTGATATACTGCAGTAAACAATTTGTTATTGTGGTAAGATATGCTGGTTTGCAATGTCTGTAGGCAAAGCTGCATTATACTTTAAATGCGGGTAGTGCTGTCTTTAGATTTTGAGTTATGGAGCAATGCTGTAATTATCCTATTACCTTGCTAAAAGATCTAATTATTTGTCAATGGTGCAAAACCTGGGAACTTAAATGTGAGATATTATAATACAAATGTAGCTATTGTTTTTTTCATTGACACTTAACAATGTCAATTTGCTAGGCTGTTGTGAGGAAAGGATCCCGTATAAAATTATGGCACTGGGGATTGCATATTGCTAAAATAATATCTAAAAAAGATCGATTTCTGATTTTAATAAGTGTAGTATATATGCAAAGTATGTGTTTAGCTTTATAATTCATTTAAATATATATGATTATGTTTTACTGCATAACAACTAATGTGCCACTATTACTCTAGCCTTTGCAAAGCTCGTTATTGAAAGTTTAAAGGGAGACACATAGATAGAAAAAAGGTAAAGGAAAAAACTAGATCTTTCTGCTTTTCAAAAAAATGTCATTGAACTGTGAGCCCCAGTTTAAAGTCAGAATTCTGTCTCCAGCGTTCCCTGATCTCCTCAAGAACAGAAGTTCCTGAATTCTATTAAAAATTGCTGGTTTCTTAGCAAACAGCATGAAGAGTTTTTCCTGGGAGAAAGGTTTTAATAATTAAAATTAGTCAATACTGAAGCGCATGAGATTATTTGATCTTGTTCAGAAACTGACACTTTCCAGAAGGGAAAAAAAATGCAATCTCTCTAATAAATCACTTTGTGCAGAACTGGGAGTCAAGTAGAAGAAATTTGCTGCAGAAGAAAAGAGGGCAACTCACCAGGGAAATAGGTTTGCTCAAAATAATTGTGAGTTTGAACATCATGGTTGAGATTTTTAGGACATTTCCAGAAAAAAATCTGTAAGACTCTCAGGATGAGATGTAAAATTGCATTTGTTAGTACTTCAGGGCATTACATCTCTCAAACACATTATATTAAGTTGCTGTTGGCTCTTGTGCTCCAGTCCAAATTCCAATTTGTCTACTTTTCCCCCTGTAATTTCAACTAAACTCAGCTGTTTTATCAAGTCAGTCCATATTTCTGCGCAGAACTGAGGATGCCCACCTTCATTTAATAGACTTAAACTTTTCCCCAATAGCCCCGGTCAACTTTGGTTACTGCCAGGAGATGAAAAGATGAAATGAAAAACATGCTAGTGGATGGATGTGTCCAGCACAGACTGGATTCTTTTTGAGCCATGCTGTTTTTCAGACTTTCCTCTAATGATGCCTGTGCCACCTAAGTCCGTGATGTTTTCCTTGCCCGTATTCAAACCCATATATTCCCCTGCTTTTATGAACACCAAACCTCTCCCCTGCCCTTTCCTGTCCTGTTCTGTCACTTCAAATCTGTCATTCTTCTAATGTTAGCACTGCTATCCAGCTGTGCCATTCCTCACTGTGCATTTCCCAGAGAAGCAAAATGGTCCTTAAATATACCCTAGTTTCCTTTTGCAGTGCTGTTCAGAGGTTAGTGAATATATGTCTGAAACCAGACTGCTGCATTTTCAAGGGGCTATCGCAGTGGGAAAGGGCAGCACTGCTGCTCTGCTGTCTACATCATTCTGAGGATGTCACAGGTTGCTCTTGCAAGTGTTTCTGAAAGCACAGAAAAATAACTTTGGATGCTCTGGCAGGTTACAGTATTGCACCTTTTCTTTGTACTGCCAAACTATGTCTTTGCATTCTGTTTCTTAGCTTTGATGTTGCATAATTAGAATCACTAAATTTCAGAAACGCAAAAGATCCCAAATGTTGCATGAACTTAACTGTGTTTTAAAAATACTATTCTATGGCTTTTTATCATACAAGAAAGGCAACATTAATGTACAACCTAAATGTACAGAGTGATGCTGCAATTCGGCAGAATTGATGTTGTGGCTGAAAAAAACCCCCAACCTTCTGAATTATTTTGACTTGTTTGATTCACCCTGTTTGATCTCTCTTTGTGGCAGATGAGACGAGAAAGTGGAGAGGGAGGCAAAAAAGACTGTATGGGCAAGAAACTAAGGGATGCACAACCAGCTTTTCTGTTCCCATTTCCCAACCTTGGAGCACTAAACTTTTACATTCTGTAATTTTTGCAATTAAACTGCAATAAACCACAAAGTTTATTATTCTGTGTTATCTGAAGCACTACGAAGTATATATGCTGTTTTTATAAAAAAAGACAACACAAGAACTGCCTTTAACATAGAACATAGCCTGTGTCTGTTCTCCCGGCTAAATCTGTTCATATTCTGAGTAGTGATGTGTAAGTACTCTATTTGTACTTCTGATTAATGATTTGATGTCCTTATTATCTTTGCTAGAACTTCCAAGTTTTTAGTAAGGAGCAATAGAACAGAACTTATTTTTTTTGCATCCTTCGTGCTCCTGCTGTACTTTACAAGTGAAGTATTCACTAGTCAGGAGTAGAGGAATACCTTGGAGTTGGGGCCCGGCATTTGGCAGCCACCACAAATTCTCCTGATATCAAGGGGAGTTTCATGGGTGGAACAGGGCCAAGACACTATGCAGGCCTAGAAGACCAGCAGTAGCTTGCTCACAGCTCTGTGCAGTTTTATTCACTCATCATACTTACGCTGTTCTCAGCCAACTGAAAGTCTGGTGACTAAACAATTCCATAATGCATAAAAATAGATTTACTTTGACAATGTAATTCCTACTACTTAAAAAGATCCACATAAAACATTACAGTCCCTTGGGCTGAGGTTCAGTAACAGGTCACTGTTGCAGAGTAGATGAGACAACGTTATGTCAGTGATGCTATTGAATTGCTCAATTGCCAATTACTTCTGCAGTATCTGCTGGTATTTTCCAGGAACTCTGTTTCAGCAAAGTACGTTTGACCATACGGGTCCACCTATATTATAAAAACAAGCTCTAATCTCAGTACAGAGAAAATTTTAGAGCAAACAAAAGTAAGAATGAGGATGCTGCTGCCATGACAAACTCATCTGTAGTCAATAAGCCAAACAGATCAGACAGCAGCAACCAGCAGCTGGGCTTCTGTCAGCTCCTCAGACACTCGTTTCTTTATGGTTCCTCCACTGTCAATAACAAATGAGGAGAAGGGGAAAACTACTAGCAGCAATAAAAGCAAAAAAGACTTTAGCAATTCCACAGTACAGCCTACCTAAAGCAGGAGCTGCTCGCATTGCTTCAGAATAGGAGGAGCAGGAAAATTTTCCATGAATCAAACCGCCAAACATGGCTTCTTAAGCAACAAAGCAAAATATTTTCAACTATCTATTAATAGTGTATCATTCATTCAAAACAGCTCAGCATCCAATTGTTGCTGTTTTAATCTTATGTATACACACACACACACATATATAGTTTGTAGCTCTCCCTGGGCTGACCACTCTAGAAAAGCTGGCTTAAAAACTTGAGAGCTGATGCATTGCGGCAGGTCACAGACTTCAGATAACAAGGGCTACGCTGTTCATTCGCAAGTTATTGTCTGCAGCTGGAGGTGTTCACACAGCCCTACATGGACTTTTTTATTTCTACACATAGTGACACTGCTGTAAATTAGATTTCCAATATGAATTAAAATTACAAGGGGAGCCTATTGTTGTTACCATTGCGCAGTTTTGTTTTGTGGAAACTGGCAAGGCTCCACTTTACACACAGATGAACGGTGCAAGTAATGTATACAAATGAAATGTGTGCATGTTAAGCATAAATTGTTTTATTTCCTTCATTAACAGCAATTTGATAAACAGTTACAGATCTACTGATTAGAATCAATCAACATTTCAAAGTTTGAAGATTGTCAAAATAATTAAATGGTTCAATAAATCTAAGACTATACATCCAAAGAAAAATTACTATATATCTGAGACATTTTTTAAGATATTTACCATGTCAGCGTTCCATGAACTTAGAGGATACATCTTGTAAATTATTTTTACTGCTTCATTGACTTTTAATATTGTCAATGCTTACAGCCCTACTGCAATTCAGAAGAAAGTACTTTGAGATTTACTTAGTTTGGCATATTTATTATACTACAGTCTTCTCTATTTGGCATTGGTTTTATCTGCCTCTTTTGGTATATTTACATTACAAGTTTGGAAGTTTCAAAAGTAGCTAGTAAGAGACGGATTCAGGTATGGATGATAAAAGATTTTCTGGGTGGCAGAATATTACGCATATATGATGGGAAATTCATGATTGTCCTTTAATATGGTTGGATGTTGTAGTTTGTACAGTGCAGTGAGTATTGGGGTGATTAAATTTCGCCATCAAAATAACAATGTCAAGACCTGCCTATTTAAGATATCCGTCTATCACCATGAATGAGTCTTGAGAAATCAGGTGGCCAAAATTTCTGGGACTTTGAAAACACCATGAAATCTCATGTTCTGGTCTTTGCTGCACCACGGTCTGTTGTCATGACTGCGGTTGACTCAGCCTCTCTGTCTCAGTCTACCCATTTGTAAAATCGGCAAAATAATTACACTGCAAGGTAATTGATAGTTAATGGGGAACATGTTAATGACCGTAAAGCATTTGACAAAAAGCATTACAAGGGCTATCATTAGTGTCTGTTGTGAGCAGCTATCAGCAGTTCTGAATATCCAAGGGGACCGTGATGTGACCGCTTCCAAACACTGGACATGTCTGAATTAGGTTTTTGGTTCGGGCCCAACTCTAAACAAAACAACAAACTAAAAGGAGACAGATGGTCTCTTCCAGCTCTTCATTGCACTTTTATTTTCCTCTTCACAAGCATTAAAGGACAGATTTTTCAGCTGATATAAGATGATACAGCTCAGTAATTCTGTTGGTTTTCTAAAATTCCCCATTTTTTTTTTATCTTAAACAACGTACGTCTTTAGATTTAATAATGGTCATTTAGCTTGAGTTATAAGCTGCCACTTTCAGAGCACAAAATAAGGAATGCCATCTAGCAGTAAACAGGTAAAATCAATCTACTTCAAGCTGTCCAAAGATTGTTTGATGATCACAACCAAAATATTGATGAGTTTACAAGATCATCTGAAAGATGGATGGCATCACAAAACAGATGTGTTCTTCTGTGCTAGTAAAGAAGTCTGTGTCTTTTTGAAAATTCTGTTTTCATTCTAATTACTTGGTAATTTCTACAGTATATTAGCAATTTCTAGATACTTTATTATTGGTAATACCTTATGTGCATTAAATAAGAAAAAATGAATGTGAAGTTCGTATATAAGATCAGAGTGGAGCCAAAACATTTTAAATTTAGATGGATTTAAATATTTAAAATCCTAGGGATTTCATCCTGCTTTCATTGTATTGTGACCTACTGTATTGTGCTTCCAACAGTAACAACTGTATTGTAAGCACACATCCTACCTTACTTGACATTTGTTGGCAATGCCTATGGTTTCATTTATTTCAATGGGGCTCTTAATGTATGTGAAGATTTATGGGGACAGATCCCAAACATGCTACCTGAAAGCTCAGAATTCTAACAAAAGATTTCCAACTTTCTTTGAAGTATTAATTTCCAGTACTGTGTATATCTAAAAAGTAGGTACGTATTTTCAAATAGGCCACAGGAAAAAGGCTTTTGGAACTTCAGATACTGATTTTTTCATTATTTTTTTTTTACCCTGCTATTTTTTCTTTCATCATTTTCCTGGATTTCTAAAACCAAATCCTATGAGAATGAAACAGACAGACATTCATTAGAATCTGGAAGAATAAGGGTGATTTTTTTTGCCTAATAAACTGCCACAGGGAATAGCTCTACCAGTTAGGAGGAAGAACAGTTCCTCTATTGTGCCTTTTGTGACTTAGGAACAGTAGATAGGGAGGCTCTAAGCTACAAATCAAACAGTGAAAATCCTCTTAACTGAAGACACCCTTGGGCTTCACACAGAATAAGGCCTTACACTAATCATAAGCAGAACTAGTTGGGATATTTTTTTTTTTGCTGAAACAGGGTTTTGCTGGAAAATGCTTACATGTCAAAACCAAAGTACCTTGTGTAGGGAACTTGATTTCAAAGAAATTTTGCTGAAACACGAGCAGAGGCTATCAGAAGTTTCCCTGATTTCCTGCCAGTTTGTCTTGTGATTTAGCCGAGAGCCTGGAGACTCAATGTCTTCATCACTCCAGCTTACCTTACAGTAATTTGTTGCTTTTCCTGTGATATCCCTCCCCTCAGCAGGGCTGTAAGTGTGTATAAAGTTTTGTTTGTGGGTACAGGCAGATTTTCAAAGGGACAATCTGGGTACCTGGAGCACGAGAGCTTTAAGACTCCTACAGGGAACTCTGCCTTAAACCACAACTCCTAGGGTTAGGCTGTAATTCACAGCCTTGGATGTGCATGGAAATCTTCCTGTCTGATGCTTCTTTCATGGCACTAGTCATGCCTAAAGCAGGAATGGTCGGGGATGGCTCATACTGCTTCAAACCCACAGCAGCACCGTTCTCCCGAGCTTGTCTATTAGATGCCTCACTGGAAACATCTCACTGTGACCACTGCTCTGAAGGTAAAAATGGAACAAAATGTGCCAAAATCTAGCTGAACTGGAGCAATCTTGGTGTAGTAATTTGTATTTTGGATAAAACTGGCTCTACAGGTCAATGCCACAATACCCTAGAAACAACCCACAAACCCCAAAGCCACAAAGTCATTTTACAATATGCAGAATGGGGACCAGAGCTCTGTCTGTCTCTTTGTTTATTAGTTTCTGTCTTTGAAGTATAGACATGTCCTGCTAAAGGAACGTGTGGATAAGAGGGCTTTAGTTTTCACCCATGATGGATTGTTCTGCAAATACTTTATGTATTGTTAATCCTGCTTTTATTGGTAGTATATTTTTATCATATTTTATTGACCCTTCCCTGTTTTTTATGTGAAGAGAGCAAGTAATGAACACTAACCTGTCTTCTATCAAAGCACTTCACAGTAGTACACTTAGGTACTAAGAAGTCTTTTATCCTTTTCTGAATCAGAATTCCTTATTTCAGACAAGTATGCTAATTCATCATTTATGCATATTACCATAAATCTTTTTTGTTCTCATGAAAAAAGAAAAAAAAGGATAAAAGTTTGTTTCTTGCTTCTTCTGCAGAATCTTAGCAGAACCAATTTGAAAGCCATGCTCCTCTACTGCTTTATGTAACGAATTTTAGTGCAGCGAAAGGTACTGCAATGATAGTTTGGTGGATTGGAGCAGGTGGAAGAAACTTCTGTCTACACAACCTCACCAGGGTATTTCAAACTTACATGGTATGAAGGAAAAGAGCAATTAATGAGAACTGGGTGGCTGTGCTCCTGCAGCCATGGACGCTGTAAGATTAAGTCCTGTATAAGCATGAAAAATAATGGGTTTCTCGGGACCATACCTACATGCTGTGCTTTTGACATAGACTTCAAAATATCAGGCTGGGTTGGAATTAACTGTATAGGATTGATACATCAGTCCTTGATCACTTTGTGCTTAGATTGTCCAAGGAAATGGGAAAGAAATTGCTAAAGGTGAAAAGAGCAAAAATTCACATAACAAAATATGCCAAATGTATACTGTTCACATTGAATATGCCTTGAAAAATAAAAAAAAATCTATTTTTTATTCATAGGAATTATGCATTTGAGAGAATGTGACAGCTGTTTCTGACCAGTCCTATACTGAAGGTTAAGCAGATTAAGACTGTGTTGCCAACTGATTCTGTTATTAGCAGAATTTCTAGGGACACAGCAGTAGTGTGTTCATATTTTGACAAGAAAGGGTAAATAAAATTCGAGATGATGGGAAGAGATGGATAGAAATGGACTTGCCCTTTCTAGCTAAAATCCAGATCTCTCCCTGCCTTTGATAGAACTTGCAGAGTAATAACTTGTATATGGTGCTTTTCTAACATGCCTATGGCAAATCGTCAGTTAGAAAATGTTTTCATGGCAGTTAGATTAAAAAAACCAACCAAGCTACTGCAAAGTAACTGAACAGAGTGAATTAATTTTTACTGAGTTTTAATCCAGCAAATCTTGGCAGGTGTGTGCAGTAATGTCCAGTTAGTTTATATGGAGATAAGAGTGCAGACAGATAAAGGTGAGATATTAAAAGATAAATGGAAAGAAAATAGACTTTGAATACATGTGGTTTAACCTTGTCAGTTCTAATTCTCCACAGTGTTAACATCGATGCTATTGTGCCTCCTATCACTCACATGCTATTTTAAAGGCAGGTACACCTGAGAAACAGATCTAATTGTAACAATTTTAGAAAGACACGCTTATGAAATGACAATGAAAACTTAGGTTTGCTTCCCTTTCTTGTTTGTAAAATATCCTAATCCGTTATCTATCACAATTTTGTCTAAAGAAAATGCAACTTAGAAGTATTTCCTTCTCAGTCTTTGTTGAAAGTATCAATTACCTAGATGGTTAAAGTATAAAAAAATATATAAAGTATTTTGACTTTCTGGGAGGCAGTGTATACCTATGTGCTTTTAATTAAGGGAAGGTCTACAGTGATGGTGGAAGGTCAAGTCAGTATGCTAAATGAAAACTGTGACTCTGCAACCTCACAGTGTCCCCTGAAAATGTAATAAACAGGCAGCTAGAATTGACATGATTTAGTTGGCTTTTTACTAAGACACTAAAATGCCTCATAAGAAACTATTAAACATAAGGTAAGGGACAAAGACCTAACAAAGGAGTAGCTGAAGCTACAGAAATAAACTGAAGGTTAGAGAGCTAATGGTAAGGGTTCACAGCTGCCGCTGAATATTAGAAAACAGTAATTATTATCAGGGAGGAGAGAGACTTCTGGGCTGGAGCTCCTGCTGGGCTAATTCAGTCCTAGGAGGATGTGGTCCCCCCCACCATTCAGGTTCCAAGTCACAGCAACCAGAGCATCCCGGTAGGATGTGGAAGACCTTTCATGCCATCTTGGCTGCCTCCTTTGCCCGATTTGGACATGGGTATGAGCCAGGAACTCCTGCCTCCCACAAGAGGGACTTATCAACAAGTTCAGACTGTTCAAAATCAGGGTCACATTCACTGTCTGAAGCTCTTCCATTTGTACAGAGCAACATAAAAATTGCTGAAGAAGACAGCTTCCAAAGTGAATCCCCACTCTCTGGGCTATACGGGCCATGCTTGCTCCCAGAACTACTGGTTTTGGACCCCACTTAGGCATTAAACAAGTTACTGCAATCAAGACGTGGCTATGTGAGTGCTCAGCACCAAGCGTGTAAGTGCTTGAGGAAATTCACTGTGTTTGATGGTGATTGATCAGTATCTTGAAAGTGTTGTGTCTCATCTGTTATTAACTCTGGATTCTCCTGTTTGTGATCTGATTGCCAGCATTCATCCTCCAGTGCGCAGGCAGTATCAGTTAAGAGAGACTGGGCTAAAAGGGCGTTATGTTTTTTTTAGTCTGATGTCCATGGTTAGTATATAAATAACAAATCATACATTTTTACCTCAGACAAAAGTCTATTGCCTTCATGAGAGGTTTGTCCTGGGTAATGTTTACAGTAATTGCTCACAGTTTTTTTTTTTTTATTGTTTTGGTAAATTGCAAAGATAATAAAAATTCACATATGCTTGCTTTTTAGTTCTTCTGCAGTTGTCCACAATAGCTGCAAGAGCTTTTGTATAAGAAGTTAGTCTGATTCCTCCTTTCTCTGGAACGTTACATTAAATATTTTTTGGGAAAAAGTTAAAATTTATAAGAAGTGTAGTGGAAAAATCATTACCAAGTAACATAAAACCCATTTCAAAATGGGCGTAGTTTTTTTGGCTGCAGAGGTAAATTAGTCTTTAATTAAAGAAGAATCATCCTGTAGCAAGTAAAGTCACCTCAAGCAAATGATAATAATTTGGAATGAGGCAAAATGAATACTTCATGAGTGACACTGGAGGTTTAGAGTGCTGAATGTTTTAATGTCCCAGTGGTTTAAAAGAACAAATCCTACAGCTGCTACTCTAAGCGGAAAAACTCCACCTTATTGCTTTATGATGCTGGATTTCAAAATTGAGGCACCAAAGGGATTTAGATTCTACTCTGTGACAGACTGTGCTCCCAGTACATTGACACTCTCTTCCCCTTCCCCCCCCCCCCCCCCCCCAAAAGAAAACAGTTGGTAACTGAAAAGTAAACATGTGCAAAAATATATTTATTACTAAAGGGATCTGTTTCACTCAGTATCTAAGAAATTCAATATTTATTATTCCATGCAGCAGATATTTTGCTGTCTCTCATGCTACATTAGTATAAGCTGACGTTGTCAAAGAGCTCGCAATTGGTTTGGACAGCTCCTACAATTCTGGTAATGAATGGATAGTCCATGAGGACATGAAAAGTTGTGTCCAAAGAAGGAAAGTTTTCTGGCAAGGAACACCCACATATGTGTAGATAATAAAAAAGAAGAAAAAAAAAAAACTAAACCACTCTAAAAATCTGCCTGTACAGTTCCTTAAATTTCAGTATATAGCAGACAGTATCTATGGAGCTTTTATCACAAGATCTCCAGAAGGCAATACACCGAAGCAAAAAATACTGGTCCTCAGAAATGGAGCTACTTTTATCAAGTGTCTAGAATGTCCTATGCAGAATTCAGGCAGAATAATGTGCTTCAGTAAAACACTGAGGAACTTAGGGAATTTGGATGCTTTCAGACTTAGGTGATAGATAAGCAAACGTTTGCAGAAACATTTCCGATTCTTGCTATAACTGACTTGAAAGTAGAAATCCTATTGCAAGTCAGTAGAAATAATGAAGAGAACTTCAATGGCGTGCAGCAGCTGGTACCCCAACTTCAACAACCTTTCATTCATTGCTTTAAGAATAACTCCCTTAAACATAACATACAAAATTTTCAAATGCTAAAATATTTAACAATGCTTTCTAGAAATCAATTAGAAATCTACAGAAATCAGGTGATCTCTGTATTGTTTTTTGTCTGAAATGTTTATGTATTCAATTATTCCAGAATGACTTAATGTAATTTGTTTTGGGCAATTTTACCACGTCGAAATAATCAAAACGGCAACATACTAAAATACTTCTGAAAAGGTCCTTCATTTATTTGATGCGACAGTGAACTGTAATTTTTCACTGTAAACTGTAAACTTTTCCAATTTCATACGTGCTATCATAAAATGCACGCTTAGACCTATAGTATGAACTATAAATTCTTCCCCTTGCAAAAAAAAGAGTTAAAAACCTCATTTGTATTTTCACTGCTAATCAAGTCTTAGAAAGGTGAAAAAATAGCATGAATGGTATTTATGATATGAGAAGCTGATTATACATGAAGCAAAATCCTTTATTGCGGATATAAAATTTGGACATTATATAATTTGATTTGTCTAATAAAGGTTTTTTCCGAAGGGAAGGATAAAACAAGCTATTTCTAGAATCGCATTTTCTTTAAAAATGGCAGTATGACTACAACAGCACTAAGTGTAAGACTGCACCTACAAGGGTATACGGCACTGGCCAGCAATGCAGCCATTCATACAAAATTGAGTTTTACTTACTGTGTATTTTTTCTATTTATATATTTCTGATCAATGATTTAGAGTTGCTACACCTTCACTTGATTCTATAACTTCCCCTGGCTATTGAGTTTTGGGATTTGTTAATTAACAAGTGTATATTACCCGTGACTTGAAGATGACTGTCTAGCCAAAAAAATACAGGAAGGAACATAAGTTAAAAGTCAACTATTCCACTTCAAAAGTGTTAAAGATGAAACTACTTTTGAAAGTCACTAAGGTTCAAGATGCATTTTTAGCACATAGCCAGCGTGGGAAGTTTACGGCGTTTTGGTGTAAAATATACCACAAAAATTTCTGTTCCGTATTCCTGGAAAGTCATCTTTCTCGTGGTTTCCAACAGAGTAGTTCGAAAGGAGAAGCTTCTTTGATAAGAAATGCCAACTGCACTTTAAATAACACCCATTTGCTGCTTACAAAATATCTGGATATCAACAAGTTATTCTGACTGGTACTATAAAATTGTTATTACTGCCATGTAGCCATGGATGTTTAGTCACTGCCTGGCTTTCCACCCATTTTCAGCTTCTGGTCTCAAGGAATCACTATCTGTCATCTTCTCTCCCCACAATTCTGTCCTTAATTCATGTAAGTGTATATAATGCTGAAAATCTCCCACAAAAAAACCCCTAATGGAACATGAAATCAAGTAAGTGGAATTGGGTATAGCAATTGGTTTGCGTTTTTATCTGCCGACCTGTTTCTCATCCATCAACAAAGTAACAGTTAAATGTGTGTAACTCAGATGCTTTGTATTCTTTAAGAAATGTAAATACAAAAGGGTCAGAACAAAATAATATGGGAAATCTGGGAAATAAAACCTAGCATTCAGATTTTCAGTATTAGATTTTGGGAAATTATTTGCAGTATCTCATGAAACCTGCAGATGTTTTATATCTTGTAGCTTGGTGCTTTATATATTCCTATGTAGCCACTGAGGGATAAGTTTACTTGTTCAACTGCTACGTGTCCCAAACTTTTCTGTCGTTCACTTTCACTGAAACTATTCAGGTTGAGGCCGAAGGCTGGTGCTGAGCTTGCCGGAGCGTGGCTGTGTTGGAAGCTACCTGGGCTCCACAGAGCTGAGAGGCATTGCGGCCCCTCTTCCCGTGAGAGCAGATAGCAGCTACGTACGACGAACTTGTAGATGTGTAGAAGGTTTTTGAAATGTTGCAGTTTTACAGGGAGCGTAAGGGGTGTTCGGGTTTCCTGCTTTGCCCAGGAGTCTCAGAGCGTTTTGGTCCGCCCGTCTAGCTTCTGCTCGCTCTCAGCTACAGCCCGACAGTTTAACAGGCTACGTAATCTAAATTACGTGTTTGTACAAACAGACTACAGTTAATTGTTGTGTATTACTTCATGCAGTGGTTCTGGAACAATACGATCCATATCTGACAGAAAAATACACAGTAAATTAAAGCATTAACTTTTACCTTTGTATTCCATTTATACTATTCTATGGTCACCTACTATTTTACTGCTGGTTTCAGGTACAGTAAGTGCATTAGCCTTAGCACCTTAATGACTCTGTCATCAACAAAACTTTTGCTTAGCATCTTGATTTATCATCTCATTTTTCTTTGGGAAGTATTTTTGGAACATTTAAAACTGTTTTTGGTAAGTTTCACTTTATAAAATAACACAGGTTTCCAGTATGCCTCCCTGCAAGCTTTGCTGTCAAGATTATCTTGGCAGTGTTCTTCCTTGGACCATACTTTTTATTTTTTTTTGGCTATGGACCATGCTTTTAAATGCAAAGGGCTCTGCTGTCCAGAGGGAGAGGGAGCCAATTCATCTCCATGTAGTTTTAGAGAGGAGACAGACCAGGCATCCTGCTACTAAAACATATCTCTGTTAAAGAGCCTAATTTCCTTATAAAGTCAGTAGAGGGTGGAAGGGAATTTCCATTGGGTGATTCAGAGCTCTTAAATTAGCAGACCACAGTCAGTTGTGAATATGCCTCAATTTGTGCTAATATATTGTTCAATCCTATTTTCTTTTATATAAACCAGCAATAAAAACCCATTTAACTTAAAATACAAAATTGATTTTGGTTTAGAAAAGCACAATAAGCATGTGTTGATGAATAAGTGTTCTTTGGACTTCAACTCTGCTTTTTATGGGTATGAATATTTTATAAAATTTTGGGTGAAACCACCTGTAATCTTTAGGGTGGACAGAGGTGCATTCGTGCAACTAATGCACATGTTCATCTTCCACTGATTTTGAATTACTCAGTAAACAGTCTCCTTATACTGCAGTGATGACAATACCACCACCTCTTCCTGATTTATATTCTGTTCCTATAGCAATTTAATTCATTATCCTATCGACTTTCTCCTCTGAAGCTGAACATTAATCTGAAGGTTATTGAGATTTTACTAAACCACCCTTCCATTAGACATGTGTTCCCTCATCTGGTACTTTCCTCAGAGGCTTATTTTTCAACATTAATAAGCACTGGAGTACAGTAAACTTATCTTCTGGCTGAAATACCTAAAAATGACCTGCATCATTTCCAATAAAGTCTCCAAAATGTAATACAGATGGCCTGTGGCAACTGACACATCTGAATTTCAAACTTCCTTCTGCAAGCTGTTGGCAGGAGTTGCCAGCATTTCGAAGCATAGTCGGGGCAGGCGTACAGCTAGCTCTGCTCCGGTGGTGTAACCACCTGTAGGAACGCAGTTAGGAAGCAGCAGGACATTCCTGTCCTCTCTGCTCAGGGACATCGCTACCTCATTTAATGCTCCTTTCCTGAGGAAGAGGAAAGACTATGTGCTAGCACAATTTGATGAAGAGCCATTCTAGACTCACAAATCCTCACATCATTGAGGCTTCCTGTAGAGAACAAAACAGAAAAACAGACCACGGAGAGGAACCTAAATATTGGGTAAGTGTAGGGAACTGTGTGGAGAAAACAGGGGCTTTTGTGTAACTCACCCATAGGTTAGAACAGGAGGCAGAGTCCTGAGCCAAATGTCACGTAAGTGGCTTGTAACAAGCAATGCAATAGAGTTGGCCTGTACTTGCTGTTTCTTCTGACATGCTAATTGGCTGTGACTTGCTCTGTTTTGCCGACATAACTAAAGTCATAGTACATATGAAGTACTTCATTCCAGTAAAGGTGGGGTTTTTTTGTTTGGTTGGGTTTTTTTGTCGTTGTTTGGGGATTTTTTTGCTATAAACAAGAGCGACATTAGGATTTTGGGGGAGGCTATTTGGAACCACGCAGGCAAGTCAAAGGTGTACAGAAGGTCTCAGTGACAGAGCCACTGTTTCTGATTTAACAATTCAGACTACTCTAACTCTGCAGCAGGCTGGATTAAATTATTCCAGCTGGCCAGATGCTTCTCATAGGCGGTCTGTCTGACAGTCCTGCTTCTAAAAATATCAGAAGTTGGATTTGCAGCACTGATCTCTCTGATAAGTAATCCTTTACTATCCCTGGAAGTTCCACACTCACATAGAATATGCCTGCAGTTACAGAAATTGCAGTAGTAGGAGAAGGCTGGTATTTCAGAATTTCCAGCCTCCCCCTTTGATTCCCATTTTCTTGTGTTTTATTCAGTTTTCTTGGTGCCTTTTAGCAGCAGCAAAAGTGAATCTCAGTTCCAAACTGTGTGTATAGCTTGCAATATGTATTCATTTATCTAGATAGTATTCTGGCTTTCATTTTACTTCTTATGTAGCAGATGAAATCATTGTGTGTTTATAATCTCTGTCAGTGGGTTTAAAAGGATGACTTGGTGGGCAGAGAAGAAATCTATTTTTTTTTCATGTGTTGTGGACTATGGTCTCTTGTTTGAAAGTCTCCAGCTATTGAGTTTGTGAAAAGTGCATAACCTCAAATAATTAAGCCCTTTGACTTTCTGCCTTTACATTGATAAGACTACTACAATCTACAGCCATAAAGTGGTTGGAGGTCTCCTGCAGCACATTTTTCATTTTCCTGCTTAGGAAAAAAAATCTCTATGGGTTTTCATGACTTTGCTATGTGGTAAAGTTAAAGGGTCCCATTTTCACCATGAACCTTTTGGAGCTTGTTACCTTTTTATTTTAACAAGGTAGACAGTGCCTGAACAACAGCACTCTGGTAAATTCTGCTGTATTTTGTACTGCTGCTGTCTGAAAGGGAGATGGTCTTTCTCATTAAATTATATGGACTCTGAAGCATTAAAAACTGTTTTGCAGAGAGACACTAGGCAGCAGATACAAATGATTGGTGTCTTAGTTGGGGACTTTGCTTAAGCCAAGATTTTCTTTTAATCATTATAATACAGTAGGATGCTTGTGCAAAGAGTAGGGAATTAAAGACACTTAAGTATGTATCAGAGGGACAAGTAAATGCTCAATTTAATATTATTTAAGCATTCCAAAGCCTGCCTTTCTTTCCACATTAGCAGTGCGAAACATATTGATAATAATCTGATACACAGTTTTAAAGCCCTTACAGTCAAACTATTTGAGCATTAGTTCAGTTATTCTGCCTACTGAAGTCATAATTAGTGGCTAAAAGGTAACCAGCTTATTGTAGAGATCTCTCTTGACAGCCTTTAACACCTAGTTAAATGTTAAAACTGGGAAATTACAAGCCTCTCAGTATCATTTAGACCACAGTATATTTTGAAGCAATCTGCTATTTCTAAATTGTTTTTCATGCCACGGGTACCACTCCAGTGCTCTCTAGCTTACTCTGAGCACCTGCCTACTTGCAGAACATCTTCACTAGACAAAAAAAGTCCCTAAGAACAAACTTCTTGCTTGGTATGTAAGTTAGGTGGGAATTCCATCTGTGTAAAGAACATTGAAGCTGATTCAGGATACATTGGGGCTGTTTAAAAGCTTCTGCCTTGTCTGTGCTTGGATTTAATTTAGGTCTGTTTGAGCCGATCCAATAGTTTGTCAGTGCTGTGAGGGAGAGGTACTGCTCTCTCCCCTCACCTCTCCCCAGCTTCCCCTTCTCTCTCTGCAATGTGCTGACTCTAACATGCATTGGAGACCTCAGTGTAAATGAGGGGACAGATAGGGATGGGAGTGGAGGGAAGGAGGAGCAGGAATGAGCTGAGTGTGGTCTACTGGAATGGATCACACTTCTTGGGTAACTTCATCCTTGGGAATTGTTTCCACAGCAAAACAGAGGTTTCAGCAAAACCCATAGTGGGTTTGCCCAACACAAGTAAGAACAACTGTAACGAGGCAGTGTCATGGGAGTGCAATTAGCAGTCAGTGTAATCCTGCAATGATTTTTCTCTGGTTGCCTACCCCTGCTAAAGCCTAAGCCAGCAAATATTCATTGCTATTCTTACCTGCACTAGCTAAATGAAACCAATGCACTTACGTGGTTCTTTTTCATTATACCATCTCCTCTGACAGCATTATCCAATGCAGAAGATCCAATGCATCCAATGCAGACAGCATTATCCAATGCAGAAGATAATACTGTTCTGTATTATTCAATACAGAATAGTAATTAGCAGCAACATTCTTGAAAGCATATGTTACATTATAAAGACGTGTACTCTATCATAAAATCAGCTAGCTTGTCTACAGTTTTCTTACTGTAGTTGCTGTGAGCTGTAGACATTACATCTTCCAGTGCTGAGAGCTTATTGAAAATCACTTATTTATACAGACAGCACTTGTATGGGTGGATGTATATTCTGAGAACACCGTCAACTGCCGTCCATCACTGAAAATCTGCAGCCATGCTATTCAGCATGATTGATTTGAATCTTTGCTTGTACTTTGGAAACAGTATGTGTTCTATAAATAAGACTTAACTGCGGAGATGCAGGTTCAAATTAGTAATTAATACTTGACCTTATTGGAACTTTCCTGTTCAGCTGGCCAAAATGGCTATCTGAAACTTTGAAAAACACATCCTCAAAGGACAGAATTCATCTCACCATCTGAAATGGAGGTGTCTAGTCTAAGCTACTTGGCCTGTTGCTTGTCTTTGCTCTGTTGTCAAGGGAGATGCATCTCCGCAGAGTGATTTGTCCTGTCCTAAGAGATGCGTCTCTGGCTATCAGGAATGATCATCCTCTGAAGATGCTGATCTCTTTCTATTCACTGCAGGAGGAATTCAGATAACTAGATGAATCCTGCATATACTGTGGATCCAGCTGTGCATGACTGACTGACTGACAGTGGTTTCCACTTAGCTAGGTCTTCTGCTTATATTAAGAAAAACTTGAGGTCTCTGTTAGCAAATAATACCAAATGTTAATAGCATTTCAAAACTCCTGCTGTCAAAATCAGAAGAGCCTAGTGAAGTATTAACATTAAGTATTGCAAAACAATGCTCTACATTTTTAACTTTTGTTATAGCCTGACTGATCAACTTATAACTTAAAAGCTCTTCTAAATCTCCGAAAGTATGCTGATATACTGTATCAAGTACAATGGTACCTTTCAACCAGATTTTTGCTTTCTTGTTCAGTCAACCTGCTTTCACTTGAATATTGCTCTTCTGTAAATCTGATTAGCAAAGCAAAGACCTTATTTACTACAGCATATTTAACTTTCATCTCTTAAAGGAATATGTTATATGTTCACTTATCATAGAATTTAACGAAGGCAACCATAAGTCAGTTGTGCAAGACATGAATAATTTCATGAAAAAGCTGCCACTGGCTATATTATACATCTATGTAGCTTATAAAACAAAGCAAATTATTACCATCAATTATAATATCATCATTTGAAAACTCTGCAATTAATTTCCTACTCTTAAATAACTGCTGTTGCACAGTGCCAAAGATAATGCCATGCATTACATGACTCATCACCAGAGTCTCTGATACAGAGTACAGATGGTAATTTGATTATGCCTCTCCAAGAAAATAAGTGCTTTATTATGAAAAACGATTCATTTTGGTCTTCTGAAAGAATGTAGAAGGATACCTTGAGTATCTTTAGAAATAATCCCTACAATAATACAGAGTTATTCTGAAGCATTATTTTATTTGTTAAGATTTGCAGAGTAGAGTTTTATGCTAGGTAGTTCTCAGACATGGCACAAGCTGATGAAGCATTTCTTCTACATAAAAATGCTCCTGTATAAGAAGAATGGAAAGATTCTGCTTTGTCTACCAGAAAGTCTGAAAACTTTACTATACATCTTGAAAAAGTACTTCATATACTAGACTAAAATATTTATCCTGCAAGAGTAATAGGCTATCCTGCAATAGCTATCAGGATCATTAAATTATGGTCTTTTCTGGGACACTTACAGACATGTATTTAAAATATAAAGCAAGTACCAATTCTGCCAGGGTTTACTTGTGGACTTAACTTTATTTCTTGAGCAGACCAACAGCCTTTTGTGGAAGCATCTCTAAAATTAAGTATCACCTTATTTTTATATGAATCAAAGGCAGAATGATACTCAATGTAAAGTGTTACACACCAGTGAGCAGCAAAAGCAGCACTTTTATAAGAACATGAGGCACTTTCAGTATTTGTGGTTAATCTTGTATTCGCGTTTACTAGAGATATAAAGGACCCATCAAAAGATACTTGCTTACTTTGTAAGTAGTGCATATGAAAATACAGGGTGTCTATGCATACAATAAATATAACAGTTTCATTTTTAGATATGAGTCACACAATTTGCAGCACATGGGCAAAGAAAAAAAATTAATTCTCTGATTTTCAGAATGGATAAAAGGAAACAATTTTTATGGCTACAAATAGTTTGCAAATACTTCCAGGCAGAAATGGAAAGTGAGTAATTCATACTGGTTCATTTGTAACTCCAAATACATTAACATACCTCCCCAGAGAAAGCCTGTCCATTGAGTAGGTGCTCTGATCCCTGGCTGTCTTCGCTGCCGAAGTGTAACCGTATTTCCTCTAAGCGGTGACTGTATGTCATCGGTCCTCCAGAGATGTTGACCAAATGCTCTTTGTCTAATCGTAGAGATACGTGTCTCCCTGTATTATACATCGTCCCACTGACCTAAACAAAATGGGGGGGGAAAGCATTTTTTCAAAATTATTTGTAAATCCTAGAAACCAGTTATACATACTTCAAGATTTTGCTCTTTACACACCTTCATTTAAATGTAGCAATACATCTTATTGTTGTGAGATGAAATACACAACCTGAGGTTATACTTCAACTTCTGCTTTGAATCTTATACTGTATATTGAAATATTTTGCTAAATCCATATGTACGTATTTTAGCCAGGGGCACATGGTTAACACAGCGAATAGGATTATTATACTTCTAAATAAGTAGGCTTTTAGAATATTTTTTATGCAAGGTCTGAATAATGGCTTCATTACAAAATTCCTGCACTGAAAATGGGAACATTTCAGCTGACATAAATTATTTAAGTACACTTGAACAAATCTGACATTTAACTCACTTTTTCCTTCTTTTAATATTTATAACAAAGTTATCCAAAAGTAAAGGTGCAGGTAAAAACTTTCATTGTCCTTCTCTGCAAGTCTCTGTTTTGTTATGAATATTTTATGTTTACAATTGCCAGATATTTTAGCCATAGCAATACAGAATTAATTGCAATTTGATCACATAACTGTAGTTCCTAGTACACCTCAAATAGCTGTAATGCTCTTCAAGATTCATCTTTATTTTTAAAAAGACTGAATGTTGTGCTTCATTTGCAAACTGATTTACAGCTGCTGTAATGAAAAAGAAAGTTATTGTGGAATTTTTTCACGTGGAATATAATGCTGTCATAATTTCCACTGTCATAGGAGAAGTTCCTATAGCAAGAGGTTCCTTAATTTATGCCATTGGAAAGTGAAATATGCCAGTTTGAGTTAAAGTAGAATTGTGATTTATTTAAAAGCATTCTGCATGGATACAAATGGTACACTTGAATAACATTCATTTACTTTAAGAAGAGGAAGTGCAGCAATAATATGCTTTGTTGCACTTCAATTTAAAATTAAAGACATGACTATTATGTATTATATCCTATACTACATCAGTACTATAGTAATTAACATTGCTGCAGTGTCATTTTATCTGTAATACTAATTACAGAGTTTAAATGACCTGTTTTCTTGCACAGTATGTTGTAAAAAGTTACACTGAACAGACTGTGCAATAGAACTAAATGGATGAGATTAAACAGCTTTTGATTGTTGTGTTTTTTAAACTTTGATACAGATGTTCTATTTTTTGTTTATTCCCATTCAAAATAAGCAGTAATAAATTTCTTGTGAAAAGTAATAAACACAAATATTCCTATTCATTGCAAATAAAACACAATGATCTTATTTATAAATGCTCCTTAGTTTTTCTGCTTGACTTCGCATGCATAATAATTAAATACCAAGTTTAGTTTAATAGGTGGAAGAAGGTCAGTTTATTGAATTCCGTTTCAGTACACTGCATATGAATGACACAAAATTGCTAATCATAAGTAACAACTGTAGTTTAAAAACAAATAGGGGAAAATGGTTTAAAGCCTTTTATTTACATTTGGAAACTCATGCTTCACTGATCGCTCAGTTACATTTAGCAACTACGCAAAATATTCAGAATCCATTTTCTTACTTAAATTGGTACAAATCTCAAATTAGGTTACCATTATTTTCTCTCTCAAGGTAAAAGTGACCCAAATAACCCCTAATATGAATCAAATAACTCTCTGTAGAGCAGACAGGGGAAATGATAAGAGGCAAATTCATGAACAGGAGTAACATTTGTCTTTCTCATTTCCCCCCTCATAAAAATGCAGCGCTTGTAATGAGGTTGTATTGACTATTTTAAAACAGAATTTCCCTACGTAACTGCAGATAATGCATATTGGTAATGCAGTGAAGTATCTGACATGCCTCTTTTCTGACCTGCAGGGAGGGAGGAACACTATTACAGTGAGACTATAAAAATCTCCTGCATGGGCACCAGACTTGTCACCAGCAAGGACAAAATCCAAGATCTTCAGTATAAAGAGTGCCGCCTTAGGTTTAAGTGAAGCACTGGTTTTCTTCTTGTGAGTGTGAGCTCAAGGGAAGAGTAGCCACGTATACCAGTCATGGTTCAGGACCAAATTGCACCTGACATGCCCATGCCCATTTCTTTTCGTTGAAGTGTGAACATACGCCACCATTACTAGCAACTTTTAATGGGTACTTCTTTTATAGGCATTTGCTTACTACAAGAATAATAGAAAAGTCTTATATTTGTCATCTGCTCAGATTATATCTGAATGAAAGATTGAAATATTTAGGAACTTTTTTTTTTAATTTCTTGAGACTTTCTTACTTGCCAAGATTGTATAGTAGGCTGTGCTTGTTTATGGGAAGTACCACCATAGCACTGTGTGAAATTCTTTATTGCGGTTCAGGATATTGTGTGTTTTATATACAAATATTGATCTTATCACCTTTAAGAGTGAATTATACTCAGTAGGACAGTGTCATGCAAAAAACAATGCAAGAAAAAAAAGTTGTCTTCCATTGTTTTCAGCAGAAAACAATGCATTGTCTTTTCACTATGTGCAGTTTTAACTGCTACTGGAGAAAAAGAACGTTCTGATCTTATTCACTATTTGAACTTACTGATAAAAGAAGGATTTTCCATATTTTAGCTACTGAGCCTTTAAAGTGATGGTGCAATCTCATTTTAGAACATCAAACTGAGTTGGTTTTGTGGAAAGTAAAGTTGCATGTGGTCTTGTAAAAGGCCGCAGGCACAGAAGTTAATGAGGAGGTATTTTCTGTATCTTGTACGTTCTCCTACAAGATAAACAGTATGAAAACAAGGGCTCCTTATGGGAAAGATGTTGACTCTGCCTCATACAATCAACAATAACTGCTACTCTAGAAAGCACAGTATTTATTTTTTATACCATTTTGTGGATTGGATAAATGTTATAGAGTAGTTTAAAAGGATAATATAAAAGATCTGTTAAGATCTATACAACTATTTCCTTAATGTGTCAGACTATTCTTTGGTGCTAAGTCCTTCATAGTGATGGCCTTTGTGTTGCTTCTTGCTCTGCTATAAAGTAACCCTTTTGTTCCGTGTTTCTGTTTGACTTGAACGTTATATGAAGATGAAAACATAGCAAACAAGCTTGGGGAAAAAAAAGAGCACTAAATCTTGCCCTCCTGTTTTTCAAAAGGATCAATATTCACATTTATCTTATGCACTAGAAATGAGACTGCAGTAAAGAAAACGTATATTGAAATGTCAGTAAAAGCCTGTCTGAGAAAACAGCTAAGTCCAACATTGTCAAATGATCATACCACGCTTTTATTTCCTCATACGTTAAGAAACGTTTCTAAACCTGTAACTTTACCTGTGGCAAAATCCCCAATAGAAGAGAGCATGTTGATGGGCTTCAACTTTAATTGTGGAATAGTTCAAGTTTGGTAGACTTTAATTAAATTATTAACATATTCCTGATGTAGTTATTTTCTATTTAATATCATTCATTTTAATTCTTGCTTCACAGAGCTTTGTGCACATAATTCCCCAGCAGCATTATTCTCTCTCTTTATCTTCATGCAAGACAGCCACACAGGCACACGCCGCTAATATATTCTATACTACGTTTCTAAGTAAGATCTGAATACTCATGTGGTATCTGTGTATAACTTGCTGGTTCTGCAATCACAAGAACCGTCCCCATTCTGCTCTTTGAAAGGTGGAACATGAACAAAGTCAATAAAAATGTACACCTAATAAAGACAAACTCTTTGATGCATGTTTATCTTTGAAACTCTACAGACCTTTATGACCATTAGGAAAAAAACCCCAAACTAAAACCAACCCCAAAATATTTTTTGCTAATGATGTTCTTTAACCCTGCATTTGTGGAAGCATTTCTGTTGTGCCCTAGTTAACTGTGTGTCTTGTTCAGTTCGTCTTTTCTTCCACAACTATTCCTGAACTAAGTATTTTTCAGAACTTCCTTTGTGGCCTACATCTTTATGTTAGTCAGTGTTAAAATAGTCTTCAAAACCCTGAGCAGGAGGAGTGACGGAAAAAGAAACTTGTTTCAGGGTGAAGCCATGCTAGAAATGTAAGCAGGGAATGGAAGAGGAAAGGAGAAGGAGCTGAGATGGATTCTTTGCCTTTCAATCCCATGCTACGTGAGCAGTTCACTGCCACCTTTCTTCAAGGGTAACGCAGGCTCTCTGCTTCTTAGGGGCCTTTACAGAACAGCGAAATAGTGCATTTTGGATTTATTCAGGTAAGAGAGGTCTGAAGATTAGTTCCAAGAACATTTTTAAACTTGTATCAGTACCTGCCAGTGGAGCAGCACTGAATGTAAGGAAGCAAGAAAATCAATTGTGTATGGCTGCCTGCTGTGGTGTCCTTGGATCTTATCTGCAATATTAGATGTTCCTTTCTTTAGGATGAAAATAGATACAGCCCAAAGAAGGCCTAGTACTCTGTAGGGAAGCAAATCACCAAGAACTGAAGAGTGTTTTGAAGGTGTCGTAGTGCCCCAGTTTTATATCCTGCAATAATCAAGTTTCTGTCATCTGCCACCTGGCTTCCGTATTTTCCTCCTGGAGTCCTATATTCCAGCGGAACAGGAAAGCAGCTCTGGAAGCTCAGGGAGTGGTGGGCTTTCCTCCCCCGTTAGCAGCACCTGAACTACTAATGCCACCTAATTTGCCATTACCTTTGGTTTCTGCCATTCGGTATCCATGTAGCGACAGCAGTGGGTGGCCTAGCGAGTGCAGCACGGAACCTATGGAACCTGTAACGGGCCATTGGTTTTCTGCTCAACTCCTCTCCCTAGCAGGTTCATGGAGGCCGAAGTGCTCCATGGAAACATGGAAACATTAACGCTAATATTAAACTGTTCCTACCATCTGCCATCTAGGCATCTCAAAGTGCTTAAAAAAGGCAATTGTCTTTTCTCTCACTGGGGTAAGTCAACATTAACACCAGGTTGTTTTTCTTCCTGACACTTAGACAGGATCATCCTTTGCGAAATTTCTCCCTGTAGCTCAGGTCACCTGAACTCGAGTTTCTAAGTGCAGTGATAAACTGAATCGTGTTGTTCTGAGTCTCTCAAGCAAGTTCCTTTCTTTTAATGTTTTTTGATTGTTGTTCACAGTATCTTGCCCGGACCATATTCTATGATATAACGTACTGTCCTCCTTGATTTAAATTGATTGTACTGTAGTAAGTACCTTATGTCTCTCTTGTGCAAAGCCGAGACCGCTTCAGGGTTTGAAAACAGAGTTTACACAGGCTTCAGGGCAAGTCTGTGATTTGAAATCTGACTTTGGGGACGGTGACGAATCATCGCACCAAACTAGAATTTCAAATGTAACCTACTAAGGCACACTGCTTAGTTCTCTGCAGCAGAATGACATTCCCTTATTTCAAAGCAATGACTATACAAGAACATTTATTTTTTTAATATTGTGCTGATGGCGTCCAGTTAGTTTTAGAAGTAGTTTTATGCTGCTGTCTTGATTTTCTAGCTGTTGTTAGACAGAACCCAAGCTGGAAAATAAAACAATTTTACAGCATCATTCTTTGAAGTTATTTAACAGTTGTTTAAAAAGGGTATTTGTGGTTTTTAAAGCCTTCTTTTAAAGATGAGATTGATATAATCAAATAGGAGACGATTGTTCTATAGATTTTTCCAAACTTCTGAGTTCAGTCCTTGTCCTGCAGTATTCTCTGCATGTGTACATACCTAGACACATGCAACCACATAAGAATTTTTTAATTGTGTTTAAACAATTGTTTTCTACAGAGCATTCAGTTTTATTTAAGTGCATTTGATGAATATTTGTACATTTGAATAGTTATTTTTCATAATACTTTTTCCCTGCCTTCATCTTTATGCTTAATCATTGTATGCAATGGTATGTAAAGAAATGGTGGAAACGCTGGGAGTACAACAGCCTTTTCAAAACCACGTTTGCAATTAAAAGCATGCTTATTGACCTTGTCAATCATGATCTTCTATGGATTTGCTTATAAATATCTTGGACATAGATACACATTCAAAGTATTTCATGCTTTATATTTGAAGGTAATTTTAAGGCAAATTCCAGCTACGTTTCCTGCAAGCTTTCCTTGCTGCCAGCAGAGAGCACTGTTGACCCATCCCATATAGCTTTCACCTATATACCACGGGGACTTCCACAGCCAGGAAGAAAATTAAAACTAATCTTTTTTTGTGTGACACGACTATAATCCGTGGCTTTAGTTTCAGAAGTGGTGGTTTCAGCTGGGGGACAGAATTGTAGGGTCTGTTGCATCAGTCAAGCAGGTTTCTAGTCTAGAACCGAGTGTTTGGAGAATGCTGGCTCAGCAGGTTGCTTGAAGGCCATCAGATAAGCAAAATATCCAGTGCCTTTTCTGGCAAGAATCCAACAGATCTTGTACTGTGTTTCTTAAAAAAAAAAAAAAAAGTGGAGGGGGGTAATTAAAGATAAGGAAATACCAGAGTTTTGATAGGGTACCGCTTATTGGGAGCGAGCTGCAATATAATTGCTCAGCTTTGAAGAACAACAGGCATCATCATCAATATTTGATTAAAAAAGGCCTGTGTGAAAAATGTAAAATGTAAGAGAGAAGTGTAAAGATTAAAATAATCTTTTCATCTTCTTAGCTGAACAGTTTTAAAAAGGAAATGGTGTTGGTGAGTCCAACTAACCCATTTACCTGCCTGATGGAATGTGTCATGTATGAGCATATGGCATGACACGCCTTTTTTTTGCTTTTTAAAGCACCATCCGCGGTAAGGATCTTTCCCATTCACTGCTCTGCGGTTTTGCCTGTTTACTTCCCTTAAGTGACTGATCTGTAAAAAACTTGGAGCAAACCTCATAAATTAAATATTCAGGCTTACTGGCTAATGAGCACAATATGTCAATATTCAGTGATCAAAATAATGTGCTTCAATAATGTATACACCATTCTGTAACAAAAATATAACTTTAATAGAGGACCCGCAGGGTCATGGTTAGTCTGAGATAATTATATGCCACAGGATGTGAACGAATGAAAGTGCTCCTAGGACATTGGTAATACCCCATAGAGTCTATTTGCCACATGCTGCCTTTTAGGGATAATAAAGTGCTTATTGTATTTCCACTATTCCATTAATGCAATGATTTTTGCTTGTTAGTAACTAAAGCCTAAAGCAAATGCAGCCAAATTTATGGTGTCTAGCATTAATAATTGCTGTGCATGTTAATGCTAGCTTTACAGTCAAATAGTGCTCTCCTTAATCTAAAATACTCCAGCTACATTTAAACCATACGTAGCAGATTAATTTCACCCCAGATCTTTCACTGGATTTTTTTAAATTAAAATCAAATTATTGAAATGGGCAAGAAAACTGTCAGAACAGGCAGAAATAGGCAGAAAAACTGGCTTCTGTGACTGGACAAGGGATCTGCTTCCACCAACGCTGGCTGAAGGCCTGGGGGATCAGTGAGGATTTTAAGTGGGCAATATATCTTGATGCTGAGAGCTTCCTGCATGGAGGGATCAATTACATGCTGTTTGGAGTGAAAAAAGAAGTACTGAAGAATGTTTTGCTGTAGGAAAGCAGACTGGATCTCAATGTTCACCATCTTCTGCTGAATAGCATCTTGAAACCCACAGCCTGAATATTTGCAGGCAAATTGAAGTCACGGAAGAGGAATATGTCAAAACAAGTTACGTTGCAATGTGACCTTAAGAGACTTTGCATGCAGTGTGCAGTGACCTAGCAGATAAGGCAACAATAATCACAGGTATCTTCAGCCAGGTAAAATGGTGCAGGGATTATGTCAAATTCCAAGTTCTTTGTGATCGTATGTAGAATGGGGCACAGTGTCCATGCTGAGACCACTGTCAGGATTTTTTAAACAAATACTCTTAGTGCTTCAACAGCAGGCACGGATGTCTTTACTGCAGTAGATTCTGGAGTGACATTGGTTTATGAGAAGAGAACTCAAGTTCGTTGAGAAGTGTTGTGTGCCTGTGTCATGCTCTCGTGTTTAAAAAAGATGTTTTGGGGCATTCTAAGCTAGACTTGATACTGTATGATTGCAGAACGAGACTCAGCAATTCACAATTCTGTGTTTCTATAGCCACCTTTTTACCACTGATGACAAGTCTCATCTTGTGCTGTGACACAGTTAAAAGCACTATATGAAAGAGGGAAAAATTACATTTGCGCGTTCCTTTTAGTTCATTAACCTTAGTTTAGAATTAGGCTAAGTCAATAAGTAATTGAGAGAATAACTGGGGCTTGGAGAACTCATTACCCTAATTTAGTCTAGCAATCTGTAAGGAGATTTTAGTTTGAAGAATCTGCATTAAAAACTGTGCTAAGGATAATTTTTGTCTTTGATAAAGGCATGTCAAAAGAGCTGCCTTTTTAAAATCTGAAGGCTTACATAAATTTCAAAAGGTTGTAAACGGGACAGAAACCTACAAACTGTGAGAAATCCAGACAAATGAAAAATTATTGTTTCCATTTTTTATGTGGGTTTGAAATGTAAAACTGAATATGTTAAAATCCTGAGGTTCTAATTGAGTCCTTTTTTAGTGAGTGACATTAAGATGCACTGACCTTTGGTAGATGCCTGGATTTCAGAGCTCTTCTTTCAGAGAGCTCTTTGGTTGAAATGCCAGAGGTTTTCCAATGGAATCCAAATCAGATGGAAATTTATAGGATGTATATTGAAATTAGTGTGTTTCACTTTCCTTCTGTTTTCCATATAGCAAGACAGACTTTAGACATTAGATGCTTAATATCTCATTTGATCAACTGGATATTAATAAACGTATTCAGACTTTCTAATATCTTTGCTTTGCTTGTACATTTTCTTCAGTACTTTTGTTCCTAACACAACTTTTAAAGGAAATTTCCCTGCTGAACAGATGAGATCTAGCTAGTTGATTGATTTAAATTCTTTTGTAAACTGTTAGTGTATCTTCTACTTTACTATTTGTATATAGCATTAACAAAGAGGCTGTGCTAAATTAATCTGGGAAGTATCCAAGTGGTCAAACAATACTGTAGTGTTGTATAGATCATTAATACACTCACCACTTTATTTACCTGCATCTATATATCTTTATATGTATATACGTGCATCTCTCTATGTATGTATATATCTATACACATATACAGAAATAAAATCTTTCTTTTTACTAATTTCTGTGAATAGGAAGGGGAAGAAAAATGTCTGTCCACACACAAAGCCTAGATTAGTAAATTGGCAAAACCTTTTTGCTGTTCGCACCCAGAGCATGATTGCTGTGTGAATGACTGAGAAGCGTACAGCTTTCTGAGCAGGGTAAAGGATGTGCATTCAAAGCTCATCTGTTTTACACCGCAGTCAAAACATACCATTATTAAGGTTAATGATACAATTTTACGAGAGCCAGAAACCTCCATTTGTTGTAGTTCTTTATTTCTCNATTTTCATAAACTCTCTAAAATAATGAAGTGACCATTGCTGCTTTTTGAAATCCTCTGACTGCTCTAGCCATGAAGTTCCAAGAACGTGCAGTGTACTGAGCCCTGTTTAAGGGAAATTGCTGTGTCTCAGTCATGGTATAGCCAGAGAAGCATGGTAATGCTTTACTGAAATTGTAAGTCAGTGGAAATGAAAAGAAGAAACTATAAAACTCAGCTTTTTAGCCATGAAAGGGACAAAAGTTTTATCAGCTTTTTTAGCAGAACTGTAACAAGTTTTTGAAAGCAGTGTATTTCACAATATCAAGCTGCTTCCCAAATCACTGCCAGGGAAAAAATGCATAGTTATAGCAAAATAATTTCCTGAGCCCTGTATCTCTGGAGGTAAACTAGTATTTAGATAACTTGAAATTTGACCTCAATAAAATTCATTATGTGTCAAGGCAAATCCTTTGTGGCATGCAAAAATCATGAGCTATTCTGCCTAGTAGCATATTTCACTGGGGTTTTTTTTTGAGCAGCAGAAAAGAGCTGTTTTGTCCTGGCCTGCTTTTTGTAGTTCTTTAAAGAAGGTGAATAAATTAGCCTTTCCAGTTACAAATATTCCTGTTCCTGTTTAGCAGAGGACTGTTTTACTTTTCTCATTTTGTCTGCCTCAAAAACATTTGTGTACCTTTTTATGTTGAGAAAACAGTGGAACTGCAGTACCGGTAGAAATAAAAGAAAAAAACCCCAAACAAACAAATCCTATCCTGAACGTGTCTTTGCTTTTCCTGACATTTCACTCTATTCCAAAACTCTTCATTTTTTTTCCTGACAATGCACTTTAAAAAAACCACAAACCCACATTTTTTGAAACGGAGCTCCCTAAAGAATTATCAATTCTAGCTTAACTAGAAGAATCTTCTGTGTTCCAATATGCCTCTAATTCAAATGTGTCTGAGAGTCAGTGTGCAAGTTGGATGGAAGACTGGGAAATTTGGGCCAGAGCATGACTTTGAGCTCTGGGCTAAATGACAGCACACAGGCAGACCTCGTCTCCTCTGATGTTTCCAGACTTGGTGTTACGTGTGTACATCCCCATTCCAGCACATGTACATACAAACCCCTTTCGATCAGAAAGTTTCCTAAGACTACGCTTAGGAGCGCTCTTCTGCTAAATCTCGGTCAGGTGGTTTTGTGTTTATTCTGTTGGGTTACTTTTTGTTTGGTTGTTTTTTCCCCCCCATCCCAATGTTACCTGCTGTGTTTACAGATTGCATGGCTATGGGGGAAAAGCTGTTTCTTTGTTCAGTATTCTGATCTTCTGTACAGCTCCACATACACTGGAGTTGTGTAAATTAGTGTTTTTACAAGTAATCAAAATGACACAAAGCTCTGAATACCAAGAAGCAATTTTTTCCTCTTGCGTCATTCCCAAGCATGTTTTATTCCATGCAGAGTGAAAGTCACTTTTCCGCTACCTCAAACCATAAAGAAATGGTGAGAAACTATTCTGAAAAAGGCTATTAGAAAAACATTTTTTGTATCATGCCGATTTACCATGAGTCCCCCTCTGTTTTTCTTGGTCACTGTGCTTACCAAAATACAGATTTATGTGGCTTTGCAGAAGAGTCCATAAGGAAAAGAGAAAGGGGTTATGGGATAAACTTAGCTAGGAATTAGCATATGACTAAATGCTTTTCCATTAGGGATAAAATTTAGACTAGATAGGATCTTAGCATTCCAGACATAAAAGACAAGTTCGTTTTTAAGAAGTGTTTTACCATACATATTTTAAGGAGTTTCAAGAATGTTTAATCTGTTGAAACAATAATGTTGACAAGTTCATTTTTATTATCTTCCCAGGAAGAATCTTTTAAAATATTAGCTCGTATTCAACTATGGATCAGCATTCCCATTCATTAGCAATTGCTTTTCCTCCTGTTTTTTATACCTTTTTCCTTCTCTGCAGCATGCAAACTGGAGGCTGAACGCTCCCAAATGCCTGTGAACAGGTATCTTACCCAACTCCGGGTGTTTGCACATACACTTGTGTGTTGGTTCACATTCCTATTTGTGATGAATTATAGCTAAGAAGTTGAAAGGTACTGAACATCTTATTAAAGTGTAAAGACAGCCTTGCTCTCTTTATCCTAGATGAAGATGAGTTTAGAGTTCATTCTCACACTCAGATTTGTTGTTCTCACCTTTAGTGGAGGAAAACACTTTAAATGTGCTTATGTTCTTACTAACTAGACAGGGCTTAGGCAGAAGTTGAACTGGAGCTGTCAAAAATTAACTCTTGCAGATTGGAGTAAGTATTTCTTACAAGATGTTAATGAAAATTTCAGCACGCTTAGTATTTTCAAAAATTTTAAATGCACAGATTCTGTATAATGGGTCTGCCCCTGAGCTACTGAAATCTGTGAGCAGTACCAGTGTTTAATATGTAATTGGTGACTGATAATAGTCTAAAGTAAAGATAGGAAATGCTTCCAGGTCTTCACTTACAGACAAATATCCACCCCCTGATGTAACTGAAAGATTTGTAAGTCTATTGTGGCTTATGTCTTATTATTTTCATACCAACTATTTCTAAAGTCTAGATGATGCCTAATAAACAAGTCCTTTAATCATCTTTAAAATGACAAACCTGTTGATAAATTGAATTTTCTCCAACAAGATATTGCTATATTGATTTTAGTACTCCACTTTTAATAAGCAGAGACTGTTCAGAATTGCTTGCTATGACAGCCTTGAAAGTAGGGCATCAACTGACTTGGCAAATGGCTGAATTTATAAGGGAAGTTTTTGCTAGAACTCTAATCCATTATCCTTCTGTTGTTGACATTCATTTGCGATAAGGACACTGAGCCAAGTCTGATGCATATAAAAAACAGACAGGCATGGCTACCTAAAAGTTTCTGTGGTAATTTCCTCTTTTCAGAGGTGATTTCAGTCACCAAATTGAATTATGCATACAGCTTTAATGACAACTTCCATCCCTAAGGATGGGCATATCACTGAGCGAAGGGCTGAAGCTGTTTAACGGGAGCTTTGGTTAGCGTGAGCAGTGAATGGGTAGGAGTTTCTGGAGGTAACATTAAGATAGCAAGGGTGGAGAAAGGAAATGTTTTCTTTTATAAGTTGCAGATGACCCACCATGGTGACAGAAGAAGGATGTTAGTTTTCTTAATTTCAAAGGGTTTCCAACAATTGATTTCTTCATGTATAGAAGAATAACTTAAAGCACTGTCACCATTTAACAGCCAGACACATTCCTACCTCTGGTCTAGATCATTTTGCTCGAGAGATATGGGACACACAATACTGCAAGATAACATGGTTAATCACATTACTCAGAGAGGAAAGGTCGTGGAAACCCAGTGGCTAGGTCAACAGGTAACATTTAAAAAGTTGCCTGTAATTGCATAAATATTTTTCATCACTGTTGGAATTTATGTTACTTTTGTCTGAACGTATGAAACCTTTGCACATGCTAAGGAATATCATGGTGTCTTCAAACACTGTCTGCTCAGTCTACCCACTGAAAAAGGCTTACATACCTGAGTGACTATTCAGATTACTCTTTGGTTAAATGGGCAGAAGGCTTATATGACGATAGTATATCTGTTACTAAAGAAAGCAAATACAGTGGAAACAATACAAAGTTCTTGCACACATTAGACTATAATGAAATACACGTAGGGGCAAACGTCCTAAAATGTTTCAGTTTGAAATAGACAAGTGTTTGTGATATTCTAACTTCTATCTTAAGAGTGGGTGTAGCTCGTGTATTAAAACTGTGGTTTTGTATATATGCAAGTCCATTCTGGGACTAAAAGCATACACATAATTATCCAAATAAATAACTGCCTATTTGCATGTCTTGCCAGGGATATGTATTCAGGGTGTAACACCAGCTCTTTTACAAAAGCCTTCTTTTTTATTCTTTTTTTCTACCAGCTTATTCCTTCCTATCACAAAAAAAAAGACTTGCAACATAAATTTATAGAGGATAAAGCATAACAGAACCACCAAGGGATTACTGAACAAAATGTGATATATACAAGCTGACAATTGGCAACATAGTAATAGGTATTGAGTAAAAACCTGAATAAAAATGTTATGGTCAAATCACCTTTAAGGGATTTAAGATTTCTGGTTTAAATACGGTTGCTTGTTGTCTTTGTCTTTTGTATATTAAAAAAAAAAAATAATATTAATACTCCTAAATCTCTGCCTTTCATTCCATGTACGTCCTGTCACACAAAAGCAAAACAAAATCAAACCAACGGCTTCTAAGGTAAAAATTTGATACTCTAGGCCAAACGGTGTTCCTCAAACTCTGGGCCCTGATGCCATCACACTGAAATGAGGAGGCACGGAGTGACAAATGTCAGTAACTCCATTGCCCCTAGGCGTGGGAGTGCCAACTGCCTACTCTAGCTGGTAGCAGCAGAATCCCTTCAAGGCAGTGGAGTCCATTGTAGGGACCTGCAGATACATGAAGACTGATGAACCAGAAGCGGTCCACACATGCTGAAAGTCTGATAAATACTGATGTAGGTCAAGCTTTTCCACATCTAGGCACCTTAGCAGACATGACCTCATTCTCAGAAGTGCTTAGTAAACAGAATTCTCTAAGTCATAACATTTCAATGGAGAGGGCTGCTTTTAATAATCCTAAGACTCCTAAATACGTCCCTTAGGCTATTAGGAAAACGTTAACCCTAATGCTTTCCTCTGTAATTGTGCAAAGTGGTTTTTTTTTCCCTTCATCTTTCAGTGATTTGGTTAGTTTGGTCTCTTTTTTACTGTCCTATATATATATGTAGCCAGCACAGTTAGAATTGTAAGTCCGCTTTTCCTATAGCACCTGTTCCTATGTACCTCTGCAGCAAGTTAAATACACGTGGGAAGGTCCCTAGGGTCTTCTCTTCTGGCTAAAACCATCATCAGTTCTGCATCAATGTTCTTTGTGATGTTTGCAGAAGAATTTCTGAATGCTTTCTGCAATTTGCTGTCGGAAAGATACCTAAATCCTGACAAAAGCATGTAGCACAGGAATGTGTGTGTTCTACCCAACTAAAAATGCTCAGTAAATGTTCAGCCTTTCATTTCCATAGGGCAGTGCTTCATCCAAGCTAGTGAATACATTTTTGTCCTGATCAAGGCTGTGGGACAGATTATAAATTCTTACCTGAATGTGGATCTGGTAGTGCTGTAAGAGCATATGACACAGGAACAATTCAAAACACATTGTCAGCACTGACCTACCTTCATTTCTGAGTTTTTGAAAGGATGAACATTCCGTTCTGTATCACTACGGTAGCTACAGCCTGACATTCTCCTACTGGAATCAGCAGAAGCAAGTTCAAGTGATAGTTATCCAGATAGTTGTAAATTTGACTAACTCATTAAAAAAGCTCCCTATCTTTATGGAAAATTCCTATTTAACTGTAGGAAAATCTAGAAGCTTCTCTAGAAAGCACTGAAAAAAGTCCATTATGACCGTTCTATAGGATCCTGAAACTATTTTGCTACAGAATTTTATAGGGACAAAATTCTCTAACATACACATTTCAAATGTCCCAAACTGGGAGACTCAGATTCTGCTACAGGACATCTGTGGAGAAGGGTGTTAAACAGTTCAGTAGAAAAGGTTGATACTTGTCTTGTTAAGACTATAGAGCTTCACCATTCAGGATGCACGGCTGACTGTCTTTCTTGCATCTGTTATATTAGTAGAAGAGGCCTATCCATTTATTTTCTGTATTCACATCATAAATTAGGAGACACTATACCATTAACTAGTAAGGAAAAAAACCACCTTTTGATTATAATTGGATAACCAATATGTACTGAAAATATCTATCTGCAGTATTTTTGTTCTCATACCTGAAACGTGCCCCCTACCCTAGCCATGAGGTATTCAGAAGTCCTCCTGCCCCCCACCCCAGCTATATGCAAATTCTAATTCCGGAATAAATGCACAAATAAACCAGCACCAGCTATGGCAAAGAGACTGAACAATCTTCACACTCGTGAAGTGTAGAACAAAGCACGGATTAAAATCCTGGATGACTGCACCAACTTCACATACTTTTAATGAATATTTTAGCTGAATATATCAGCCCAGACAGAATAATCCTGCGGTATTCCAGTACGAGGCTGCAGTAATAGCTAACCTACCGACATGCTGTTTCTAGCAAATCGGAGACCTAAGACTTAATCTACATCATCTAGCAAGCATGTGTGCAGAAAATGTGTAATGCCAGATCTTACTATGAAAAAGAAGATTAAGGCTGAAAAAGGATTAGAAATTAATTAAGGAGCTTCTTCATGTTTCCTGATATCCTTCTGATCTGCGACCAGCCTATCTTCAGGGTCCGTGCTACTGATGCAGTTGTTAGTGCTAGTTCAAACCACAAACACTACAAAGGATTATCATTATGCTTTAGGAAGAGCTGTAGCTTGGTGGCTTGGGGTTTAGTTTTCAGTTCTACGCTTTCAGATCTATTGCAGGGATCAGTGGGAGAGCTGCAGACTAGAAACTCAACTTCCAGGGCTCACACCACTGTGAGCAAGCAGTCCTTCGGTGGTGCACAGACATGGGATGCTGCACCACTACCGGACTACAACGGGGAGTAGATAAAGCACCTTTCAGAGGTAGCAGTAGGGCTCTGAAGTAGCCCCACCTCTAAGGGAAAGGGATGTGGTCAGACCCATGAACTGACTAATGAAACAATGGGGAGATACGAGCTCCTCTCCGATCAATCTCTTCTATTTTCCAAAATTAAGCAAAATTAACCCTTGGGCTTGGTTTTGTGAGCATGACAACTATGGGATGGTTTAGCAGCCTACAGTATAGACACACCATACAAGAACAAGAGGTTAGAGACTAACATGAAAAACATTACATGTTAGAAAGTTTCATTCAAGCATCGCAGTGTACTCACTGAGAGTTTTAAACCGTATGTGCTCCACTTACAGGTTCAGAGTATGCAGCAGAGAAGAATTAATTTGGATTTATATTAATTAATTCTAGTAAGTATTAACAATTTTTAATTAATTATGGTATTTACTATGCAGACAATTTCTCATTTATGACATGTGGTGTTTCCATTTTCTAGAACTTGATTATACTCACCCCAGTGAGGCAGAATGATTATTGTTTTGTTTGGAATTCACAGGTTAACTTGCACACAAATGGAATGAATACTGCATGACTATATGAGATATCCTATAAACAGGGCCCTCAAGCTTGTTTCAGTGAAAATCAAATGTATTTTACCACCTTTGTGAATATACGGGTATGAGCAGGTTCTGAAGTAGCGAGGGTATCGTATGCGCTGACAGCATTTATGAAAGCAAGTGGTGATAAAAGAGCAGTAAACAATTTTTTGAGAAAGATTAGACAGTTTGGTTTCAAATGAAAACTCTAGAAATGAGCAGGGAAAAGCTGACTTGTCAAGCAGAAAGATTTTTACTGATTGTGTGTATTCTAGCACAAGCAAACAGCATCCCCTTGAAGCCCCCCTAAACTCATGAGATGGATGAATTAGATAAAAAGAAGCCCTGAATATTAAATAGTTGCTTCTAAAAATGTTAATGGTGTCTGAAAATTACTATTGATTATTATTATGAGATGCAACATGATCCAACATGAATTGAGACAAAATCAAAGCATTCTTTTCTTACAAAATTTTAATATATGAGTAATTCCATACAGCTGTCATGCTCAGCTCTGTGGTATTTAGTACATTCCCTTTTCCAGGACAAATTCATAGGAGGAGCCTACCCTCTCTTGCATACATCTCAGGAGTTGCTTAAATTTCCATTTTCAGCTGTGGGTTACCACATTTCCATATTGCTATGGGCTGGTTTAGCAGAGCTGAAAATTTCTTCTATTCTAACTTCTCTGTCGCAGTGTTTGGGGGATAAAACAGGACACTTCTTTGCATCCACACTGACAGATTCATCAGATCCCACAAGGCCTTCATTCTCTGTTCCCTCTGCTTAACTCCCTGTCACTAATATGTGCAGACCACCAGCTCCAGCTCTGCACCTCAACGCTGAAGCCTTCGGGCTGGGTTTTCATGAGGTGTCAGTGCCAGACTTACTCTGCTTCCATTTAAACAGCAGCATTTCAGTGAAACAAAATGAGATCAATGGTGAGCGTGTCCACGCTGCCTGATGTTCTCAAACAGGGAACTTGGAGCTGCTGCTGACAGAGGCAGCCCCAGAGCCAGAAACAATCTGATCCCGCTGGCAGGTAATTGGCCCTAGCGAGCTAATACTGGGAAGTTGTTTAAAAACTGTCTTTGCTGAAACCTGTGCAGCCATGGATTCATACTGTCTCTGACATGCAAGAGGTCTGTTTTCAAACTACTGTCAAATTATGTTATTTTTGCTGAGAGCCCCAATATATAAGGTATTTGCAATCTGTGCAATATGTTGGATTGATAACTAGTGAATTACCACTTTATTGTTTTAAAGCAAAATCCTATTTACAGCAAAACCTGCCATTTCACAGAATCCACATACTTTTAAAAAGAAAAACTTTTGCTTACTACTTAAAATATACGGGAAAGGATAACTTCCGGGAATATTTTAACAATACCTGCAAAATACAGGAAGGGATTAAAATCTGTTATCAGTACCATATGAACTTTTTTATTATGGAAAATACAGCTAGCAGCTGTTCCTCTTTGTCTTCTGACATTAAATTAGTAATTATTTTGTGGCATGTGTACACAAATATTTATCATTAGCCTTATGATTCTCTCTCTTTTTTTATGCCACAGCTATTCAGCTCCTCAAAGTCTTCTAAGAATTACGTAAAGATGCCATTTGGGAACCCTAAATTATACATTTTCTCCATATGTGGCACACCCAACCTCCTGTTCTCACATATACATATAGATGACTGCATCAAAGTATCTTATATTTCATACAGTAAACCAGTTTCTAAGAATTACCATATAAACATCAGGTAAAATATAACACAGCTTAAAAGGGCCTCATTAAAATGTATTTATCAAATAGCTTTTGCCAACTGGAATGGACTCAAGGAAGCTTCTTGCCATTTATTTATATGGAATCTGGTGTTCTTTTTATCACTGTCAATGTGGAACTGAGTGATTCTTCTCTCATGTTGGATTTACTGTAGTATAAATCCACTGGCTTCAGTATAGTTACTTCTGATTTACATTGTTGTGAGAGGAGAATCAGATCTAGAGTTTATAGCAGAGAATTTGTAAGTGACTGTTGAAAAGATAAAGTGTTCAATATGCACAGGGGAGGATGCCTTGTGAAGGTAAGTAGTCATTCTTTATGTATAGTTCACTTGGTTTTCTGCTTTGAATACTCAGTCAATGATCATTTACAGCAGAGTACATATAAATCAGGCTGATGAGATATTAAATCAGGTTTAGGGTAAACTTTCAACTTGCCCTAACTAACATGGCTGAAAAATGGCGGGTACGTTTACTTGTACAAGTAAAGTGGCTACTCACCCAGTGTTAGCATATGTGCACACAAGATATGATTTTAAGCAAATGCATTTACCTAAAAACTATGGAAGTCACCCAGCAATTCAGTCCACATACGCAGTTTTATTTGAAATAAAATGCTTCATTATGTCCAAATATTTTGGTATTCCTTAAAATTAAAAATTCCTCGGTGATTTCTTTTAGATGAAGTGACAAAAGTGATCGTGGCAGATCTGAGGGTTATTGGCAAATATGGAGTTTTGCAGATCTATGCAATGTTTAAGAATTTACAAGCTAATTAACATGCACGTTAACCTGTAAAAAAAAAGTCCACATTGAGAACTCAAAACCATAGCAAGATCAGATGGAATCAGGCTATTCCTACTGGGGAGAGAGACACCAGCCTACCCCAACTGCTTGTGAAATTTTTGGCTTCAAGCAAAGCTTAAGATCTTCTTTGGTGTTGACAGAAAGACCTCTTCAGTCAGATCGAAATGACATCATGTCATCTCAGTAATAAAAAGCCACAGACAGCAACTAACAGTGACTCTTCTCGTACCATCCAATTTGTGGGTAACATGAACATCACCAAAGGTCTGGATAAAGCGCTCTGTGTAGGACATCGCAAAATACATAACATAATGTCCTGAATGTACCCCTTGGCGAGTGCTGAGAGGATGATAGGCCTTGATTTGTTAGCTGGTTGATGGGGTCCTGAAGTGAATTATGTTCAAATGCCAGATCCGTATGTTTAGAGTTTCAGAAAGTACTACACATATGAATAAATTTATATGCAAGTTAAGATGTGCTGCAGCAATTGTTCCTAGCTTAAGGTGTGTAATTTTACATAACCGCATGTATGCACAGCACTATGTGGTTAAGTGAGCTTCATGTTGGGAGAAATCTGTAACGAGTGGGCAGGGTGCGCCAGGTTAGGTGACGTATTCACAGGAAACAACTCAGGCATCACTTACTCAAAACTCTTGGCACAGCAATCTTATTCACAGTTTGATTTCCCTTTGCCTAATACTCCTCTGCCTTCTGCACCCTGCCAAATTTAGAGCTCTTAAAAACACTTTCTTCTTCCTGTGTTTTTTCTTGTGGGTTCTCACCACCATTTTTGCATTCCTAATATATAATGTACAAATATGTGTGTGTGTGTATATATATGATCAACTTAGTTACTTTTAGATCAATTTAATTAAATTGCTTCAAGTTTTTATTTGGAGACTAAATAGGGAAACGAAATGCAAGGCAGATAAATCGTGGTTTAAGAGGGGCTGTATCTGTGTAGTGAAACCGATTTACTGTTAAATAAACTGTACAAACTGCAGTATAGACAGGACCCTCAGACTTGGAGTTCTGCTAGCATCAGTGGGAGCTGGGGAAGTTTCAAGCCAGGTCTTTTTCACTCAAATGATGACAGCAGAGGCACATATCATTTATTTTATTTATCAAGGGAGATTTTAAGAGGCCTGATCACACAGAAAATGAAGGCCCTTGTCCTCAGCTGTACTGAATAAAATGAGCCTTCACTGAGCTCCTGGAGCGTCGTAGTATAGATGGCTGAAGATTCCCCCAAATGACCACAAACCTTTCAAAAGCCGGCATCTAACAACACGCTGCTCTCTAAGGCAGAACGTTTGTGTTTGGATTCCCACATGGTCCTTTCCTACCCATTCTCTTATTCAGGGTATATTCTAAACTGCTAGGGACTTAAATGCCAGCAATATTCACACGACAGCTATCTCTACATCAATAGAGATGCTACTGGGCTAGAGTGCTACTGGGTTATCTTTTCAAGTCCTGAGAGACATCATAACAGCATCTCTGTCTTGCCTCGTTCCAGGCAGCTGAACAGAGGAATACAGCTAAAAACAAAAGTCAAAGAACCAGAATTTTAATAGCAAGTGAATGGCATTAGAAGTCCAGCGTAGCACAGTATGCATTCTCAGCGACCTTAAGGATACTACCTCTGTTCCTAAACATTCATATGTCAGTAACCAGAATACATAACAAGCTATTGGATCTTCAAGCATACCAGTAAGTTAAGGTGACATGCTCCATATTTGAGAGATTCCCCTCCAGCTAATGTGGGGGAAGAATTCACTAATGATCTGAGCAGTTGCAATTCCATGATTTTAACAAGGTTCATATGGCTAAAAACTTAAATAAACATATGCTTAGAACAGCCAAGTAGGAATGCATGTAATAGCAATGGTGTGGGGCAGAACTAAAGGTTTTTAAGAAAACACACTGCTTTTTCACACAGTGCAGAGATGACGCCTGTAAGATCGCCCCGTGCACCAGCATGTAGCTTTTGGGGCACATGTCCACTGGAGCCTCAGCTGTTGAAGTCCAGCACCCAGCCCCCTGCAGGGCAAAGAGGGGTTTCTAGAGGAATGCTTCCCTCCCTGCCCATCTCCAGTTTCTGTAGAACATCCAGTATGCTGGCCTGACAGTGACAGATAAGACCGTGAATCACAACAATTATTTGGATCGCTTTCTTCCCCAGTTGTAAAATAATATTGTAGAAAAAAAGACAATTGGTAGATTATTTAAAATTGAAAGGAAGCTAATGTCTTTTATGATAGAGAACTTGAATAGTCAGGTACATCTGACAATTTATAAAGATACCATTTTTTGCTTATGCACTCCCTAGGCAACAAAGTAAAATAATCTAGAAAATACTCTGGAAGTGTCTAAGCAACAGATGAGAACTGAAAACATTTACTATACAACTAACCACATTACAGCAATTGAATTTCCGTAAATCAAGAGGAAGAATTAAATTAATGGAGCAATAGTTTGACAAGTTTGGCTTCAGTTAGTAGACATAAGCAAAATCATTACTTAAGCATATTGTTAATTATGTTTAAATCAAGAATAAATTGAATGATAGCTGTTAATTAGGCTTGTGTGCACAAGGAAATAAACCAAGCAATAACATTACAGCAGGCTATAAATATGTAAGTGTGTTTGCACAATACTGTTACACATGCGAGATGTGGGCGAGGGAAGAGGGAGTGCGTGTGGGTGGGCATGCGTGGAGACTTGGGAGCAGGCACCACGCCTGCTTTGTTTCAGGTCAAATTTGTCTTATTGTTTAATATAGATGAATGAACAAAGTACCAATTCTGTCCTCAGTTCACTCTGGGCCACTGAATTACCCATCTTTCAATTAGGCATGCCAGTGAGGACACGCAGAGACGACTCATGATGAAGTGAGTCCTCATGCATACTGTGATAGCCAGAGTCAAGGATCTCAGTTCCGCAGGAGATGATGGCCCAGTAACTGGGAGGAGGGTACCCATGAGAGGGTAGAATCTGCTAAATATGTTGGACCCTTAAATATGTTGCATCCTGCAGACTATAGTAAAAGGCCATGTAGGTGTTCAGATGGCATGAAATTTCTCAATAAAGGAAAAATATTTAGGTCTGAAGAAATACAGATCAACTCATGTGAAGTATCTTTGTATCCCTGGCTGATTTTCTAACCTCTAAGTCAAATGCACTTGTGTCCACATACTTACATGTTCATCAACAGTCTAGGAAATGAAAGATGAACTTACGTTAATGATTGATTCTGTGAACCAAGTTGAATCATACTGCTATTTATGTTTACAGACTTCTTAATTCAGCAGTTTAGCTAAACGGCCGGAACCGTCCATGTGAGCTTGGTGCGCTGTGAGAGCAGTGAGCGCATCAGCGTAATCAGGTAGACATCAGTTGACCTAAATCTGTACATCAGCATCACTGTACTCACAGCAATGAGAACAGGACAGCTCTGTAGCTAACATCATCTGTGAAAAAGGTCTTAAGAATTTTGCATTTGAATTGTTAAAATTTCAGCCTGGGCTGACTTGTAATCAATGTGATTTTAATAAAACTAAGGAAACTTTATAACTTTCTTGGGGGAGGGGGAAATTGGAAAGTTATACACTTTTGTGCCTTCCTATGTCCTTTTACCCAATCCTGCTCAGTGGAATTTCACTCACTGTAAGAGACTATAGTCTTTCCATTGCCAGTTACAAAAATGCCTTCTGATGCTTCCAGAACAGCATTTCTCCAGTAAGTCATACTTAAGAAAGTTGAGGTACAATTTGACTGCACAAAATAAAACAAGCTCAAAGACATAAATGGGCTGGTATTAGCCTTGGCAATGCACACACGGTAAAAATTATCTCCTTTGACAGAGAGAAAGTTCACTCAGCCAAACTTCAGCATTAGACCTAAAAACCAAAACCTTCATCACAGTAAACCTCCCTGCTTGCAGAAGGTAATGCAGAAGTGCAAACTAAAACTCATGGGTAACTTTTTGTAACTGCACCTCGACTGCCAGCTCCTGCCTACCTGCAGGCCTTTCATGAGATGTAACTTAGAATGGGCGACAGGACTAGGAGCGTAAATTGGAAAGCAGCAGTATTTAGTTTTTATCCGTTAGTGCTTGAAATTATTTCCAAAGTCACAGGTTCCTGAAATGCTCTGATATCACAGCTGTCACACTCAAACTGCACATAAAAATTGGACCAAGGGGAAAAAAAGAAAGGTATGGCAAGTACTGGGTCCCCACATTGAAGAATGACTTATTTTTCAAACATGCAAACAGTTTAAAAGAAATGGGCTCTAAAGCACTTATTTATACTAGTATTTCAAGTAGATATATAATCAGTTCTGCAGAATATTTTCTGCACTATACTACTAAACAAAGGGACCCAAAAGCCTCAGGTCATCAAACATATTGATTGAAATGACCCAGACTTCTTTGCTGTGCCATAGGAAACTACTACATGGAGAAGGTTTTTTTTTGTGTGTGTATGTGTGGATAGACAAAATGGGTAAATAGGCTACTCATAAAGAGTTTGGTCTTCTAAAAGAAAGGTCAGAAACTTTAATTCCCACTAGTCAGTGGGACATGAAAATTCTTTAATGTTTCTAAAAACTAGGTCATCAATCTCAGGTGGAAGAGATCCTACTTCACACAGTAATAAAAATATTAATCACGCACAAACTAGTGCCAAAGAGCTGTTACTGCAGGAAAAGAAAATGTTGAAAGCCATCACGCATTAAAATTCTCACGCATTATAGTGCACAGATGCATTTTACATTCTTCTGATAAAAAGTATTTCTGTGTCTGCAATTTAGTTCTTACTATTTTTGTTGATTCCCATTACATTATAAGGGTAGAAGAAAATTAAAGGTTATCATTAAATTGCTCAAGTTACAATTTAAAGAAAATGTCAGTCAGTATTAAAGTAGTTTAAAAACTGAATAGACGTTGATAGCTAAATTATTATATGGAAACAGTGTATCTGTGGAGAAAAGACAGTTTCCTCCTCCCTAGTGTCATTAGGCACTCGCTCTGTGTTATTTGTGACTTCTCTTCTCACCGTCTCATTTCTGACCTTTCTTTGTCAAGTGCTCATTCAAGGTGAGGTTTGCATTTATCTACCTGCTGGGCTTCCATCTGCTTCTAAATAAGCTCCGACCCAGACATGCTTCGAGTCACAAACCTGACAGACATGGTCAGTTTTTGCATGCACTTTGTTATTTATTGCAGCCAGTGGCAGCCTGTAACTCTTCAAGAAGTTGGGAAAAGTGAGCAGATTTGAGATATAATGCTCAAACTCTTTCACGTGATCGAGTTCAGATGCTGGAACTGTAACTTTGCCTTATTGTCAACTTCTGTGTTCAGCTGACAGCATAGCAGGTTCCAGTTAATGTTCATGTCTTTTCCAGAATGTGGACATTACCTGTACTCTGATCAGTTTTGAGAGATATCCAATGAGGGCTGTATTTTCAGAAGTGTTTTGAACCCAGGAACTCAAACTGAGAACAACAGAAGCTAAAAAAAGAGGTTCAAAAAGAGTGATGGTCCCCGTATTTGTTAACTGGGAACAGAGCTACTTTGAAAAGCTGATAAAGAAGAAATTCATCCGAAATATCTGTTATTGTCTGTTAAGGTATGACTGCCAAAGATAATATACACTCAAAAATTCAAAGCACTCACCTACATGTTAACTTAAGGAAAAATAAGACACATTTAAGCAGCTATCACTGATTCCATTCATTTTTTGGCCACTCTCAAGTATTCAAAGCTCCCAAGAAACACACTAAAATAATGAGAGTGGCCTAAGAAATATATAGAAGAAGAAGAACCAAGCTCAGCAAAACTAAATTAACTACGCATGAGAAAAGAAAGTAATATAAAGATTGAAGGAAAAAGTAGTAATAAACTAGAACATATTTTTAAAGCCAAACAGAAGGAAAAAAAAAATTGTTTTGAAAAGTATTCAGTGTAAATGTGAATGCCTTAAAAAAATCAGAAGGAAAGTAAAATCTTGATTAAATCGTGTTAATTAATGATAATGTGTAGCTTTCTTCAGGAGGAAAACAACCTACAGTTAAACAATGAAGTTCAATTAGTAGTTACTATCCAAGGCTTATAAATATCATGCTGTCTTGGAAATGCAGATTCATGGATTCTGATCCCTGTTACCCTAAGGTAAATACACAGTAACTGCAGCAAAATTATGTGGACTCAGGCAGCCATAACTGAAAGTAGAATTTGGCTGTAGTCTATTACTGGTAATTCCCACTGAGCTGATTATGCTATTTCAAGCTCAATCAATGATGTGCTAAAAGGAAAGTCCCTATAAAAATGTCAGTGCAAACAAAGGGAAAGATTAGGATGATTTCCCCAATGTTGATGGAGATGCTCCAGATGCTATTCTGCTAAGCAGCTAAAGACTTTTCTCTGCTACCTATGAAAGGATTGCTGAAGAACAAATATTTTGCCATGAAATTCACTAAACTGTGCAAGATCACAGGTATTTTTAAGGCACTTCCCAGGGTAGTCTTTCACCCTGGAAAGTCACAGTTTTCCACCTATTTGTTTCAAATCGCACAACACCTAAGTATAATAATAGTATCTGGAGGAATGCTTCCAATAGGCGTGCTAACTGCAAACCACTCCTTTGTGCTGCTGCACACTGCCTACTGGAAGAACTTACCTAAAGCTCAAAAGGAAAGTGGTTGAAATAACAGGAGATTGAAACCGAGGGCACGTCTGCACTACAAACTATAGCATCGTGCTCAGACATCACTGAAGATGGCTAGAGAAAACTGTCCAGCCACAGTAGTAAGGATCTCCATGTGGGGGTTATTTTTCAATTTTGTTTCAGTTTATATTTTATCCCTAGGATAAAGTTAAAATCCAAGGCAAGGCACCAACCTGAGCAACCCAGATAAAATGCCAGCAATAGATTTATGATGGCTAAAAATGAGAAATCCAAATACTTAAAAATTATTCTGCTCTATTCCTCAGAATACCTCTGAAAGTTATCTCTAGCTGTAGAATACCTTTTCCTATCTGCAAGACCTTGGGTGAGATGTACTGTCGCAAGTATCAGGAATTTTGGATTGCTGCAGAGAGGCGCTTACTGTGAGAAGTGTGTTTTCAGATGTCTCTGAGATCCCTGCATACCCCCACCCGTCCTCATCCATGCTGACTGCCCGTATACACATAGGGATGTCAGATTTTTTTTATTTCTGCTATCATGTTAAGTGGTTCCCCAGATGTGAACTAAATCTCAGTGAGTAGAGATGAGGAGATTTGTGTTGAAAGCACACTCCTGAGCCGAACTGAAACTCTGAAGTAGGTGCATATTTTCAAAACTCCAGATTCTTTTGTAGGACTGGGCTGTGAAAACAGATACATATTTTTGCTGAAAGTATTGACCTGCTGCTTATAGCTATTAGAAAGTCTGGCCAATGCTAGCATGGCAGCTACAGGTGATTATACAGTTACCAATGGGTTATTAAATCTCCTCCAAATCAATGCCTCATCTCCCGGAAATGGATTTTAAAAGCTGGGGAGGTACAGAAACACCCAAGGGAATTATACAGAAACCATGCTATATTTTTTAAAAATCTAATTAACTGTAGAGTAATTTCATTCCACTGAGACCATAATAGCAGAGACATAAGAGAAGGAACAGTAATTTGCTTTCCTGCCTATTGATTTCTGGAAGGTAACTGGAAGAGGCAGGTATTTTTAGTCCATCTTAAAAAAATAGTTTATAAGTAAAGCTTTTTCGGTGCTTGGGGAGAAAATCTAAACAACATTTAAATGTCTTGTTTGCTGCACGCTTTACTCACACTTCAGAGTTTCATCAGTAAGTAGAAGTACATAGTTAATAGCTGTAAAAATGGGCTGGTCTGCGCTTTGGAGTTTTCTTTCTGATCCATCAGGAATAGTGACTTTACATCCTGCCCACCCTTCCAATATTACACTGATGGAAGGTCGCTCTGCAGGCCTCCCAGGTCACCTACAGAGGTGTTGAGGAGTGCATTTCGCTGCTCATCGCGCCGTCTTTTCTTTTCACTTAAACTGTCACTATTTTGCAAGGAACACTGAAAACATCTGCCAGCGTTAGTACCGGTGGGAAGGCCTTTCCGCCCTGCCCAGCCGCCTGTCTGTTTGACAAGGATGTTACAGCACCCACACAGCAGCCTGTTAGAGAGGAAATTCCAGGAGCACTGAGGCACGTCTTGCGCTGGCCACCACCGCTGCTGATGAGGGCTGACACATCCGTTCTTGCAGAGGATGGCTGCCAAGGGGTAGCAGGCTGTACTGAATTTTACATGAACCTGTCAATATAGTACATAACGTTACAATTCTGGTGCTCCTCAGAGACTTAAATCAGCAACACATCACCTTATAATTTACTGCAACAATAATATTTTGTCTACTATTAACTAAATTCTGCTCCTATTTATGCCCTGTTGGTTTTGTTTTCAGAACATTTCATACACATACAACAGGAACGTCCTCGCTGTACCCAGTTCTGCTCTCAGTAACAGAGCAGAAACATTGATTTGAACAGTGGTGTTCTGGCTTTTTCCATGTCTAAGGACACGCGTAAAGGCAGAGAGTTCAAAGAATGGAATCCTAGGCTCAAAAGAAATACAAAGTGCAGATTGATTTCATTCTGGGATTTTAAAGCTAGAAAGAAGATGTGATGATAAAGCGTAACATGAAAAAGGGCTTAATTTTGGCCAGTGCATCTTTTTCAAGACTTGAACCAGAAACCTGTTGTAGTTTAGGTTTCCTTGTGAAGGCAATGAAAGAATGGGACCAGGTGCTGAACTACCTAAAAGTTAAGACAGCTTGACGTGACTGGCAGGTCAGTTTTCAGACAAAGCCTCTAATGTTGTGAGGAATGTGGCGTTTCTGAAACACCATGTAATGATGCTTCTGCAAAGGTATTTCATTGAAAATATATTCTGCAGAAACTAGGGAAGTTACTTCTGATCTTATCTGAATCGGCATTACAAACACAATTAAACAAGAAGATTTCGCCAAGTTTTAACCATCTTTCTCTTTTGTTTTGACTACATCTAGTAACATCGGGTGAGCACTTTCTCTTTAAACAAAATGAGCTTTCCAACTCAGTGTCTCAGTATCCTTGGTTGTGCTGTAGCCATAATTCCAGAAGAAAAATTCTGGTTTGGTATTTAAAAAGTCACCTTCTCTCTGTTAAATTAATCTGCCAAAGTCTGACTGCTGCAGTTAAACTCACTCCCACAATTTATAACACCCCCCCACACCCCAAACACACCCAGAGTCTCTCTCACATACACGCTACTCCAGCTGGCTTATTTCTGGCAAGTAATAGGTTTTCCTTCACACTTAACTCAGTGTTTTAATTTTAGTTCACACTCTTTGAAAACCAGAAGTCTACAGTCTCCCTAACCCTAATTTTTGTCCCATGTGCATCTAAACTGCAGGGTAGAGATTCAGTATTATGACAAAGTGAAGCACTTAAGGAAAAATTCATATCAAAGGTCTTGTTTCTCAGAAGTAAAAGCTAATATGCAGTTTTGGGAGAAACATTACAGTTGCAATCCTGTGCACATAATGCGACTATTTATCATTGTTGGGCACTTTTGACTCGATGATTCAAGATTTACTTCATAGTTTCAGGACATTTACAAGAAGATAAAGGAGAAAACATTTGGTAAAAGATGATCCCATACGTTATAAATAATGACTTATACGGTGTCACCATAAAATATCTTATAATAATGAACCCAGGTGAATAATTCACACAGTTTTCTATTGGCTTGAAAAATTAGGTTATTTTTTAGGAGCCAAGTGAACAATAAATTTCAGTTCCAAATGAGCAGCACTGCAGATAGTCTCAACCCTTATACAAATACCCACATGAGTAAGGGAAATAATGGCCAACCAAAGTGAACATTGCTATACTCTGCTCATATAGTATGTCAAAACAATATGACCATATAAGTCACTGGTAGGGTATGCTCCACCTGTTTAATAATTTTTAAAGGCTTTAAAAATAATTTTCAAATACCTCTAAAGTGGTTTGTCAGTTCTGTTAGAATTCTAATTACCATTCCAATGACAACTAAAGTATTAGAGCACTGCAATTAACTGGTTTGCTCACGTGTTCTAAACTTGTGCTTTATTTTTCCATAGAGGGTTATTTTCCTCAGAGTGGTTGCTGCCCGAAGTTGTTCAGTAAATTTGAAGATTCGTTACTGCATTCAGTAGCAAATACATTCTTGTAAAATGCACTATAGGTGCAACTAATTAAAGGTGAAGACTGATACTCTACCTTTTCATTGTCAGCAAGAATGACACGGTATATGGAAAGCTCGGAGGTTAATACGCTAATAAAAGTGAAGTCAACCCCAGTGATTCGCTCTGATACATTTTCTAATAGGTCTGTGCAACTCTATCCTGAAATAAATACCCCGTTTGCTGGAATAATGAGTATTCATATCAGTGTCCTTCTTGTGAATTGTTACATATAGACATGAAACTGCATATGAATGACAAACTAAGAACCTAAAGAAGGAAAACTCCTGTTTATCTAAATAGACTTCATATTTGCTGGATTAAAGCCCAAATATGGAAAAGTAGCCTATTTGCAATAAAATGACAGTCTAGAAAATTAAAAGAAATCTTTTTTTAAGCAATATCTGTTCATTGTTCAGGAAACTGTTCATTGCAGTCTGCTGCATTCTAGAATTATGAGTTTCAGTCTTTAGCATTGGCGAAAACCTAATATTCACTAAGACAGCATAAAGTATATATTAACTTTGGTTCCCTGTCATGCACTCTCCACCCCCTCAGGGTATCCAAAACTCTCCACTGCACAGGGATGCAGGCTTTGCCCCATGGGGTATTAAAAAGTATTTATGAGTTAAGCAGATAAAATGCTTTCTAATAGTGAATAGTTGTTTCAGTCACTACCTACTGGGATACAAGGACTAAATCAATACACGAAAACTGATCTGGGAAGATCAGTTCTTCTGATGCCTCCAAATATCTTGTGTTTGGGTTACTACTCAGATCTAACGTGCATCACCCAGCCTGTATTTTAGACACAAAACACATGCCAAACTTTGGTGAAAAGGTGTCATTTACTACTGAATGATGTTTAATATGGGCATGCAAAGTGAGGCTGCTTTGGGCATTCTGGGGTGGGAAATCCATGCAATTCTGCTTTATATAGGTTGACCTTTAATATTTCTTTCAACTGTAGGAGTGATTAGAGCTTGTGTATATCCTCTAGGTAAAGAATCAGACTTCTAGTTTCAGCGCTTGATTTCATAGATTACACTTAGCTGCTCTGATTGTACCAAAACAACTGTAATGTTTTTTTTTTCAAAATAGGGAACAAGTTTCTAAAACATGCTGGTACAAACATGTCTCCTGTGCTATAGGATTTACACCAGAATTCCTTTGTCTGTGATGTTACTGTACATCAGGTATTACTTTGATGGAGTCAATTTATACCACGTTACTGTGAAGAATTAAAAAACAGGTATCAACACATTTATTACTCTCTTAACCTCTTCCAATAGCATAGGGATTACTCTATGCCCCATTGAACAACTAAAAGATGGAATTACAGAAAAATCACTCAAAGTTTATACTTGCATGACAACTACACAACTATTCTGTCATGACAGAAAACCCCTTAATACCACTGAGCAAGGGACGGGAAAGATGATTATGGCCAAATTACCAACTGTGGTAGTTTACACTGGTGGTACAAAAGCAGATCTTGGTCACCAAGTCTGCATGCCAATTCCACTTTGACATGTAAAAGGGGTTTTTCCAGCAGGGAAAAAAGGTATTCAATGCCAAATTATTTCAAAGGGTCCTTAGGAATGTGATTCCTCCTTATGGCTTTGGAACGTCTCTGCTGTAATGTGGCTGGAGCTGCAGCTGCTCCCAGTGCCTAGGGAGCCAGGTGCAAGACTGCCATCTGCTACTGTGGGGGGACAATAGGCTCTTTTGCCTTCTCTTCTCACTAGCACAGAAAACAGGATTTTATTCTTGATATTTAGCTGTTTTCTATGTAGCTGCAAAATATACCTACCTGCCTCTTCGTGTTTGAGGTCTGCTTATCTTTGCCTCGCAGATTGGCTGGAGGAGGGATAGAGACAATCAGAATTTCACTTGTGCAACCAAGACACTCATCTCAGTGCATGTAAATACACGGCAGCAGCTGAGCTGAGCACAAACCAGGAGGTTTAATACCACGCACGGGAGCCTCCAGCAACAGAGAAGCTGTTTAATGACCAACACGTAAAGCTGCACACTATGAGTTCTCAAATTCTAATGTTGCATCAATAACTCCATCAGTAAGTAGCATCTGGGTTAATGAGAATATGAGGTAACTGACCACTGACTTCTCTGAGCTTTGGATGCAAACCCTTTCCATAGGACCTGCCTATGGCTCAGCATACAACTTTATAAATTCTCCCACTTCTGAAGCCCTCATTACTAATGTCTTATTTTGACTCATAAAATTGTATCCAAGTTTATTTGTTCTGCTGAAAAAGAAGTTGCATTTCTTTGGCACTAGGCAAGAAAAGTTTTCAAGTTTCCTTTGAAAATTAAAAGTAGAAGTGGTTTGCTTGAGATAAATTCTCTAGATCTTGGCTCAGCTACAGAAATAATTCCAGGAGAAACAGCTCCGCTCCCTCCCCTCCAGATCTAACAACACTTGACAGTAGGAAAACAATTCAGTACAAACAGAAGCTTTGCAACTGCCAGGAATGAAATCCTGGCTTCGCTGAAGATAAAGAGACTTCTGCCATCGATTTCAGTGAAGCCAAATTTTCTTTCCAGGTCATTTGAATCCATGTCTCACAGCTGGTTGCCCAGGTCTAGAAGCAACACAGAATGTTTTTTGGCAGTCGGATGCTACTAGAATACCCAGCGTCTGCCTGCTACTTTGGCCCATGAATTTCAGCTAGTCAGAGCCGGTGTCACGCAGAATCAGGCTGCAGTGTGCCAATGCAGAGAAATCTCCTGTTCAGAAGAGGACTTTTTCAGGTTGATATGCATTCCCAATCTGTAGTCATGGCTGTTTGTCTGGAGTCCCAGTGCAGTGGCAGCTCCTTCTGCTGATGAACATAGCACCTGTGCGCTGCACAGCTTCCCTCAGGAACCACCAGTTTCCGTTGTTTAAAGAATAGTAAAGGTAAGCACAACTGCTCTCAAATTAGGCATAAAAGAATGTCCTCTGTGAACATGGTAAGAGATTATAGCAGGCTTTATGTTGAACATTTCTATAATCAGTAAGTGATTTTTCATTACTTTTTTTAAGGAAGAGAAGTGGTTAGTGTTAACCTAATGAAGTCAGTAAGTTTTCTATCGCTTTTAGCTCTTTATGGTATTAGAACAATTAACCAGTTTTACAGATATTAAAACTTTTTCAGAGGAGCCTGAGGAAGTTAGACATCATTGAACTTCAGGAGATACTTGACACCCAATTTTTAAAAAAATCTAGCTAAAACATGGATGTTTGTGACTCCGAAGTCTTGAGAAATAGAGGCATCTCTTTTATCCCCAAAATAGAATTTTATGATAGGCCAGAAGCATCAAATTATGAGACATTAGGACAGACCTGATAGCTTCAGTGGATGTTCTATGAACTACAAAGAATATTTCTAACATCACTGTTTCTCCTGCAGTATTTCCTCCTTTTGGATTTCTTGACATCCAATTGACAAACTTTTTTTTCTTATTGATATATGATCCTTCTTCGCATGAGAAAAACCCCACCCTGCCCTGTGTGCAGCAAATAACACTAGAACTTTCCAGTCACTTACAGATGTTCATTAGTTTTCTTTCCCTTGTCATCTTTGCTTGGCATTAAAAACACTGTCCTATTGTTCTGCGACAAAAAGTATGTTCAGGATATTCATGTGTACATTGATACTATTCACCAGAACGTTCACCTTGTGATTTTCCTATATAGAATACTATGAGGAATAAAAATAGTTTCAATAGTCTGTAGCCCAAAACCTTAAGAGAGATTTACGGAAATGTGGGGGGTGATCCAGCTACTAATCCAAGAGTCTGGAATGACTGTGTGTTTTGAATTTGTATGGATTTTTTGTTGCTACCTCTTAAGTTCAGCAGCTGTTTCACATTGTAGTGTTCTCTTTTAATTAAGTTAGGACAGGTTTTGTATTTTTTGGTAAACTCTCAGAAAACAGGATTTGGAAAGATGTCTTGAGCTTTCATGTTAGGAAGTTTATCAAAAGTAATTTGTTCTTTATATTCCATTTTGTTTGATAAGTTCTTGTGGATGACCTTGCCAAATCACATATTTTCTGCTCCATAGTTTGCAACAGAAATAGCCATTTATTGTAGGAAGAATTTCACGTTTAATGTAGTCAGATTCAGTGCTTCTCTGGTCCTTCCCCTTCTCAATCAGTCTTTTGCCTACAGTTTCTCCTTAGACCTATTTAGACCAGAATTAATAAGCATTAAAAAAAAGAAAACAGAAAACACCTTGTCCAAGTCTGACGTGCCTGCTTACAGCCTAGCTTTGGCTGCCAAAAACATGAGGTGCTGCTGGAGAGTCCTTGAAATCCATTAGGATTTCTGCAACTGTCACTGAGTTTAGATGAGTTTAGACACGAGAGTGATAGATGGCTGCAGAGCTACAAATAGAGTACTGTGCCATGAGAATTGTTTCTGTTCATTTAGCCATCACTGACTCAAGATTTGGACATCCAATGGAGCAAGCTATTCAGCTGCCATTGAATTGCAACTAGAAAATGGTACCCAGCTCCACTAGGGACTTTTGACCTAACTCAGCCTAAATTGTTAGGACCAAGGCCAATGAGTGGTCAACTGCGTATCAGCTGCTCTGGAATCTCTAAGCACCTCTCTGAATCCTCGAGTACATTTTAATGTACTCTTTAACATGGATCTGGAATCAGCTGCCTTTATTTACTGAGCTCCCTGAAGGAATCTGTGAATGAACTGCATTAAGAAGCTGCTGATGCCTTGTGGGAAATCTCTGAAACACATTTTGTTTGGAATCGATTCTTTATGTGCCCTGTAGCATATTTTCTCTGTCTCTTTTCTTTTGCGCTGGAATCCTTATGAGAAAAGTTGTTGCCTTTTTTTGGGGCAAGATTTCCATTACCGTCTCATCTCAGACTGAATTTCCATGTTTAAGTATATGCTGTTTGAAGCAGCAATTAATGCAAACTCTATTCCCCAGAAAGAAGAGGTTGGGATATTTTCTCAGGGAGGATGAACAGAAAATAAGGCAGAGGCTTGCATTTGCTCAAAAATTCTGTTAGCTTGCCTGATGAGGGTGCAAGAGAGACATAAAAGACTGAAGAGAAATCAGTTCCCTTCCCTGTAGATCCAATCTAGGAATTTTCTAAACAGGTCTTTCAGTACTACTAAGGATGACCTGAGAGGGTTTGAAAGTAAGGCTGTATACTGTAGCATTGAAGTATGACAAAAAAAGTGGCGTTATTTAATCTATTTTAGTTTTTTACAACACCGATAGCATAGCACAGTAAGTGCATGAGATATTTTGGGACTCTACCATTTTGCCTTTCACTGCTGTCATCTCAGTTTGTCAGGAAAAAATATTTTAATGAGAATGAGCCAAGAATATTGAACGGGATCCAGGACCATAACTGCATTTTTCCTCTTTCATGTGACTACAAATGCTACAGATATGGCCAGACAAGCTATGTCTTCGATTACACATAAGCAAGCATATTTTCCTTAGATTGTATTTTTAATTACTGCCAAAAAATATTTGTCTTCCTCAGTGTAAGGTGGCAGAGGAATCAGGTGCACACAGCAGTGTTTATGTGTCGTTGTAACAGAGAAGAAGTTGGGGCGCTGGTTTCCCAGTCACAGGCCTGGCCAGCTCTCCAGAAGGGCTGTTCAGGAAAACAAAATCATTCGTGTTGTAATTAAAGTTGATACAGACTCAGTAAGACACACTTAAATCTGGACTAAAGTTAAAATTGCATTTCAGAGGTGGAAACACATTATCATGAGTATAGAATAACATAGAGGACTATGATTTCTTACATTTTTGGTTTTAAGGGTAACAACAACCACTGAATAAAATAATAGCAATTGTATTACAAAGTTAGACTTGTGCACATATTTCTGAAAATGAAACTTCAAAGCTGAAGGAAAATCTTCCCTGAAATACACAAAAGAATAATTATAACTTTTTAATGATGGAAATTATATTTTAGGATTAAATTCCAGCCTTAAATACAGCCAGATAATGCCAGTGATTTGGGACTGTGTGTAATTAAAACGAAAGAGATCATCTTCGCCTTCACTGATGGTTATTAGAGCAAATCTCAGGTGGTAGCAAGAGTAACAGCATTTGGCTCTTTGTACCTGGGAAGTCTAATAAAGAACTGCTTTATCCTGTATTTACTACAGAGTTTCATAAAGCTGCAATGAAATCTCTACTAGCTTCGTGTTTGTTCAAAAATACCACATGATATTTAAAGGTGTGTTACCAGGACTAAGCTGCTCCTGTTGCCTAATACTGTACAAGAGCTCCCATTGGAGCTACTATTGAAATAAGATGATTTTCTAAAATAAATGAAGAAAAAATGCATAAAAACATTAAGGCATATGAAGCTAAACAGTTTCTATTGTTGGAGTATTACTTGTATAGGTGATTACCCAAGCAGTTAAAGATTTATGTCTTCATTTTGAAGTTGCTCAGTACCTTAAGTGTTACTTTGTGTTTAATAATGAATGCCTAAAGCCACTGCGGGACCTATTTGCACAGCTACTGCAGTGATTTTTACCCCATCCTGGTTTTATAAGGAACTTCAGTGTTGGAAGCACATGCTGTTCAGATAGACTGAAGTATAGCAGTGCCAAGTTCAGAAAACTCTTATTTTCCAAAAGCTACATACAATCCCTTTCTAACCAGTGATTTCAGTTTTTGCTGAGCACTTCTGCAGAAAATATTTACCATTTTCAAACCATTACATTGCAAAGGTGTAAATGACAATTTTGAATCATTCATTTTACAATTAATTCAAGCAAAGGTTAATAGGCTCCAGTGACCATAAATATTCATTTTATTTATACATATATGTCAGAGCCTTTCCAGAACATGGCAAGTGCAAGGACCTCATCACCTATAATCAACACCCAAGAATAAAAACAAGCACTCCACTGGTACTAATGTACTAATAATTTAATCTTTTAATTTTTTTTTTTTCATTAATAGAAAGGCAGATTGTAGAAACAAAAATACAGATGCAAAATTAGTGTAACAAAAAAGATCGTAAAAAGGCCAGGGAAAATATCACCTTTGGTTTTAAGTGCACAAAAGGAATGAAGACAGTGAGAGAGGGAAGAGTGGAAGCAGGGTGAACTGAGCCGCAGTTCCAGCCACCCGAGAACTGCTCTGTGCTGCCTGTGGCCACCCCTATACCATTAGAATCATAGAATAGTTTGGGTTCGAAGGGACCTTTAAAGGCCATCTAGTCCAACTCCCCTGCCATGAGCAGGGACGTCTGCAACTAGAGCAGTTTGCTCAGCGCCCTGTCCAGCCTGGCCTGGAATGTTTCCAGGGATGGGGCATTGACCACCTCTCTGGGCAACCTGGGCCAACATTTCACCACTCTTAGTGTAAAAAATTTCTTCCTTATATCTGGTCTAAATCTTCCCTCTTTTAGTTTAAAGCCTTTACCCCTTGTCCTATCACAACGGGTCCTGCTCAAAAGTTTGTCCTCATCTTTCCTGTAGGCCCCGTTTAAGTACTGGAAGGCCACAATAACGTCTCCTGGGAGCCTTCTCTTCTCCAGGCTGAACAACTGCAACTCTCTCAGCCTGTCCTCATAGCAGAGGTGTTCCAGCCCTCTGATCGTTTCTGTGGCCCTCCTCTGGACCCACTTCTGAACTTCTTGAGCCTGTCCAGGTCCCTCTGGATGGCATCCCGTCCCTCAGGCATGTCGACCGCACCACTCAGCTTGGTGTTGGCTGCAAGCTTGCTGAGGGTGTGCTCAATCCCACTGTCCGTGTTATTGATGAAGATATTGAACAGTACTCGTCCCAGTACAGACCCCTGAGGGACACCACTTGGCACTGGTCTCCATCTGGACATTGAGCCGTTGACCACTTCCCTCTGGATGCAACCATCCAACCATTTCCTCATCCCCTGAACAGTCCACCCATCAAATCCATATGTTTCTAATTTAGAGAGAAGGGGGGGGGGACCATGTCAAAGGTCTTATAGAAGTCCAGACAGATGACATTTGCAGCTTTTCCCTTGTGCACTAGTGTAGTCACTCTATCATAGAAGACCACTAGGTTGTTCAGGCAGGACTTGCCCTTGGTGAAGACATACTGGCTTTATATGCTGAAGCCATTACTTGCTGTAAATAGCTGCTGCATAAGTTTCGTAAACTTGGGTCTCCTCTCCACTTTTCAGGTGTTTAGATTTTTTTTAGCTTCCTTCAGTATGTGCAGTACTTTTTGTAGTAAATACAAAATCCTGGCCTGCGTGATGGGACTGCTCTGCACTCCGCTCTGCTTGACCCAGCCATGGTTGAGCACCTCAGAAGCAATTCCCTGCTTTACCCTTGATATATGTGCCAAACAACTGGGAAACCTCCAGTCAGCACTAGATCTTCACGTGGCCTGTGCTATGGCCAAACTTTGTGCTGCTTTCACCATATGAGTTAGCCAAAGCTTCGCTCTCTGAGCTGAGAAGGTCCATCTGTTTCCTACGTGACTGCTACCTACACAGCTGAGGATCAAAAGTGCTGCCTAGTTCAGTGATTCACTGAACAAACTTTATAACTCTGGACAAGCCCAAACTTTGTGCAAATCCAAAAATTGTATTACATTTTAATACCTTTCTCCTCTCCCTGGAAGTAGCAGTTAACAAGGTAGACTAGTGAAGGTCTCCCTTTGCATGAATGGCAGTTGCTTCATGCTCCTTATAATTATTTTCAAACAGTATTAAAACTTTTGCAGCAGTCTCCTACAATGTGGGCATTTCCTTTTCTCCACTGATAGTACTGCAGATTTTCACACAAAATTGAAGAGTAAAATTTTTAGAAATGTTTTAATGACTTTGAAACAAAGCTTCTTTCTCAAAAATACCTGGGGGAGGTACATGCAGCTAGGGCTGATGGGCTTACCAAAAATAGCTAAGTACTTTTTTGTGGTTTTTACTGCTTATGCCTTGCTTTGATAAGCACATCAGACTACTGTCAGGCAAATCCTCCAGTACCCTCACTTTCTGGTGGCTCCAAACTGCACATACAGTGGAACATATTCAAGATCAGCATAAGTGCACTAAACTGAGAAAAATTACACTAGCAATTATTTCTGTCCTTTCAGTCTGCTTTTTACTACCTTCAGATGTGATTCATGCTTTTATTTTGTTTTTACATGTTCGGGTATATTCTTTTTCAGTATTGATTTAGTCTTCTATTTTAGAAAAATATAATGGCAACATTATTTTTAAGGTTATACAAAACTACACACAGTGAGAAGCCAGAAACATGAGGCCAGAAAGAAAACATCTTAAATCACTATCTCACTTTTGAGTCCTGAGTATTACCTTTAGTCAGAAGCACTAAGGTGAGAAACCATTGGCTTATATTTTTTAAATAAGTGTCTTGCAGGTCTTCACAGAAGAATAGTTTACAAATATTTTACTGATTATTTATGATAAATGTTTAGCGACTTTTATCTCAGTGGGAAACTCACTGCAACAGTTATTGTGGCACAATGTAAAATAATATTACAGTTGGCTGACATTAATTTATCTTTATTATTCTAATGATTTTATATTTTTATTGGTGCACTGGATTGCAAAAAATGCAGTATAATTTAATTTTTACCATCATATGTGGAGAAATCACTGGAGGCATTAAAATGATGAAAGAAGAGTTATGCTAATACCACAAAAAAGGATGCAAAAATGATTTATGTTACTTTCTTCTCCTATTTGCAGTTCATTAAGTCACTGTCTTCTTGTAATGGCCAAGTGAAAATTAAAGTACTTCAGAGAAGAACTTTAGGTTCAAGCATCATTAGAGGAAGAGAAATGGGTTCTTTGATGAACTTGACTGCAGAAATCTATAGAGCACAACTTAATCAGACTGCACATTGATCTCTGATGCTAGAAGGCAGACCTGAGATTGAACAAATCTTTTTAATGCATATTTTCCCTTCAAAAAGTAGCATATGATGCATTAGAATGATTTATGTTTAATATACTTCAAGTTTATAAGGTATAAGGGTACACTGCACGTTCTTTTTTATTCACTGCAAACTGAAATCTAGAAAAAACAGGTACCTATAAGGTTATATATTTCCTTACACATTCTATATTATGTAGGATCTACGACTCTGGGAAATGGCACATTCTTTCTTAACTAATGGACTCCTAATTCACTCAAAAAGCATAATTTACATTCCTTTGAATCATGAACCAAGAGTTACAGTTAGTAGATAACTGTAGATGGCAAAAATATCTTCAACCTATTCGCTGTCTCTCCCCCAAGAAAATTTTTTAACAACTTGATGGGATAGTAGATTGAATTGAACTCAGATATTTGTAATGCCTCTGATTTTGTAATGTTACTGCAAGGCTGTAAACCATAGAATCTGGTCTGCTGGAATGAATAATATGGGGTTGCATGCAATGCAACACCGCAGTGGTGTAGTAGTGATTCAGCTCCAGCAACTCCTATTATTGTTCAGTAGAAAAATGACTAACTTCTACATTCCAAAAGGAATACAGAAGGCTAGAATGTGACTCTAAAAGGGTTAAAGGTTTTTTCCCTTATTGAAATAAAAAGATAAACACCTCTTCTCTTTCTAAAATGATCATAAAACTTTTTGCGATAATAGGTCATAACATATGCCCCATACTTAGCACATGGTAGTAACTCGCAGGTTTATATATGCTTTCTTCCAGAAAGATCCTGTAGTGCTATTGATATCTAAAGAAGTTCTATTCTAGGGCCATATTTCACATTTTCCACTTGTTTGTTCCACTTACAAAAATAACGTGCTAAACCAGCAATAACCAATTTTAACACATTTAAATTTCTTCTGGAGTTCAGAGGTTAACCCACTTGTCACCACCCCAGTTTACTTTTTTTTTGTATTGGGTGCCAGTGCAGGTATGGAAGTTTGAGCCAAATGCGTTGCTCCTATGCATCACTGTGAAACAGCTGTACCAGGACAGAATGGAGCTTTCTGAGCCGCCAGTAGTTTGTTCCAATCACGTGTCATGCTGAAGAGTCAAGGAGTTGTCAGAGGAAAAACCCTCCAGTACTTCAAGTAATTTCTGAAGGATATTCTTCCTTTCCTCTGGTGAAACTATCATTGCTGGTCAGATAAACACACAGGAAACTAAATAACCACTTCTAAAATTACCAACTCCTTTTTCACTTTCAGCTTCTCCAATTCCCCCTACTTTATTTGCTGCTGAACATGCCTATTTGACGGAGCAATCCCTTCTCAGCGTAAACCAATACTGTCTCGGCAACAAAGCTGCTAGGTATTAAATATAGGATGATGGAGATAATTTTTAATCAGGTTAATGTGCTTTAATTACTATAAATTAGATTTTATTTCTCTAAGTAAGCAAACGGTATTATTTGAGCTATTTAAAACAGGAACTCTTTAAACAGTCCAAGTCATTTAGAAAGCAGATATATATTTTCAACAGAAGTACATGATTGTTGTTGATGTGCCAGTAACTTTATGCGCTCAGCAGCATTTTTCAGAGAAAATGTCTTACAATCTCCATAAAATTGAATTTAATGCTCATCAGTACCAAGCCTCCTAAAATCATAAAGAAATAAAGATCAAGCATGAACAAATAGCAAAAGTGACCTACTCATATGACAAGTCCAGTTCTTCAAACAGTAAGTACCGCCTGGGAACCACCCCTCTGCTATGTTTTCAGTGGAGTAAGTACTGTAAGCAACACACTACCATGAAGTACTGCAATTAGATTCCCTTGGCTGAATCTTTGCACCAGTGCAACCTCTTTAATTTTATCTGAGTTCAGAAAATGCACACCACAGGACAGATTTTTGTGCCAGTGAAGCCACATTTAATGAACAAAGTGGTTTTATCTAGAATCATCTCAACAGCTGCAATTTCAGACAACATGAAAACACTTTGCAAATGACATTACTGACCTGCCACTGACACGTTTTACCCAGAAATATCCTCCACTTAGTCTTTTTTCTCCAAATTGGATGTTGAAAATAGTTTTATTTTTTTTTTTCAAAATGGGTATCCAGAGCTTTCCCAAATATAAAACTAACTGAGCCTGCCCTTAATTTCAAGCTAGGGGGCACATAATAGACACGAAACACAAATCCCATGCGTGATGGGTTTGTGTGACAGGAGGCATAATAAACACCTTACCTTTAATACAGAAATCAAATTGAAAAGTTTCATATCTAGATAATATGAAATCTTGATCTATGGCAAGCAAGATTTTGTTTTCTAGCTAAATTAACGATAAGCCTAGGTTTCATGCACTCCGTTTAATTTTGTATATGACAACAACAGATAAGCACTCTGAAGGTATAGAAAAAAAGATGCCCTGGCAGCTTTCCTAACTGTTCCAGGCTGTTCCGGACTGACAGGTATTTGGCATTGTGCATTGTTAACTGAACCTTTGGAATACAAACAGGATGGGAGCAGAGAAGACTTTAAAGCTCTTACATCATTTAAAAACAAACGTGTAAAAGAAAAGTGAAGAGACAGACACAAAGTGATTTATAAACTGAGAAATGACTCTTAAGTTGTTTAATTTTTGCCTGGATTCTGATAATCAGTAGTGTTGTCCTTGATTGCATCTTGTCCCCTACCTCCACTTTTGGCTTGCGGCAATGAAGTAAAAGATTTCATGAAACCCCCTCCATTATAGTAAGTCTGAGGGTATGAAAACTATGGAAAACTCTTCCTACTTGCTGTGCAAGTCTCCTCAGATTAAGTGAATTTTCAAGAGGCAGAAATGGTCAGCAGAGACACTGAAGTATAGGAGTTTTAGGAGCTCTGCTATTAAGAGATTATGTGGATGGTCTTTGCCTTTGGCAGATGTTGGTATTGTTGGTACTATTGTTGATAGCTGGACTAGAGAAACGGAGTTAGCCGGCATCACACAGTTACTGACGTGAATGCAAGAAGCAAATATTCAGGAGGCCCAAAAGAAAATCTGGCAAGCTGAACATACTTTTTTTATTTTTACTTTTGTAATGATGCATGGAGGAGTATCTGGATTATTTAATATCCAGGCAGAGAGCATGTGAAATCAACAGATAGATTGTAAGTGTATATCATGGACCTCTTGTATGTTCTTTATCAAGTAGGTTTAAATATTAAACCCTTCACTATCTTGGGAGAACTATATCTCTGCCTTACAAGCCCTCTCTGTGATCCTATGATTCTATTTCACTGCTGTGAGTGACAATGACGAAGCTTTCTGCAATCCCTCTGCCTCCTTCCGTCATGGTCTGTTTGTATTTCTCAGTAACATTTGACTACTGTTTTGTTAACAGATTTTCTGAATATTATTCATGATCAACTGAATTTGAAAGAATACAATATTTGTATTGCATAATAAAAGACAGGATAATTTTTATAGGTTTTATATGTTAGGTAATCAGCTTCACAGATGATAAAAGATTAACTTTAAATGGATGCTGCTAAGAAAGATCTTCAGTCTTAAATCAGCTTTTCTGCTTTAAACCTTTCTCTTTAATCCTCAGCTTCAAGTAATTTTATAAATAGATAAAATTGGAAAATCTTTTAAACTACAGAAGTATAATATAATCAGATGAGCCTCAATGCTATCTTTTCTTTACTTGAGATAACTATAAGAAAACATAGTTTGTCTTCTTATAAGCTGCACTGTACATCAGCAATGATATAAAATTATTAATAAAACCTGGATCATTTTAAAAAACAAACTAAATCAACATAAGTCCTTTCTCCCAGTTACATAATATTACAGAGTTTTTTCTATGTCAGGATTTAAAACCAGGCTGCATGGTAACACCAGCACCTACCAGCACACGTGTGCAGCTCAGGGAGTCATTTCAGCTAAAATCACCGTATCGCGGGCTGCATTGGTGCTGCGCCGTCCGGCACTGTTGGGTTTGCAACCACTCCGGCCCAGAGGCTGGAAGGTGGCACAGCACACATAACCATAACATAACATAACTTGCAACAACTCTCTCGTATGCAGTCTAGATGCTTCTGCAGTTACATCAATATCAGCCAAATGAAGGCAAAAAGATGTTTTTTCTAAGAAAACAGTTTGTCTCGTTTGTTTATGTCTGTTTATTCAGATGTTAGGGCCCAGAGTCATCTTGTCTTATTTTTGCTATTTAATACCTAATTATCTTGTTTTAAACTAACAGTCTTGTCTACCACTGTGCTTAGGGGAAAGTGAGGGGTTCCTACAGAGTATAATTCACTCACCTATCTTTGATGGCTATGTTAGAGTAGGATGAATTACTCCTGGAAATGCCCATCTCTCCGCATTGATGTAGCCTAAGTGAAACTCGATGGTTACAGTTACAGATGAATCCCACTTTAGGAATCAGATCATTAACTCAGTTGCACTAGTATAAATCTAAAGTACTTTGAACTGCATTGCTCAATTTATGCTGCGTGACCCAAGCCAATCCAAACTTTAGTACGCTTCAATCAACTTGAAATATACAGCTTAATAAGAAAAGCTTAAAACCAGTTTTGATATGAAAACATTTCCTGAGATCCTTGCCAATTTGTGCAGTTTTATATTCACAATAATGAATAATAAAAGCAATAATAGTAAAATGCTATCACTACTGCAAAAAAAAATCCACACGAAATGAGAGAAACTGATTGGAAGAAGTGTTGTTAAATGAAAAAATGTACCCAGGATTTGGAAAATATTTTGCCAGTTTTAATTACCTTTAGCTTTGCTGACAGGAAGTTAAATAAAAGGTAAACAGTTTTCACAATAAAATGTGATCTTAAAACTGCAGTATTCTCATATATTGAACTGGTAGACCTGATTTTACTGATATTTAAATTGGGTTTGCAGTGATATCAGTCCACTAGTTTCAATGCAGTTACTCCTGATTCGTGTGAGTGTAAGTGAGAATACAATCCTACGCTCTTCTTTGTTTTGACAGTATGCATATATTTCCATGCAATTTAAATAATGAAATCCCCTTTCCTCCTTACGTATTGGTCACATCTCATGAAGTCGGTGAATACTTCACAACTCCAGTAAACAGTAGAAAAGGCATTTAGAAGAAAAACTACACGTAATCCTTAAAAAGACAGAGCATAAAAAACTACCAGAGCTGCAGGGCAGCAGTAATATTCACAGACAAACTCTACATTTGTATTCAGCAATAAAAATAAAACCAGATAGAAACTGTCACGTCCTGCGCTATGTAGGCTAGACCTGCGAAAACCAGACTTGAAATAAATGCATATAGATGGTAATAAACTGTTTTTGGAATGTCATTAATAAAACCAAAAATTGCTCTGAAAAATGCTATAGAGCCCACTTAAATATTTTAGATTAAAACCTTCAAGATGAATGTTACAAGACCTATGTTACTAGGAAGAACGAATAGAGTTGAGAGAAATTTCTGGTGAAAAATAAATGCATTCTGTTGTGTATAATGGACACTGACAGGCACCAGCATGTTTATGAAGGCTTCTCCTCTTGCAGCAACATTGATTGGTACAGTGAGAGAGCAACTAAACATTTTAACTGAATCTTTTTAACCTCATGTAGTAACAAAGTTAAGGAGCACCAATGACAAGCAAAGCAAAGGAACAGGGGCTTCCTGTCAAGGCCACAGTGACTTTCATATTCTCGCCACGTGCTTTGGGTACTTTAGGAAAAAAGATCCCTTCGCAAGGCTTCTTCAGGATGGTTCCTCATAGAACACTTTGGTTTTGAGAGTTTTGAGACTCTCAAGTAAGAAGAGCATCTACTGTTTCACATAGGAGACTTCTTCATAGTCTAGTAGCTCTCACTGTTGGGAAGGTTTTCCTGATATTCAGCTTCAATTTTCTATTAATTTCTTCCCATAACTCTAGTTATATGGTACTTATGGCCCAGCAGTGTAATCCAGGATCACAGTCTTGGTCTGTCCTTTTACAGTTTTACTGCGTTTTTATAATTAACAACCTGCAAAATTCCCTAAGGACATACTCAAGTTGCCTACCGGAAAAGAAAAGACATTTCAATGCCTTGGGATTGTTACCTGAGGCAAGATAACCCGTTATATATTACTCCTCTGAGTAAGGATATACTGATAGTCACAGGATCTGTTATCTTGCCTCTATAACTCTGCCCATGGGTAGCATGAATTTTTTGTTATAATCCACATCTAGGGCTAAATTGGACTCTGGTTCCCCTTTTCAGAGCTGTGGGTGAATATCGTAGAAACAAAGCCACTGAGCAGCAGTACTTGGAGCTATTGGGATGGTTCAGAGCAGACAAGTAACATTTAATTTGACTTAAACCTAAACTGGCATTTGAATCAAACTCAGGTACTCAGAAAGTTTTAAAGCCCCCTTCATGGTTTTTAATGTGGGCATTTTTCTTTATCTTATACCATCCATCTACTGTCAACAGATGCAATCCACAGAAACAATAAAGATGCTATGGCAGCTAGTTTAATTTATTACTGATGTTTGAATCTCATCTTGACGGTGCAGAATATGTTGGACTATAAGGAAATACAAACAAAAGCAGAATGGTAGTAATTATTCATTCTGCTGGCAAGATATACAAGTCAGGCATTAAAAATGAACAGAGAGCTGTAAAAATTCTTTTGCAAAACGATTAAGTTTTTCTGAAGTTCTGCATTATCATGAATAAATTTACACCAGCTGGTTTCTCTGGTGACTAAGCACGTTTACAACATGTCACATTTGTCTCACTGACCCTTTACACACCACTCCCATTTTTATCCTTTCCTTGAACAACAAAGTATTCCTTAATAGAATCCCAGATTAATTATTAATGCTAGTGTTTATATTAGTAAATCAAAATGGAAATCTGGTCTTCTCTTTTCAGGCCGAACATTTTTAGCCTAACGCTAAACCTGTGGTACTCTAGCACTTTATTCATTAAAGTTTAATATGGTTCTAGCGCACGTTTCAAGCATTCTTTACTCTGCCATACTAAAAAGCAAGTAAGACAACTAAGTTAGAAAAAGTCCCATAAAAATCCAGTTCTTGTTAAACTAAAAGCAAAGGAAAATGTCAGTGAAGATGAGCTATGCTTTTTGCTTATTAAGGCTAGACAGAGTTTGATTTTAACGCATTTAGACTTTGGCCTGTTTGATTCAGATGATTTGGTTTGGAGCCTATTTCTAACTCATGGTGGAAGCCTGAAAGAGAAAAATCTTCAGATTCATCCAGACAAAATATTGTCACTCCACTTTCCAAACTCCTAACCTGTGTGCTTCATCAGCAGTTTATTTCCTACTGAATCTTCTCAACACTGCAGTTATTCTCCACTGTAAAACTTTATTGCCAGGTTTGAGGATGGCAGCCGATGAAGCTGAAGCCCCAGGCAGGGCTCCCCTCCAGCCTGCGCACACTCCTACTGATGCTCCTTCTCCCTTTCCCATTCGCCCCTCAGAAAAGCACTGGCATCAGGCATCAACGCTCTTCAGGGCAATAAACAGTATTATTGCTTTGATGCTTATATTTTACAACTCAGTGGAGCAGGTGCAACCTGGAAACAATGCTGCTTCATCTTGGGAAGCGATAGTGCTTGCTGTTTTTCAGTTTTGTTATCTCAACTAATTTGCTTCAAAGATGCAGGATGAAACAGAAGGAGCAGGCAGAGCTGAGAAATATTTGACTCCATTTTAACCCTTGTAAGAAGGCAGATTACCCTAGTTTAGGAATTTGTGAGATATATCCAAGACGAGTATCTCAAAAGGTCCTCCTATCAAAAAACCCAATCATTCATGAAGTTTCAGGTTCAAAAGAGATTGAAGGACAGGCCCTGTGTTCATTACTTATGAGAGGAAATTGGGAAAAATTCTGTGAAAACAGTTTGGGATGGCTTTTTCTCATCTGTTTCCCTCTTTTACCCGTGACTCCAAAAGAGACGATGTGACCTTTAGATTTTATTCAGCCTTCGCAGGATATGTTCAGGTTGTTTCCAGGTGAGAACCCTCCCAGAATATCACGCTGAAACTTCTACGCATTCTTTTGCTCTGTCTTAAGAGAAGTTATTGGAATGAAATTAGGAGAAGCAGCAGCATATCTCAGGATCCTGACTGCACAGAGTATTTGCAAAAACTGCCCAAATATTGCTGTACTTCTGTAGATCTCCATTATACAATCCTTCAACCTTCTTTTAATTTTTGATGATGTGTTTGTGGGCTCCACAAAGCAGCTGCTCACTATTTGTGTTTCTGTTGTGTCTAGGGACAGCTAACATAGATTGGGCATCACCGCTATTGAGCCAGGTGCTATGAAATATGTAAAGCTAGTTCCCAAAGAGACTGCTTCCATTATCCTTTTTTTTTAAACAACTGTTAAAATCCTTCCCGTAGCTAGCTGCCCGCCATCTCAGCTCACTCTGGAAATGCATTTCTCAAACTGATGCAGAGACTGCTTTAAGGAACACTAGCAGCGTACAGATGAGCACAAAGAGCAGTAGACAAAGGCCACGGAATTGAAAATTTTAGTTTTACTTCTAGTAGTACAAATCTGGAGTAGTCTTAACGTCTTTACTGGATGCACTAACGTATATATGATTTGATCCTCTAGTGCTTCTGGTACTCAGCTCTGCTCCCCTCTCCTTCTTGAACACATGGGCCCAGACTCTGGTATCAGCAATACTGCTAACGAGACTATTATGACTTTACAACACTGCAACAACTGAGATCATTATTAAGTTCAACTTTTTTTTAATGGGTTTTTATTTTGGATGCTCTGTGAATATACACAGAAGCTATACCGACACAAATGCACAGGAGAGCATCCCAATATAAATATATGCTGAAAAATAACCTTGATAAGAACAGACTAGATTTCTGAGGAAGCAGTGATAAAGAAAATACATATATATGGGCAAAAACATGGCTAAGTACATGCAGCTTTTCAAACCAGTTATTAGTAATGCCGGATTCCTTTGTAAACACCTGCTTGAATATTTGGAGAACATATCACAAAGAGTCTGATACAAGTTTAGATGAAACTGGAAGGGCTACAAGGGAATGAGACAGGCAACATACATCCAAGCTCCACTGAGGAAAAAATTACTTGCATAGCAGGTCACTGGATAAATCAGACTGTTCACATTTTTATGTGCAGAATTCCAATTAAATCTGCTCTTCATGGATGAAATACTTGTTTTTAAAATGGACAAACCCAAGAATATTTAGCTGATGCCTATCTGCCATGAGCATGGCAAAACCGAGGGCGATACACCCATGGCTTCAGCTCATCGGTACCCCTCCAGAACAAGGCAGCTGCTGTTTCATCATTCTAAGATTTTCCAGAACTACCTGGGAAGTTTTATGGCACTAAAATTTTATAGTTTTATATTTCCAACTCAGCTCTGAAAAGTTCCCAGCAGTCTTGATTTCTCTCCTTTCTTTCTCTTTGTTTTTTTCTTTTTTTTTTGTGGGTTTTTTTCCCCTGCCATCATCACTTGTAATGTGGCAGCTGTGTAGCGTGTAAAGTCACAGTTTTACTTCTCTTGATTTTTGTACAGGGCTGTCAGGACAAATCTGCTCAAGAATAGAGTGATTTGCCACTACTGCCTCGGTGGCATGGCCCTTGGCTTTTGACTTATTACAGTGGTGTCTCCCTTTTCCTATAAAATGTGAGAAACTGTATTGGCTTGGTTGGATTATAAGGAACTGATCATGCAGGTAAAAAGGGTCCTTTCATCAGGACAGTTCTTATAGTTGATTATGATGGGCTCAGCTGCTATGGCAAGATGTCTGAAGAAGTACTTGAGAAGACAGTGGTAGTGAGAAATGTGTCTTGAATGTTCATCTATTCAGGTGGGAAATGTGCTATTAGCACTAGACTCTTTTGTATTGCGTTATATTCTGAGATGTGAGACCTGGTACTTTCCTATGTGACCACAGGGACTGAGAACTGGCTGTAAGGTTTACAAGTGGGTTACGCTTGCAGACTTATTTACCAGTACCTGGGGTGGTGTGTTCTGGCAGCAGGAAGTTATATTCCCCTTAGGTGGCTGAACATGATTACAGTTCAGCAGTTGTCTTCCAGTTCCCAGAAGGAATGGTAAGCCTCTTACTTCTAAACTGTTGGTGCTGGGTCTGTAAGCTTCACTGAAAATGGATGAAACGAAGAAAAAAAAGGACAATCGTTCTGCAGATGAGTTTTCCCTTGAGCTTCTCCTGATGTTTTTTCACACAGTAGATGAAGATGCAGCCCCAATGAAGCCTGACTAACGGGTAAAGGGTGGACAACAGTCCCCTTTTCCCAAATCTATTGGTCTACTGCTGCTTTTCCGCAATTTCCTCTCTATTTTTCACAAGACCTCCTTTATTTTTTTCTGCTTTCAAGGCCAGAATTCTAAAAACTGAATTGCTGATTAGGGAATAGTTTGCCTTTTTCAGATTTGTATTATGTCTTTAACTTTGATCCAAGATGAAGACAGCAGAAACAGCCCGCGCAGTGAATGTTTAAAGTGTATTTCACTGCACCTGGCATAGGGGCTACACTTTTAAGCACTGAAGGGATTTTGGATTACATAATGACAACTTTCTGCAAAGGCTGCACACAAGTGCAGGTGGAGCAGGATACACGTATAAAAGCTGGAGAAAAGACTACTCTGCTAGTCAAGCTTCTGCCTTGAGAGACAGTTGTAAATGCTCAGAGTACAGTTCTCCACACAACCAGCAGACCCCTTCCATTAGGCACTCGTTCTTTTGTCGTTGTTCGTGGCCACTTAAAATAGCCTTCTCTGTATTTGTCTGAAAACCCATTCTGCCTTCCCTGTTTGTCTGCATTTCCCTGCACTATATCTGTTCTCTATATTTCTTTATAACCTTCTCATATAAAATATAAACAGTACCTTGACATTCTCTTTATTTTATGGTTCCACTTTCTCTAGCATGATCCAAGTCTCTTCTTGAACAACGTATTTACTACTGACATAGCTTTCACCATATTTAAAACAGAAAACTCCAAATCTGTCTTGTTATGAGATCACAGTAACAGCATGGCTATTTTTAAGTGGGATGAAGTGGATATGTGGAAATGTGCATCAGGTTCACCAATTTTAAACTGGAATATTAGGGAAAAGTATGAAAAGGACAGAATATGCTGTTCTAGAAATGCCTGTAGTTCCAAGAAGGCACGTCTGTAACTATCTCTCTGATTAGCTAATCAGTCAGTTGTCTACCAAAAAGAAGCTGAGCATAAAACAATCTAGTCAGTGGTAGGATGAACAGAGAAGTGGAACAGGTTCTTATGGGAATACTCTAAAAACACAGATTTCTGGCATTCAAGACAGCTGCGAGAAAATAGGTTTGGTTTGTGCATGTTCGACAAAGCTGAAGTCTGTCAGCTCAGTAATATGGCATGTTTAGCCCAAGCACTTCTAAACATATATGCACTGGGAATTTTTTAGCACTGTATTAATTCAATGAACAATCTAAACTTATAGTGTCAGAGTAAAACTGTAGGTATATATCCCTGGATTTGTATCGGTAAATGTTTATACTTTAGGAAATTCAAATAGACTTAACTCATGTTATGGGTTTATTTTTTTTTCTAATTAATCATGTATGGCCTGTATTTTAAACAGTTCTTGCCTGAATTTTAGAGATGTGAAATGGTTCCAACTCATCATGAACTGAAGTACGGTCAGCATACTTTCCATTTCTGAATGAAGTATTGGCCAGAAATATCCCACAGTGTCTTTTGAAATATTTACACTCTCTTGACAGCACAACTATTGATTTCTTAATCCTGTTAAAAAGAGGGCAGTGGCCCAAAAGGCATGGTATGTGGAGACATCTTGTTTCACAAGCCAGCAAAGATGCTTAGTTTGTGTCAAATTATCTGTGGATATATTGCAAGAAAATTTCAGTTGTACTGACAGTCAGTACTACTGAACAAAGCATTTGATTGAAGTGTATTCAAAGCTAACTATAAAATGTTTCTAGGTCATGTCCTGATATTTCATTATTCATGTGAAAAATTCATTGAAGTAAATGCGATAATCTGCATAAGGAAGAAAAAAATGGCTTGGAACTTACATATGTCCAAATATTAATTTGTATTATATTAATCTTCTGCAAATCAAAATATGCTAGAGTTAAATGAGTTTATATTAATGTTGGACCCACCCTTTCAAAATCTACCCAGGGGAGTAGCTCTCCTAACATGTATTACCAGCGATGCCACGTGTGTGTGGGAGGGAAACCATAAGCAAACCAAAATACAATATGTATATATGTTCCAGAAATTTCAAGACCACACAAGAATTGTTGCCCTGACCATCAAAAGCTGCTAGTTCCTTTTATTTCTTAGACATGTAAACAAATTACTATTTTCAGATGTGCTTACATTCCAGCAACCTTCATTGTTCTGAAATCATAGGTGTTTAAAAAAGAGTATTTATCAGTCGTTTTCCAAATACAGGGCCCAATCCCAGAAACACTCATGCAGGAAGAAAGGCTTGTGGGATGACTTATCACACCTGCAAATTTGAAGCAACAAGCCTCTTCTCCTTTGTACAACTGATTATTTTTCATAGGATAAAACAAGCGCATTTTGACAGGTGTAAATGTCCACCTCATCCAGGTGGGAGTGAAAGCTGAGGCCCATCAGAGAAAAGCTACCTTACAGGTAATATGTAATAACCGTATTTGAAAGTAATACGTCTCTCTCCTGAAAGAATAAGGAGTGACAAGATTTCTTTCCAAAACTTCCAACAGTCAGTTCTAATGCAGTAACGTAAGAAATAGTTTCTGCCATTTACCTTCTGCAGGATGCAAATTAACTCGAAATCCACTGCAGGTATTTAGACTGTGAAGCGAAGAAAGGAGGGAAGATAAAACAAAAGAGAAGAGCAGCCTTGACTCCCGCAGTGAAGCACAAACACTCCTCCAATTAAGCTATACACTCTGAATTTCTGTAACAATCCATAAAGCTGCTCTGGGCTTCAGAAAAATTTCTCTGCATTCTCTCAAAACCCAGGCTGTATGCTTCATAGGCACCTTTCAGTCCCTAGGGCTTAGCGAATGCTATGAATACGCATGTACCAAAAATAAAATAATGACAATATTTTCTATAAAGTATTACAATGTTATCCATCTTAAACTCTTGCTGGGGGATGCTGGGTTGTGCGTATAAGCCCCTTCTTCCCTACTGCTCCATCTCCGGTGCAGGTCTCGCCCCTCTGCTGACACACCCTGGTGCAGAGACGTTTCAGCGCGGATAACCCTACGGCTCCATCTCTTTCAGTTCAAGTCCCCAGCTCCGATCCAGGCACGCTGCCTGTGATGTCAGCTGTCACACCAGCATTTGGCAACATTTTGACGGTGACAATTGTTCTGCTAAGATGGGGTCTGACATTTATCCGTCGAGGAGGCTTCACAGGAAAGCTGTAAAGCCCTCTGCTGAGTTTTAAAATCTATTCACCTACACTGCAAGCAATTAATACTTAATCATCATAATCTGCTTGTAAAATAGGTATGTACTGTCATTTGCACTTCCCATAATCCAGCCTAAACCAGTTCCAGTGCTTTTAGATGCCAACTAAGCAGCTCAGAAAAAACTGTGCTGAGTCTGGGAGACAGGATTCCCTCCTAGGTAAACAGAGAGCTCTCCTTACACCTTCAAGTTGCTGGCTGCAAAACACTTAGAAATTTATGCTCTTAGGTCAGGGTAGGTACAGAATACAGACTCTGATGTCTGCTGTGCTCACTCCCTCTATTTTCCAAATGTGGCATAGGAAAATCTGTGTCAAACTAGATATTAAACGCACTTTTCCAAATTACACACCACATAAACAAGCGAAACTCCCACTTGCATCAAAAGGAGTTATGCTCACCTAAGCAAAGCTGTAATTTGATTCCTCCATTCCCAGATATTCATCTCCTAAGCAGCATCTTTTTAGAGGAAAATACTGGTTTGGAAAGCTGACAAAATAATAAAAATGCATGGGGAACTCACAGTCAATATCAAACATATTTGAAAATATTCGTTTCTCTCTAGTTCATAATCAGGCAGCCTATTTACATAAAAAGTCTAAAATGAGCAATGGACAAATACAGGTTAAATAAAAAAACAGAATAAAAACCAATTTAAACCATACAGCATATTCCTAACCACTTCAAAATCATATAAAGTAGAACTGCATGATGAATCACCACAAAATTCCCATTTAAAAGAACGGATTTTTTCCGATCTTCCCATGAAACTCTGACTTTATTCCTCTGAAAGTGCTTTAATGAACTCTATAAACTATTTGCTTGGCAGAAAATTATATAAAAATGAATGACCAACGATATAGAAAGGGGAAAAGAAAATTGTAACATATGCAAAATACCAAAATGAATAGACTTGCTGCTGCTCAAGTAGAATATACACAAATGGGAGCAGCGTTGCTGGCACCAGACCGCCTCTGACGGTGTGGCAGCTCTCAGAAGCTTTACAAGTGTGCTCCTATGGTGTCACCAATCTGTCTTAAAGGAGGACAGAGGAGCTTTGGTGACACTGTAATACACTTCTGAGAGACATTACTTGAACAATGAGCTATTGGGGATATCTGTTGTTACAATTAACATGGAAGAGCAGTAACAGTCTGACCAAAGAAGTGCAGTGAATGGAAATAAAATAAAAATACCCAAGGGCTATACTGACCAAAATATGTTGTTTTAAAGGAATTTATTCTAAGATGCAAGTTTCCAAGAAAGTGGAAAATATTCATGGGAAAAAGGCTTGCTTTTCATCGATGACCTTGAATGTCACTGCTGGTTACCCCTGGCAACAGCCAAAGAACAGCTGGGTTTCAATAAAAGGAAAATGCAAGGGAGAGCAAGGACCAATGTTGCCAGTGAGTTTAATTATCCACTTTCATGTTTGTATTAGTAATTGGTTTCTGGGGTGTTGGGTTTTTTTAATGTTTAATCCATATGGATGGTAATACCCTGTGCTACTGCTGTTCCTTACGCATGGGTGAGTGTCTTTTTTAAGAACAAACATGGAACACCACAGCCACCGAGAGAGGCTTTGGCAATACCTGCCTCTGGACGAGGCAGCCGTCCCCCTCCCCGTTCTGCTATGTGCTGCCTCTACGGGAGGCTGCCGACCCCACCGCGCTTCGATTTGCCTTGTCTCAGATACTGGCGTCTGTCTGTTGGCCAGCACGCTTAAGGACAAAGCAAAACCCCTTGTATTTCAGGGAAGACGTGCCTGTATACCAGGAAACCCAGGCAGGGACCGATACCTGGCTTGGTAAGCACGGTGGATGTTTCAAGGTCACCGTAATTGCCTATTGTGCTTTCCTTTTTTGCCCTCAAGAAATAATCAAATTAATGATCCCAGTTCCTGGCAAACCCAGAAACTCTATTAATTTTACTGATTCATCCTAATACAGTGATCACTGCCAAGAATTTATTTCAGTGTTTGGTGTGCGGTGAAGCTAATGTAATTTGAAAATTATAACATTGTAAGATATGTAGTGACATAGCATTGATTAAAAACGCAATTTAAATGAATCACATCCTCGCTCCCCTGGAAAGATTAGTTATGGCCAGTAGAAAAGAAAGAGATGAGACTGAAAACAACAGGGGTGTGGGTTCGAAGCAACTGAGCTTCCCCGTGTTGGCTTGTCACTGCTAATGCAGCCTGTAGCACACGCTGTGACGCTCTTCAATCACTGTACATGTTTGGGTGACGACATTTTACTTGGATATGAGCAAGATAACATCTAAAGATGGTGTTCAACCGATTTGTAATAAATCTAACTCTTCCCATCACTAATTCTACATAGTTCCAAGCCCACAAACATCTTGGTGATCACAATCTTAAAATTAATCAGCTTTAAGGAAAGCTGGAATTGTTTGTCCTAAACAATTCCGTCATGTGATTAAAAGGAAACAGGTGTAAGATGCAAGAGTCAGGGAAGAGATTCTACTCTGGGTTTTTGTTTTATCTGAAAAGCCAGCCATCTCATCTGTTGCATTCATTCTCCTTTAGGAAACATTAATCTGCACAGATGGTGAAACCTAGTAATCTCTGCTACCAGCTGCAGAGTGGAATTTTTAATGAAATGGGAATTTGAAGGTTTTCACAGAAAGCACTAGAATCACTCCTATTATTTCCCGTGATGCCCAAATTACTTTGACTGTTATTTGACATCTACTGTACTGTAAATATAACAGCCGCATAGCTTTGGTCAAAGCCCATATACAGTCATTTCGGAACGGCCTTTGTTGTTTGCAAAAGCCAGATGCTGAAAGCATTTCAGTCAAAGAGAAATAAGTCATCCTCCCTCGGCACATCTACTACAAAAAGGTTGAGAACTTACAACCTCTTATTTGGAAACTTTATTTTACCTTTCTCTGAGATTTAAAATAGTTTTAGCATGTTTGTAAACTAAAGTGAAGCCAGAGATTAAACATAAAATAAGATTTGGAAAGAAAGATGACACCTAGAAAACACACAGTCACCATCAGTTTTTCATCATTGTGATGTAAAGATTTTGGCTGAAGAATTTTCTCCAGCACTTAAATTTGGAAAAAAAAAAAGAAAAAAGAGGAGGCCTTATCAAGAAAGAGAATTATAAAGTAACAGTTTGGAGTAGCAGTCCTAATCAATACTAACTAAATTAAACTAGAACTAAGTACGTGAATTAACAGTTTGAAAGTCATAACAACATAGATGAATTTTATCTTCAAATTAAGGTTAATCACGTGATTTCTTTATAAGCTTGTGATACCTTTGAGAATAGCAGTAATTTCTATTAAAGAAATCCTCTAGTACTTATTTTTATAATATACTAGCATTACAATGCAATTAACCAGGTTCACTGAAGTGAGCAGAATTTTACTTACAAATGTATGCAGAAGGGTCTTTACAATGAAAGCTTATGAATTTGCCTTTCTGACATGTATTTCACCACAACTTCCCCATTAAGCAAGTTTCGCTTCAGGGATTGCAGTACTATGGCCGACTGCAGTAACATTTAATATAGTTAAGACACAGGTTTGCATTTGTATTGGAAATAGCACACACAAAGTGTATGCATAAGAGCAACCACAAATGTCAGATTATTCTAGTGTAAATGAATTTGAGAAAGTTCTGAACGAACCGTAATTCCAAAAAGAGAAACATTCATAACTGTGAAAAGTGGTAGGAAGTTTATTGCCAGAAGGATCAAATCCTCTGGTAACACCCAGGTAAGACAAAACTCTCTTTGTGAGATGTGGGAGCACGGAGAAAAGAAACCAAAACAGATAAAGGGAAAATATACTCAGGCTTACTTTGCTATTTTTTCTAAAAATAATTTAAACACTTTTTTGGGGAAGAATTTATATCTAGGCTGCACTTCTGAGTCATTTATTAAGGGCTTCTAAATGATCAGTGCATGTTTGAAGTACAGTAGAGTTCTAAATTGTTTCATATTGAGGAAGGATAATGCAGAACGTCTGCTTGTGGGAGCAGAGATCCAGGCTCTGCTTTTGCCTCGCTATCACAGTTACCTCAGATATTGCAGATAAACCACCGAGCTTTGGGGAATAAAAATTTATCTTGCTTTTCGGTGTCACAAAATGGGCAAATTCAGACATGGGTGAGAGCCAATATTGCTCGTTTGACTTCAGCAAAGATGAAACCATTTATGCCAGACCTAATTTGCTCCTAGCAGGCCAGACGGAGGCAAAAAAGCACCAAGAGGTGCTTTGGAAATTAGACAAATTCAGGCCTGAACTCTGAAGTCTGTGCTGTGTTGGTATGAATACAATCATATTGTACAGCACTGTAAATGTGCTGATGTGAGTTAAGTGAACAAGGCATTCACCCCTGAGGACCAGGGACTTGTGTTTTACCTGCTTTTGCCTGGTTAATCTGGTCAGAACCAAAAGGCCAGAAGTTCACAAAATAACCCAAGGGTAAGGTAAATAGTTTTGAAATGAATCAAGTAAATGATTTGTGTTATATGTATGCAGCCTCCATGGCAAAGGTGCCATCAAAGTGTTGGGTCAAATCAAATCAATCAGTTAAAGTGCTATAAAATATGAATGCAGAGGGAATAGATGAGATCTTGATGTGAATAATAAAATAGTCTATAAACTACCTGAAATAAATCAATCTTCCTTTCATGCAGCAAGCACAAAATGCAGTATATTTCATATTAACTGTGGCTGAAGTGAAAATATATTCAGATGAAGATACAATATTAGAAGTCTATTTAATCTAGCGGAGGACAACACTGCTGTAAGTGATCATTTACTTCACAGAAATCTAGGGGTCAGAGTTGTAAAACTAATTCAGTCCTTAAGATGCAAATAGACATTTGAAGTGATTTTGAAAGACACGGACTCATACTGGCACTAAGTTCTGTTGATGAAAATGGGGTTCAGAACATTTGTGATTCTTCATTAGGTATGTAACTATGTTAAAAATACAGAACTCTTACAAAGTTTCCTCTGAAAATTCTGTAATGGAAATGGCTTTATGTTTCAGAGAAAAAAGTTTTAATGTAATAGCTTGTTTTCTCTTGAAACATTCTTTACTGTGATATTTATCCCTATAATGCAGAAAATAATAGCAACCATGTTTTTAATTAAAATGAGCATTTTGATGGGAAGTGCAATAGGGGGAAAATGCCCTACCAAATCTATCTCAACCAAAAAACTCCCACTAAAAGCATCTGGCTTTTCTGACTACTCATCAGGAAAGCATTCTTTTAGTTATATATAATCCACTAGTCAAATTCATGCATGAAAAATGTTACAACTTTGGCAAAAAAGAGAAAATCCATTTACAGAACCAGTCTGGGTTAACTCAAAATGACTTAAAAATTACAAAATATCCTATTCTATTTCCTTCAAACCAGTTCTCCATATTATTCAGAGTATCTTTGTAAGTTTACAGTAAGTATAAAAAGCTACCTGAGTATGTTTACTTCATATTCATTATAGAGACTGACAAGACAACAGTAAATGGAGAACAGAGTTTGAGGATTAACCTTTGTGAGAAGCAATCCAAATCAGTCTGAGAGCTTCTTTCCTAACCTGAAATGGGAACAAACAACTCATGTTCCCTTTAGAGGGAAACGAGATTTCTAAAAGAAAGTCAATATGTTTACTATCATTAGCCTTAATTCCCGTTCCAAATGCTACAGCTGAAATCCTCAGCACATCTTCAAATGACACCTGTCTTCCCACAGAATCCACACAAATACTGTCAGTTATATTTTTTCACATTCAGGGACTGACATCTCTTTCTGCACTTCATCTTTCTGCCCTGCGCAGACACAACATGTGCATGTTTTCCCGAAATGGTACAGCACAATCTGTGGATGAGCAGTTACCTTTGAATGTATTCCAGCGACTGTAGATGAAACACATTTTTCCTATGTGTGTCTTTCCTTATGATACCGGCGTCTGCTCTGAGTTTGCCTTCTCAAGGAGTCATCACAAAACAGTGTATTCATCTGCATGCAGTTCTTACAAATTCCCCAAGGGGCTGCCATGATGTGAACGCTCTTGCTGGCTCTCTGTGAGGCTACGGAATTCCACCTCTCCCTATCTAGCCATCATTTGAGTGATTTGGGATTTGGCCTGGATAAACTTAACAGGGCACAATGGATAAAGATATTCAAGGATAGATTTGTGTTTCAGTAATACTGGTGCAAATCCAGAATTATACTGGATTTATATTTATCTGAGACAAGAATGTAATGTACACAGGGTTTTTTTTACAACACTATTGGAATGTTTTTGTATGCATAAATGAGTAAATATTAGTTTCCCTAAAACACATTGCTCTTGTAGAAATGATTAAAGGACAAGATGAAAGAAAAAAACCCTCAGTCAACAACTACTTGGAATTGCTAACCAGATTTTTTCCCAACTATCGCTTTATCTCATGAATTCTGTTTTACAGCATATGGCTTCAATCTAATCTAGTTACCAAACTTCTATTATTCCTTTCATATTTTCCTTTCATAGAAGATACTGCCTCAAGGACTAATTTATAAATGAGAAAGACTATGCTGTAATTCTCAGCAATAAACAGCAAAAATATTTTCTTTGTAAACCACTGCAAAATATTAAATATTCTTTCCTTAGACTGTAAGTTTCCTTCCATTCATATTCATAGAAAATTACAGTCTTCTGTAAGGGTTATTGACCTATGGCTTGCTTTTCTGTCATACAGCTTGTGCCCGCAGTTAACTATAGTATCCCTTAAGTGTCTAACTTGCACAAATAGCCATGGTTATATCTAACTACTGTTATGTGTGCCTGTAACTTGAGGCTGGAAAATTGCAAGCACAGTTTTATTCACTGCATTTGATAGGAAGCCCCACAGAAATCTGCAAGAGTTTATCAAATAGCCCTCTGTTGGAATAAAAAAAAAGAGACTCATCACATTTTAAAGAAAATACTCTTGATGATCGTATGGTTTAGTAAATCACAATTGCTAAAAAAGGCTATTCAGTTTTAGATAACTCATCATTACAAAAGCAGCACTATTTGTGTAACAGAGATTCCCTAGCATTCAAAATGTTGTGACTCATAATACTCCTGCTTCTGATCTCCTCCTTAAAGTGGCTAAATGTTTCAGCCTCAAGCATTCTTGTTAGGAAACTTGGAAGTGCTGGGGAAAGTAGAGGTGAAGATACCGTTGAAAAGAAAAAAACACCAACCAAAACCCGAAATCGTGAAACATAGACAAAGGGAGTAGCAGCAATAGCAAAAAAAGGAGTTGGGAATAAAGGGGGCCTCTTGTGGGGGAGGGGGAGAGGAGGAAAGGACTATCATCAAGAACCTCCATAGCAATTTGAAGACATTTTGCTGCTTTGATCCCAAGCAATTACACTGGAACTATCTCCTGTTATACCATATGTGACACAATGAAAGCCACCCACGCTATTAAAAATGAGAAGGAAAGATCTATTCAGTGAAATGAAGGCAGCACTACAAAACTTCCCAGTCCTTGCAAGACAAGGCAAAGAAAAGCTTTTATTTAATGTTGTGGCTTGTTGAGCACAGCTTCTCTTTTTGACGTGTTGCCGTGCTTACAATAAACAGCTTTTGGGGTTTTCAAATGCCTCAGCTTTGCTTCAGTGTGTTTAATCACCTGCGAAAGCTGTTTATTGCCTTGTATACTTCCCCCATCATGAACATTATCCTTTAAGTATAAGGCTTTATGGCGAGTCTAAGCAGGCCAAATGATGCAAAGGTACAAGGCACTATCAAAGCTGTGTGCAAGCACAGATGAAATAAATCCATGAGGACTACAGACCATGAGAGTCGAAAGATAAGCTATAGTAATGCAGTGCAATGATTTCACAGGCACTCTGCTTATCCTTTAAAATGCATCCTTGTTTGTCGAGAGCCACACTGGCAATCTCATATGCAACTATCAAAGAAAGATGTATGCATTCAAAGAAAATTATGAGGGATCATGATAGACAAAGCCAGAAAGGCTGCTAAAGGGCATTTGTGTGTACTCTACTTGTGGAGGCTTCAGCTAAGGTGCTTTAAAACAGCTGCAAACATAATAAAAAAAGCAAAACACTGAGAAGGTATTTAAATGAGAAAATGTGTTATTACATAGAGCTCTTCCTTTATCAATGAGAAGGGACTACATACACTTGTAAAGAATCTTTTCTAAAAGGATTTCAAGACCAGGAACAATTAATCAAAGGCTTTTTAATATAAAAGAGTAGGTTTTCCTCCTGCGACAGGCAGAGATAGAAAGATGGCTGAATTCAATTCAGGTATCTTTAAAGTTTTTTTGCAGGTATTTTTACTCTGGTTAAGAACATAATATTATCAAGCATGCAGCAACCATGTTGCTCCTGAGTTTGATAACAAAGACAAAATGGTGGCCAGCATAACATCAAAGAAAGCAATGATAGTGACACACCTCTCTATTTCAAAAAAAGTCTAGTCTCACTAGAATTCCTCACTTGTGCGTGGGCATTTTTTACAGAGAAGATGGAAAAAACTCGGTGTATTAAAAAATGGAAAGATAAAGCTGACATAAATTGTATATTGGAGGTAAAAGCATTGGACCAAATACCTTTCCTTGTCTTTAATGTCCTGAAATATTTCCACAGAGAAGGCATTTTACAGCTATTGACAAGAACTTTGCCAATTCTTAGTCAGTAGAAATTATGAATTTACTAATCCCCTGTGTGGTTTATAAAAATTTTATTTTCCTTTTATTTAGAACTTTGGCTGTTAAGGGAATTTTCCATGCCAGGAAAAGTCTCACTTCTATCTTATTTTTAACCAGGCTTTTGTTACATTTTTTTTTTATCCCCCCCCCCTTAATTACTATTTTCAACTCAGTAATCATTCTTTAACTTCGAGTGATTTCTCAAGCCCACACTCAATGACTTCTACTGTGGAAGCATAAATTCAATAGTTAAAAGCTATAGTTTCACTATGTTACACTCTCTTTTATGCATTAAGCTATTTTCTATTTCAAATGTGTTTGGCAAAATCAAGTTCTTCTACTCCCTAGCAGTATTTATACTACTTAACATATCCACCAATTCCTCAACTAGAACCAAATATTGCTTGCTATCCCCTTCCAAATAGTTTCCTTTGATTGCCAAAAGCAACTCTATTGAATGCAACGAGATCCTATGATAAAATAAATTCAGCAAAATTTGGTTAATGAAAAAAGATTAACATTAAGGCCAATGAGGTGTGTTGGATCCTCAGCTTCAAAAGGTTGTGAAGAAACTGAAACCCATACAAAAAAGACCCCAAAAGTTCTGAATTAAAACTTGCTTGCAGACACCAACAGGCCAGAATAAAACTCATACTGGCTTCTGTAGAGTCAGTGGTGTTTCAGGAATTCAGGCAGAGAGAAAGCAAAAGGACTAAATCGTGCTATTTCAAGTAAAAATATCACCACACATTCTTTGTAGAAAAATAATGAAACATCTTGTAGGTAGGTAGGGCTCCTTGAGAAAATATAATTTGGACAATCATGGCATAAAAGTCCTACTCATTTCAATGTGTTACTGACTTTTAGAGATGCAGCATAAATATCAGTGTCTAATTCTGGTTCTTCACCTACATGAAGTAACTCGGACTTTAAAATTAAATACTGCCAGCTCAGCCAGTAAGAGTCAAAGCCATAAACCTTGTAATACATGTTTATGTTGTGCAAAGTCACAAAAATAATTAAATAATCTTGTTTTTTAAGAAAAAATGGTTTTAAGTATATTCAGTGCAATGTCACTGTGCTTATAAGATGATCAGTTGAATTAGTAAGCTAAAAATGATGACATTGGAAGCAAGTAGTGTTGCAGATGCTAAATAACTGGTGTAATTGCAAAGTCAGTAAGGGTTTCTATAAATTCCAATCTATTATAAAAAAATATATTTTCAGTGACTGCTTTACCCTTTTGTCTCATCAAATTCACCGAAAATTTGTCTAGTTGCCTTTAGTTTGCAATTTACTCTGCATTTACTCTGAGGTGTCAAGGCCAGTCTGAACTGCTTTATATTCAAGAAATAAGGGGGGAAATCCATTTCATTAAACTGCGGGCATCTAAAAGCCAGGCATCTTCTCAGGCTATCCTTAGATGCCTGTGTTAAGGCAGAGGAATACTAGTTAATGTTTCTGGAGAGAAATTAGGATTAAAGCAGCCAGAATCTGTTTAACAGACACAGACCTAAAGCAGTGTTGGCTGACAGAGCTTTCTGGAGGTTTCTAGTCCAATCTCCTGCTCCAAGTGGCACTATTGTCAGTCCTGCAGAAAGCAATCCATGGCTTCATCCAGCCAAGTCTTTCTCATGGATTTTGTGTTGAAAAGGAAAAAGAGGGCGTACCTTGCACATAGTCCATGTTCAGAAATGCCTCACTCACTTCAGTTTAACAAAGGAGAGTTCTTACCTTTTTCCTGCGCCTTTTGCGTGCATTTGTGAAAGTACTGCACAGACACGCACACAACTACATGAAGGAAGATGCTACATTTTTAGCTGTGGTTAATGAACTCCCATAAGCAGCCACAAGTCCTTTGCCCAGTCAATGACTCATCTGTGTCCTGAAGCCACCAAAAAGCAGGACCAGTGGCAATTCCATTTTACCAAAACTAACTGGGATTGTAATGTACCCACAAGACTCAACTTATTGTCCTGGTTCCGGCTGGGATGGGGTTAATTTCCCCAAGGAGCTGGCGGGGGGGACAGGTATTCCGTACCACGGACCGTGCCCGGGCTGTAAGAGGAGCTAGCCGGGGAGGGGGGCAGGCAGTCGCCACTCGGGGGCGGTTGGGTTCAGTGGGCGCGCTGTGCGCCGTGTGCGCCAGTATCGTAATCGTGTCTTTATGTTCCTTTATCGGTGTTATTGGTTTTCTTTCCTGTTCCCTTTTGCTGTTCTGTTAAATTGCACTATTTCAACCCACGAGTTTTGCCTTTTTCTGCCGATTTCTCCCACGGCTGTGGGAGTCGAGCGAGCAGCTGCGTGGTTCTTTGTTGCTGGCTGAGACCAAACCGTAACACCTATATGTTACAACAAAGTGACAACTTTCAGTCGCAACTGACCTGCTTTACATCGAGAAGTTTTTTCCTGCACTTTTAAATCCATTAGCAGTAAATGTTGAAAAGCAAATCAAGAAGTGCTTAGCTCATTTATACTTGTTGGCTACCTACAGGGGACTTCCTCTCCTTTCTCAGAAGTAATACTGCTAATGTATTTGTTACTGTATCTTGCTAGTGAATGAATTAAATTTACCACTTAACCAAGCATGAAATTATGTTTTCAATAATAATTCAATAAAAGCTGTATAAGCTGAGAACAATTACATATCTCATTGAAGAATCCGGTATCACCAAAGGTGTCCATTTTAGTGATTAAATAAAGTGTGATTGCTCATCTATGGTGCATCAAGACAGAAAGCTCATAGCACAGTTAGCTTCAGTGAGCCAACAGAGGATGCAGGTAGTAAATTTTATTGATTGGGCTCAAAATACCATAAAAAGCTAATGAAATGTAACTTTCATTTTGAAAAAAAAAAACAAAAAACAAACCAAAAACCCAAAAAATGCAAAATACATCTCTCTAATGCTTTGTGGACTCTTGCTACCATGGCAGATCTTGAGATGAGAACCATCCTTCTCATTCTGGAATTGCTATTCCAGTTTTCTTCCTGTTTGCAGCCAGTTTTTGGCTGCTCTAATTGGGTGCTGCTCCTCATGCTCTCTACAGTAGTATCATTCTTTTTCATAACATTTGATGTGCAGAACTCCTCTCTCTTTCTGTCTTCTCATGCTATTAAAAAATGATTGCAGTCAGACTAACAGTAATATTTATAAAGTTTGTTGTAATAATTTGACATACTCAATATTTCATCTAGCGCAGCTGTTTTATTCTCCCATTACATACACCAGATGCTGTAATATTGTTCCTAATTTATGCGTGGAGTGTTCAGTTAAAGGCTGGTACATGCTTCCACGCCATGCAGCACCGGTGTACAGCTCAAGAGCTCAACTCTCTCCAGTAATCACCTCTATGCTGCCCACAGGAAAATGGTACTCCCAAACCTGTTAAAGGTAACAGATGGTACCTGGCAGAGGCAGGAAGAAAAGTTAAAGTGTTGGCATGCATTTCACTCCTCCCAGGAGTTCCTCTTTTTAGGAATCTCTTTATAGTGCATTGTGCATCTCTTTACTCATATGCAGGGCACAATGGTGTACTAAAAAAGGACAAACATTACTAGACAAAGGATTTTAGATGTTGAAACGGATATGCGGTTTTACAGCTAAAGGGCTTTCAGGAAAAGACAAGTCTAAGTGGAAGAGAGTATATGAGCAAAATCCATTGGCCAAAATAATACAACCAATGAGATAATATGATAGCCGAGAACTAGCTGAGGAAACAGAATGGATTGAGAATACCTCATTATTAACGACATTATCAGAGACCTGGAAATGAAACAGGTTCTTACCAAAAGAATGATGGAGATGTAAGCGAAACACTTCCTGACTTGTGATGATTTCTGGGTTCTCATTTAGTGCCTCATAGAGGTTTTCATTAGCACAGTCTCCAATGAACAAACATATTTTGGAGTTCTCGGTGAAGAATATATTCACAACTGTGTTTCTGATTTTATATATTTTGCTTAGTTTGCAGGGGATGAGGGGTAAGTGTTAGCAGTCCAGGCGGCAATACATACAACGTGATAGTCATCAAGAATGAAGAATTGGTCCTTTCATGACGATATTATGCCTTCACTTGCAGAGGTGAGCATTCACCATGAAACTGGTCTAAGACTTCTTCCTGCTAAATAATTTCTCCTCTTCCCTTGCACTGTTTCGGGAGTGTAGGAACAGGAGGTGCTAAAGCAGCTGGACACATATAAACATCTTGGTGATATTTGCAGTGATAATCTAAGGGGAACTGAGTAAACCTTCAACTTCAAACAGCATTTAAAGAACATGACATTTGGAAAAATATCAGTCCATTCAAATATCCTGAGCTGTTTAGGCAGAAGTTTCCCCCAAACCATGGAGATGAATGCAGAGATGCCCACCATGGCTGTTTGAGCTCCAGACCAGCTGTGCAGTGCCAAATCAGATACCCTGTTTTCATAATTTAAGCTGATACCTCTGCTTGCTCTTCTCTGAGCTAGCTTTGCTACTTTTGCACAGATTATCTTGTAGTGCACCTTTGGCCTGTGAGAGTTACCATATAGCTGTAAGAGGATTTTAGCCGTGATCTTGCTCAGTGTAAGTATAGCAGTCCTTACACGTGTCCTTGCACTGCAGTTTGCAATGGTTCTCAGAAGGCTTTGTGATGCTTAGCTCCCTAACTTGAATTTATCACAATAATAAGAAAATAGCAAACCATTTATGGTTTGCTGCTGGATCTTCCAGATGCAGTTTTTCTAAAAGAATGAAAACTGCTTGGGTGAGACACACCTTGGGTACATTGTTAAAATTTTTATCCGCGCAATGTTACATTCTTATTAGTTTATTAACGTTATTTTGCTTATGATGTTGAGTTCTCAGTGTTTTACTCCCTGAAAGACATTGAAAATTATGCATTTCTGCTGGAGAGAATAGCAGCCAAACACTGACGTGCAAATGGTGATGTTAACAGCAGCAATCTACAGGATATGCAATTTCTTTCTTTAACATACACCTACCTGTGAAATTCCCTGTTTGTCACACAAGTCCTTAGCTTTGATAGCTCCTGCCCTCACAGACACAAGCTGCTTGCAATAAGATGCCTATGATAAAAGATGCTGCAAATAATTCATTATAATAGTAACAAACTGGTTGTTGATCTGTTTCCCACTTTCCTGCACTAACTCCAGTATCTGCTGGCCAGTTTCATCCAACTTTGACAAAGAAGAAGATAACTCACTGTTTTGTGAAAATTGGGTAGAAGAAAGGACCAAACTAATTTTGTAGTGAGGAACAGGCAGGTGAAGCTCGGGTATTACTGAGGTATTACAGACTGCTGTTAGCAGCAGTCAACTGGGCAGTCAGCAGGTGCACGTGCAGGCTAGCTGGCACAAAGGAACTTGGAAATATCACAGCGTTTTCTGCCTTTGCCTTCTAATGGAGGAGATCTGTGGAGTACTGAAGAAGTGATAATGGGGGACAGAGGCTATAAAAAAGCTAATGTGAGGTTCTATGGGAAACTAGGCTGCATTATTTCTTCTGTTTATGGAACACTTTGTGTTAACAGAAGATTTGTCACAAAGAGGCCTCCCAAAAGGCCAAACAAGATACAAAAGTCATTTACGACCAATATGTAGCTACCTCAAGGACTGAGGACATTTGCATGATGACAAATGGGTAAGTAGATGGCACAAAACTTTGCATGATAATAGAGGACCATTCCATCTGAAATTTGATCATAGATGCTGGCATACATCCCTGTGCTTCCAAACAATATCATTCTGTAAATATATAAAAGGAGTGTGGTGTAAGCACTATAAAAAGCCTGGATACAACATCCATCTGGTCATGGGTAGGCAGCAGCTTACTTGCATTGAGGAGATTTCAAATAGACAAGATAAAGTGCCCAAGTTTTAAGCCTAAATTGAGATTTAGAGGCATGGATTTACTGTTGGGTGGCTAACGAATCCAAGAATCTCTCCAATATCACTGCCCTCTGTCCATGCCAAATCCATCTTGGTAGTGAGGTTCTGGGTGCAGAGATTCTCTCTCCAGTGTTCAAATCTGTCTCTGGGCAACATCAAACCAGGAGACCTATTTAACGGTGCTTCTATGCTTCTAATTGAGCAATACCTAGTAAATAGCGCCATATGTGTCAAACAGGGAGTTACATCCCAATCTATCTTCAGGCTATCGAAACCATGACAGCCTGTTGTTTTTAGTAACACACTGAAAGAAAAGATCATGAATGTATATTTGCATCAAAAGCTTAAGTCATTCAAAAGTAACTATTAATGTCCATCATATAAATAATATGCTTCACAAAACTAAACACAAAAATACATTTATTTGGAAGGGCTGTAATGATATCAAAGTTACATTTGTGTGATTAAAAATTATTCACATTTTAATCCTCTTTTTTTTCCCAAAGGCTTCTTTACACAGTACATTTGAACACTATTTTGGGTAGAGGTCTTATACAGTCCTAGATGAAATAGGACGAGATGAAATACTTAGTTAAGGCTAAATATGTAGTTAAGGCAAAGTATCTTCAAAGGAGGTTTAAGTGCCACCTCAGCAGAGCTGTGCTGCCCTTGGCACAGCCCTGGCAGATGCTGTGATTTAAAGTCATATCTGCGATTTATTTCTTTGCACTGTTTGTGTGACAGGGAATGGAGGATTGCAGAATGCGAGTACAGGGATTTAACACTCGCGGTAGCAAATTATGATGTTGATATGCTGCCTCCAGCTGCTGGCTGGGGCATAGAAGAAAAGATATGGGAGTAAAGGGTATACCCATTGCTTTTTACTACGCATCCAAAGAAAGTAAAGAAACACAATTTATCCTTATTAACCCTTGCCTGCTCTTCTCCTTCCCCTTCCTCCTCATCCCCAATATATAACTCAAATGTATGTATGTGGCCACATGCCATGTAAGTTAGTGTGTGCATTGCAACACCCTCTTCTGCTGAATAACTTCCCTCAGACAGGTGGCACTGAGTTGTTAAAATAAATAAGAATGCAGTATGCAGTACTTTTTTTTCTGAGCAGTATGTCAAAGATTAGAGATTAGCACTACTTATATTTTACATGATGTACGTTTTCATCTTGATCCCAAAAGCATCTTTGAGATAGTCAGACCTTGTGAATTCATAACACTGAAATAAAGAGTCATCTTTGTTGAAAAAACAGAATTATCTTTTAATAACTGCTTTAGATGCTCCAGCTGCCTTTGTGAAACAATCCTCTCAGGGTATATCAACACCCATATGAACTTCCTTCAGGTGGTTTTAAGCAGTGATGCAAGTTATACAGATTTAAGTTCAAGATAACTTTACTGAAGCCATCCCTTTACCTGTTCAAAGCTAGAGCTGATGCAACAGAGACAATACGTAAATTCAAAAATCAACAGTTTATTGACTTTCCTTACAAATGATGCTGTTTCTTCAGACTGATGCTTTAATCAAATGTCTTACAGTGAGTTTTCAGATTCTGAAAAATTCTGGAAAACAGACTGCAGAAGATACCTTATATGTTCATTCACCTTTATTTGACTGCTGAAATAATGAATAAAAGGATACAGCTTTAGAAAAAGGAAGTAAGCTAAGAGTCTTATGCACATACACACAAAGGCATACATACAAACACACTTATTTTTCCTATAAGACAAATGTTCTAAATTGAGAGAGGACAGATGAACTGGATCCTAGAGAAGACTCATGAAAATGGGACTGTTATATATTTGGTATTTTCTACTGATGTATGGAGATTCTACATTTTTTTTTATTCTTCTATCAAGTCTACAAAATGAAATGTTTCTTTATTTTAATCATCTTTTCACATTTGCCAGTTAAAACAGACTCCCCAATGATTTTTGGTAGTCAAGTTTCACTTCCTTCTCTTTTTTCGATTTAAAAGCTAAAATTTCCATTGTCAGACCTGCATTGATAGTTTGGGACTGTTTGTTGTTCAGGGTCACAAGCAATACCTTGATAAAGAAGCTGGAGGTAAAACTGTTCAGTTATAATTACTTTCAGTTGAAAGTTACACAAAACAAACAATAGTTACAGATTCAAACACTTACCTAAGTGACACAGAGGGCTACTACACATCTAAGCAATACTACTATGAGCTATGATTTTCCGTACAGGAACAACATATCCCAAATAAAAAAAGGGTAAATGGAAAAAGATTATTTTCTCTTTCCAATTTTCTTGCAAGGTCTACAACCCCTGTAATATACGCTGTCCCTTACATTAAGAACAGTTTCTTACCCCCAATTTACGTACATTTTCCTCCTCTCCTCCAGAATCATCTACTGATGGTTTTCCTCAGCCTGTTGAGTGACACACAGCTTAAATACCCCCACTGCTTTACCATCCAGAGCCCAGTTTGATGAGGAGCTGCTGATCCACAGATTTGTTTTTGATTATTAGATACAGTTCACTGACCACTGCTTCAGTTTTCTTCCTTAAGCTCCTTTCTGCATCTAATCCTAAAATACATAGTTTAATTCTTCTATCTATAAGCAAACCATGCCTGCTTCAACCTTCAACAATTGGCGATTAACAGTACCAGGAGGAAAAACAATGAACATGCACTTCTCTCTAACACCAAATTGCTACTCAAAATTCTGAATGGCACGTTTGACTGCCACAGCAATTTGTATTTCTCTCTGGCAGCAGTGTTATTTATCCCCATCTTTTCTAGCTTACAGCAGAATTGACATGTGTCTATTACAAAGTACCTACTCCAGCTGCAAGACAGGCAGAAATCCCTGCCAAATATATGGTGAGTTCTTGATTGTATTCAGTGTAAAACAGTACAGGGACATGTGACTAAGGGAACTGTTATCTGTCATGCTGGAGACATAAAACCAAAAAAAGTTTCACAAGCACCAGACTGGCGATTATTTTGTGCTTCATGCTCCAGCCACAAAGCAGGTTTACTTAACCTTAACTTTATGTGAATGAACTGATGATAAATCAACATGGATCTTAGTTTATTTCCTGATTGTCTTCACTTATTTGGGGTTGCTGCAACCCAACAACAAACCAGTCTCCAGTCCACAGCTTTAACCGTTTTTGATGGAAATCAGAGTTATGTAAAAAACAGAAGAGAACCTTTTCCTCAGGTTCCTCAATGGCTGCGTTTGATTCCAGTTTGTTAGGAACTGGGTGTCTTACAACTCACACTTCACAGCTGCCAGCAGCAGGCCACAAGCAATCACTGTGCCTGCTGTCTGCATAACTGGAAAACTGACTTAGTGCCCTTCTCCTACAAACAGATCCTCAGCCAAAATGGATCTCCTGCCTAGATGGGCAGCAGACACCTAACATTCTTTATAAAGTCTCCTCTCTCCACAAATAAACTGGCTTCCTAATCTACACTCTGTTACAGAATTCCAGAGCAATTTCTAAATAATCTTCAAGAAAAATAGCTTGGATATACATATATACTTGATAGATGCAGGATACAAAGGCTGAGCGGCTAACAGTCAGTCTTGCTACCAACTTCAATTGGTACAGAACCAAAACCACAGGCAACATATTGTTAGAAGCACTATTTATTATGCAATATACCCACCTGCCAGCTAGGAAGCTGCATGGCTCAAATGTTTGAACTCACATAGGAGAATTAACTAATACTGAAATAAAAAGAACTCAAGAAGAATTATTTTGAACTGTTGACAAATAATTATTTACTTATCAGTTCAAAATAATTTCAAGCTGGTCTTATATTGATTACAAAAGGGAAAAAGAAAATCTGACTTGGATGCTGTGTAAATTATTCTTAAATGTTTAAGAAACTGTTGCAACGCTGTTTCTAAACACAGGTAATGTTAGCTACTATAGCTATGTATCTATTTAAAGTTCTGAATATGTCACCTTCCTGAAGGACTGATAACCGAACATAACTGGTACCTAACATTTGCTTTCTGAGAAGAAAAAGAAACGAAGTCTCCAATATACAAAACCAGTGATTCATAAAAACTGCTTTACATATTGCAGCCTTTTGCCACTGAACTGAGAGGACAAAACTGTAAAAAGTTGAGGCCAGGATTTACCAGGAGGAGAGAGGTATGTGGATTCTCATTAGTTCTGGTTGGTATGGCAAGTGTTTTGCCTCAAATGAACTGGTGGCAGCTGAAAAATAACCCTACGCTTGCTAGCATCTTCCCCAGATATCTTGACTTTGATAATATGATTCAACTTCTGTGTACAAAATGACATGGAACCTCCCCATCCACTACAGCAGGCCCTCAGTAAAAAACATTTCTTTGATATTGTGCCAAAAATACCCGCTTTCAAGAAAATAATATCATATTTTACTAAGTTTCAATATGCCATACATTTATTATTTTATGTTTGTAACAAAAAAAAAAAGAATGAATCATCTTTCTGAGACCAGGAAATGTGCTTTAACAGTGCTAAAATACAAAATTATATTCCATTTAAAGCATATGGTATTAGGATACTTGCACACCTTTACTATTACAGCAGGATCAGTGTGAGAGAAAAAAAATTTTCAGGCTTTTCATATCAGTGGTTATAGCCCCAAGTACAGAATCAAGTACAAAGACAAGATATATTTTACTTTCAATTCTGCAAGGCTTGAAATAAATATCTAGGTTTGTAAACAGACCTAAGTGCAGGACGGAATAAATCCAAATAAGATACTATCAAAACAATGCATGATGTATATTAGAAGATAGAAAAAAGGCATTAAGACTAAAGTCGGTACTTTTGAAAATTCCTTTGAATATATCAAACTATTAAACAATTGGAGGCCAGCTGCTGCTCCAATCTTTTTTTGAAGCTACATCATTAGGAACTGAAAACAGGAAAGCAATTTACTGAAATAAACAAATGAGGGGGGAAAAAAGAAAGCAATGGACAAGACCTTTGGCTAGTATCAGTTAGCCCAGCTTCAATAATACCACAGACTCTTTAACCTTCTAATGGATCTGCTGCCCAATGTCCATAACCACAGATCCCCTTGATGTTTCAAATAACATCCCATTGAACGTATTTCCAGGGTTAGCCCACCCACCTTTGCAAGGATACGATGGGCTGCTTTCAATTACTACACAACTGCAGCTGAGATACAGTTCAACATATAATTTGAAAGGTACTGCTGCCAAAATGAGCATATCCAGAGCTCTAAACCAGGGTACAATACCGCTTGTGGAGTAAGGCCGCTGAATCACTTCTTGCTAAATCTAGGATCTCCTAGGAGTTTCCTATGGTAGACAAGTGAGCTTGTTTTATGACACTAGACAAGATTAAATGTCAAGCAGAGTAGTTATACTGGAGGAAAAACCCCTTGATACTATGAAGAAACTGTAGAAATGCTTCTTTTTTCAGGACTCCTCTACAATTTCAGTGGTGCTCCACTATCACAGACAACCAGAAATCCAGAACACACCAAGATGCACATCTGAGTCCCCACATATTCCAAATTGATTCAGTCTCAGTAAAGGATTGCTGAAGTCATAAGGAAACAGAATTTCCAGAATAGAGACAGATCTAGACCCTGAAGATATGTTTTTCCCCATATATGGTCTACTAAAAGCAAAGTTTGCAAGTACCTCTGAAATAATACTTAGCATCTTTTCCTGTTCTAAAGTCAATGACGAGGATGAATAAACAATTTCCTTTAACCTGCTGTTTTCATTTTATGTTCACTTACTAACACATCTGAGAACATGCAATACTGTAGAAGTATTAGAAATGTTAAACAATAATTTAAGCAACAATACTATATTTCATTTCTTATTCATTAAAGTTTTTGATGTTTGCATCGGACTTTTGACTTTCTAAAGCCACTCTAAATCAAAACATCATATTTTTAAGCCCTCTAAAAATTCATCACAAATCAGTTTACAGATGACATTGATGTCTTATTGCTATCCATTCCTCCTGGACCATTTCTAACAATTCATTTTTTATATTCCTGCAGTGCTGAAATATGGTTCACACCAGTATCTGTCCTTATAGTAATCACCAACCAAAGCTTGGCAGTTGTCATATATTGCACTCTTGAGAAAAATGCTAGTAATACTCGCAATTGATTGAACAGCATGGAATCAGAACTAGCTGGCAGAGAAACCATTTAACTGATTTCAATTCATAAATCTCTTTTCTCCTATCCTATTTTAGTTTAGAAACTGCTAAATATCGCCATTATCTTGTGATGCATAGAATGAACCAATTATTTATAAATGTATTAATTTAAATAATATGTGATTGCATTCATTAACGTCTCGTATGAGGAGGCAGACTTATGGATCGTACTGAGTAACTTTCATTTATGCACACTGAGCTAGAGAATGTATGTAACAGTCCTTGGCCAGCAAACATCGATTTGTTTATTTCCCCAGAGGTCAACATCAGGTACAATGGCCTTCCTTGTCTTAAAAATAAAGTGATTTTAAACAGAACTTTACCCACTTTAAACCACAATTTAAGTCCTTGAGCATGACCTAAAATGGTTAGCAACAAATGGCATCACTTATATGACAAGGTTTAATTAATTGGCAGGAACGCACTTAGTGTCTAAAGCAAACACTGTTACTTAACACATTTATAGGAGGAAAAAAAAATAAATATGTCCAATAACTGTAGTTCAATCTTAAAGAATCTTGGAAATAGGGCTCTTGAAATCAAGTCCACAGAGAATGAGGCGATCTCAGGCAGATGGGCTACAGGTAAGTCAGGGACAAACTTTGGGGACCAAAAGCAGAGAGTGCTCTTGGAGAAGAGAGCCTGCCAGCACTGGTGAATGGAGGAATAAATCCCAGCAGAGGATTAGCTTAGTGAGAAGTGAGGTAGTTTGTTCATCCACTGCTGTCATCCATGAGAGTCCGGAAATCCCGGCTTTGGAGGGGATGAAACCCTTAGTGCTTGCTGCCTAAACGTCACTAGACTACACTGGCTTGTCGGTAAAGTTATTCTGTTGTCCGCTTGCTGATTGCCTCGGTGCTTATGTGAATCCAAAGAAAAAAAGCAGAGAGAGCAAACCGGTGCTTTTCTTTGTGACAGACTGGAGGACTGTGATTTGCATATTAATAAGGATTTGTATTGTTTATTAAAAAGGGCTGTTTATCTGAAATGAGCTGCATGTTAAATTCACTAAAATGGATAATCAAGAGACAAAGCTGGGCCTGAGAGAGAACTGAAACTTGGGGAGTCTCCTCAAAAGCAGCATTTCTTCTGGGGAATTTATCTGCATGTAAACTCATTAAATATCTTGTGCTGAGATTCTGGATCTTGAAATCCAATTATCTGTATCAATGATATTCAGCCTTCACGACCTGAAAAGCCACTTTCTCAGGAAGCGGAGAAGCACAAACATACCGAATAACACAGCACAATTCAGAGTAACATCTGTTGATGCTTCAATTGTAAATCGCATGACCCAATACTGCACTGCAATCGTTGGACAGCACATAAAGCAATACATTATTGCTCACTGGAACTTCATTGTGAAAAATTGGATCTAAGAGGTATAAATATTTGCCAAATTGCATTGCCATCCCTTTTGCTCTTGAATGGAGTGGGAAGAATTTTCTCAGAAGTAACTCCGAAGTAACTATTAAGTCATCTGCCATGTAACAGGCCACAGACTGTACTTTTCTCCCCTCATAGACTGCGGGGTAGGAAGACAGTGATGTTGTCCTTCATGCTTTCCTTTCAGACCATTCATTTTCTTTAGGAACAAGAAAATTATTATTTTACTCCCAAGTGGTCTAAAAAATTGTAGGAAAGTCTCAATTTGGTTTACTAAAATGCCTTCCATTACTAATACTGAAATAAAATAAACTCTGTAATGGAATTGGCTAGAAAGGTATGTACTTAAGGTGGAATCTTTAGTCATAAATTCTGTAATGAAATGGTTTGGAACAGTTTTGGTCTGCTGAGGTGGAAATTGAGAACTAAACAGGTAGCTGGTTTGCAGAAATTAAGCAATACTCCCCACCCCCAAAAAGTAAAGGCCCAAGAGAAAAAAAGTGGTAAGGAATGAAAGAGTTAGGAGGAAGTATTAAGTCCGTGATCGTATCACCCAGGTATGTGTTCTTTGAATTTCTCTAGACTGGTCTTGGATTCTGTTCCTGTGAGTGAACTACTTCTGTTCCTTCTTAAGTTAATTTCAAAAGTGAAGCACACAAAGTAGAAATGTTGTTTTCAAAGTCAAATAAATATTTGAGTTTCCAAACTCAAGTAAAACTGGTTTCTACTTTAATAGCAAAAAAAAATTGTTAAAAATTTGAAGTTACTGTTCCAAGACTAACTGTACTGAACGTTTCCTTCCATCTAGTGCTCTCTTAAGGCTTAACTCTCCTCCCAGCTCCATTTTCAAAAGAGGTGCATAATTTTGACTCTTTGTGCAACTAGCTGTCTCTCTTGTTCACTATACATGTACGCTAGCTTAGTATAACTGTGATTTGAAACCGTATCAAATCCCTTTTTTATTTATTCACTATTTTTCTTAGGATCAGTTCCATAAAATCCTTTCATGTACAGCATAATCACAGTTGAGTCTTGTCTAAGAAATTCCATGGCTGCTATACCGACTGGTTCACTGCCCTGAAAACTGAAGTGCTTCAGCCCAAATGAAACACACCTCCATTTTTAACATATGAAAAACACTGCCAAAAAAGTGAACACAAACACACTACCTGCCAAATCAAATCCTCACTGAAGCAAAGAATTTTTTTAAGGCATTAAAATTGCAATCTTTTCCCTAAAGGAGAATTTTGATTCAACCATTTTAGAAACCTCTCTAAAACAGACTACCCACAACTAGAGCAAATCCCATTCTTGTGACATGACAGAAGGCCATCGCTGTTTGACAGCAGCAGGATAGTATTTGTGAGTGTGGTAAGAACACCTCATTACTGACATAACATCTCCCAGGTTATCGGTGCCTCCAATATTTTATTAATAATCAGACATTTGCTTCACCTTGAGCTGGTACCAAAAACCAGTTGAATTCTTAGAATTGCTAAAGACATTAAATATTCTGAAACTCCTGGCTTCGACTCACTGACAACTTCCATATAATTTTGTTCTTGACTTTCATATTATGTCATACTGTAATTTATAAAAAATCTGAAATATGTCAGACTTTATATAAATAGCAGAGTCAATAAAACTTTTTTGTATCAAAATGAAAAACCCCAATGCATTTCTGTTTAAAAAGCAAAATGTATCCGTTACCCTGAAATTTGGGCCATAGTTGGAAGCACTACTGTCCTTCAGTAAGTAACAATACCACTATTTTATCATTTCTGTGATGAAGCCTACATCGATTCTGATGTATGTGCACATGTACCACCAGAACCTCAGCGGGAAGTACAGAGCAAATTCCTAACATCTCATGCTGTTTCCAGCAGAAATCTCATTTGTCAAGACAATAGGAGAAGATAAATCACTTTGGAATAACCTTTTGTTACAGTCTCTGCTTGCTCTGATATTTTAAGTCACAATGCCTTTTCATCTGCATTGTTTTGTATTACAGACTGAATAAAAGAGAAATGCCTGCATCGAAGAAGCAACAAAATCTTTAAAATACCCTTTTAAGCACCCCCACATAAGGGAAGCAACACAAACCCATTATGAACTAATGACTATTTTCAAGAGTGCTAACAGGTTCAAGATGTTTTCTTTCTAAAATAATTTTTGAATTTAAAAGTATCAACATTTCAGCTGGATAAACAGAATTGATAACTTCATTATTTGAGGATTGTCCTTAAATTTCCATACTGTGAATACCTTCTTTAGTGAAAGAAAAATCATTAAGCATAATAATTAGGATCAGTTTGTTTTTTGAAATGCTTTCAAATGACTACCTCTCTCTGAATGGTTATTTAGGAACCAAGTAGAACTCAGAAATTTTTTGGGGGGCTGCACTCTAAAATTTGTCTATACTACTAATTTTCAGTGAGCATAATTATTTTAGTAAACATAAATGGAAAGAGTGAGTTAGCACCTAACCTTGGCAATGCAGAAAACACTTTCGAGAAACATGTATGTAAAATGTCCATAACTATGCTATTGATACGAGCATGAGATTGTTAAAAATGAAACATGCTTGGGACCCAAATCTGCTTTCATTGCTTAGATTTGTTGATTTTCTGCACTTTTTCACTGTATACACTGATATATAACAGTTTTCATTCTGCTTCTGAGCACCGGGTCAGCAAGCACAAATGCACATGCTTGAGTGTTTTTCAAATTCATAGTCAAAAATAATTTCTTGTGAATTATTTTGACATATATATGAGTGCATTAGCACAAAGCTTCAATATCTGAGTTGCAAAAACTTGTAGAAACATTTACTGAACTTAAGGTTTTACTACAGTATAAACGTTGTGCAAATTTTAGCTCCTAATATAACTTAGATATAGTATACAAAAGGGAGAATATGATCACTGATTAGCACCTACCACCAGTATTTCTATATGTACGTATACCTCAGACAACAATCTCCACCCATTTGCAGAGCATTATTTTGTCAAGACCGTTTCCTGCATCCACCTTTAATCTACATGGACTAGCCTAGAAGTCTACCTGCCTGTGCCACACGTATACGCATTATGTAACCCAGAATGACTCTGGTTTCATACCTCAGTTTATTAAGACATACTTTCCAAATCTGGGTAAACAAGATAAGGTTTGGTCAGAAATAGAGGTTAATAAATTAGCCAGCTGTGGCAGTCACTTTTCAACAAGAAATCATTGTCATGATTTTATGAATAAGATAGTCTTTGCTAACCTCTCATTTCCATCTGATCCAATATCCTTGGAGATTTACTTATGATCTATTAAAATAAATGTTGGCAGTTTTTTTTTCTAATTAATATGTGAGGAGATGTCCATAGAACAAACTTCTTATGAGTGCAGATATGCTGTAGATAACACAGAAACTAGATTACTTTTTAAACACATCTGTCTACCTGTCCCATGCTGAGATATGTATTTCATAGTTCCTTTTATTTCACAACATAAAGAAGCTCATTCATCCCTTCCTACCCCTAATGTGATGGCACTGCAATGTTATCCTCGTTTAGATGAACAGAAGAAGGTCCTGGCCATCTTTTAGAATAGCACCTTTAAAATGCCACTCAGGATGAACGCCAAATTTAATTATAAATGTGGAGTTTCTATTCTTTCAGATAGCAGAGTTTCAAGTATCAGTTAACATGAAAATATAAATATGTGCTAGAAGACATCTAAAATGTATGGTTGCTCTCTCTCCAGCAGTGATGAAATTGTGTGATTTGCAAAGCACTGTGGTGTTGTTATTCTGTCTCAGAGCTGACCGAGAGAAAAGTGTAAATCCTTTAGAAATATAAAATAAAGCAAATGTCTGTAAGTCTACTAACTTCTTGTTTTTATATCAGAACATGATGGAACACATACCTTTCTTCCCCCTGTATTTATGCGAAGTGGAGTTAAGAAGGGATCAAAAATCATATGGCTGGTTTCAATATTGACAGGTGACTGTCTTTTCCCAACAGAGCAAAGATTCCAAGCTGAGTTGACCAAACCCCAAAAGGAGGGAACTGTAAAACATAAAAAAGTGCAAGTTTAAGAAAAGTCTGGAAAGACTAGAGAAATACATGCAAGGCAGATTGCCAGATAATTAAAATTGTCATACTGTCTACATACATACACAGAAACTGACAACAGGCAAATTCATCTAGTACTTGAAATCTAAAGCTTCATACACAAAGACCAAAACATATTTTTTCATATATTTTTGTATCAGGAAAGAAGGGTGGTTTTTTTTCTTCTTTTGAAGGTACATAGGTATAATCCCTGATTTAATTATAAATAGCTCCTTTGCTGTTAGTATATAGAATATTTATTGAGCAATAGGAATATGATTTATTAGTCCTTCTGCTAATTTTGCATACATACAATGTGTCCTTGGACAGAAACTCTTCCATTCTACTCAATTTATTTAAAGTGTTCATATTTAGTAGAATTCTTTAAAAAAACCAGCTTTATTATAAAAGAACCCCAGACATTGTGATCTCAGAGAACAGGCCTGCTCTCTAGATAGGTTCTACTAATTTCTGTCCCATTCACCAAAAACTTTCCTTAGTCAAAGGTTTGATCTAAAAAAAAATCTTGTTGGAAAAGCCATGCTCCGATGGTGAAGGAGGATAGTTCCTTCCCTGTATGTGCCATGGCTTGGAACATGGAGAACACCTGATTTTTGTCAAGCTGAGTTACTTTCAAAGATTATGTGCCCCTAATTGGAAAAAGAAGAAAAATGCGACGTAATTACATACTGCTGCTTATCAGGTAACTGCAGGCTGAAGTTTCCTATTGCATATAATCTGCAATTTATAGACAAGATCAACCTGAACTTCTCTTTGGATGCTGAAAAAATTTCTGACTAAATGAGTAAAGAGCAACTACCAAGATACACAAAGGACACATTTAAATTTGTGTCTGCACACTTTGTCCCTGTCTAAAGTATATAAGGCAACTTTGACTTTATCAGAATTACTCTGTAGTTTTGTGTAGCAGGTGGAAATTTCACAGGTGCAAATACTGATGCCTTTTTTGGCTTTATTTTTTCTTTTTAACCTTTGAACCTCAAAGCATTCTTCTAATCTACAAACTGTGTGGGACAAAGCCTACAAACCCAGGCTGGGGGAAGGAGCGTGTGGCTGAGTCCTTAGGGCAGGAGCACAGGTGTTTTGCCCAGAGGGTGGAGCTGAAAACAAGCCATCAGCTGTTTATAAAAAGCTTTTTGGTTGCTGTTACTAATTGTATGCAGGATTTTGCAGTGTGAATGCTTGTTTCTGCTTGCAGTTTTTGGCTACTCTAGTGGGAATCATATAGAGTGTTGCTTGGATTTGAACCTCACATTTGTAGTAGACTTAACCCATGATGAAGATGTTCCCTGGAGGGGGAACAGGTGGAAAGTATCTTCTGAGCAGCGTAGCCTCAGGAAAACGGCTGATCTTGGTGAGTATTCTCCTATCATGTTTTATAGAACAACTCTTTTTGCCCTCAAAGTTTGAGTGTACTTAGGTGTAAAACTTTGGTTGGGTTAATATATAGTTTCATGCAACTTTTATACAAAAGTAGATAAACTTTAGAGCTCTTTTAGGCTGTTACTTGCACAGCAAAACTTCAGCACAAGTACCTACACAGAAGTGATAATGTTTTGTAGTTGTTGAGTATCTACCTATTCCAGTAGTTCATAAGCTGTCGTCCACAGATGTTACTTCTATTACAAAATATCTGAAAACTAATTTTCAGGTGAAGCTGCTTCTTCTTTGTGCTAGTCTGTCTGTGCATCTACAGGTGCTACACAGGCAGGTGAGCTCAAACAGCCCTGAAGGGATCCAAGTGGTACAGCCATAATTAACATGTTATGCCTAGCAAAGCTTAAATTTTTCTTATATTCCCTAGTTGAACAGTTTTCAAATGAACATGCATTACTAATACTTTAAATTCAGTGGTGAAATACCTTTTCTTAACACCTGACATGGAAAATCAAATCAGCTCATGTGCAAAGCCCCAAATAGGTACTTACTCTTAGTATGTACCGCACAAAATCTGTAAGGAGGGATGATAGTGTAACGCCCTATGGCTCTGGGAAAGCAAAGATCAGGGAATGGCACCCAAAATGGCTGGAATTTCAGATACTCACATGAAATTATGTCAGTAAAGTTTTATTTTAATAATAAACCCTGTGTGTGACTAGCCCCTAGAAGGTCAGATGGAAGGCCTTCAAAATAAGTGAAGCTTTGTGTGATCAGAAAAATGAACAGGCAGCACGGTCTTAAAAAATTATTTGGCTTCTCTATTTACTCTACCAGTCAATTCCCACTTCCACTGAAGACTTACAAGACTACAGAAGTTCCCAGAGTATATACTAAATGATAGTGCTAATGCTTTGAAATTGAATAAAATAAATGTAGCGCAATTAAAAATAAAACAGCATGCACATAATTATTTGTACTTTTTCTTAAGAGAAATATGATAGGATTTCACTTCAGGTTTTGTCAGAGAGAAGAAAAATCCCTCTTTATGCTGCGTTCTGAAATAAGTTTAGGTTAATTGAGATAGCCTGGTTTCCTGTGATAAATCCCTCTGTGTTGCTATTTAAAAAAAATAAATTAATGATGAAACTGTAGAGCTATAGGTTCAAGAGGGAAAATACTAAAAGGGAAATCTGCTGCTTGAATGGTTTCTGGTATTACTAAAAAAATCTTCAGTGTAGAAATACTCTTGGTAGTGGTAAAAACAATTCTTTAGCAAGCTTTTAAAAACTAAATAAACAAACTAGACATGGTAAGTGCAATAAAATGGCAAGCCAAACAGGGCAGTCCATTATCTTCTAGTACATATTACTTAAAGAATTTATGATGTAACTGGGATTGTCCCAGAAAAGCCGCACTAGAAAATATCTGCTACGAGGGGATGTTTTATGTTATTTCTGTTTTTGACAGGGAAACCTTGCATTCTGTGCACTGCCTGTCACACCAGCCCACCACCAGAAAGTCAAGAAGGCGGAGCTCCAATATTGTGATGCTGCACTGCAAAGGTTAGACTTGTCACCCAGACATGTAAGTCTGCGTTGCAGTCTTTGATTTCCTTCTAAATGCCTAGGAAGCTCATGCTTAAGAATCTCTCCAATAGGCGCTCGTTGCTAGCTCTGCTATGCATGGTTAGACAGAAAGAGAATGTAGTCATGGTAAACACCCCAGCGATCAGAATGACTTTGCTTATACCTGAACTGAAGGTTAATTAAGGATGACTGACCTGAGACTGCACACCTAAGTTAACTAGTGGATGGGGATATTATGCAATATTAATGTCTGATTACATTTAATTAAAGTAATTAGTGCAGCTGCTTAGATGCTCAAAGTAATAGAAAAGTATTTGGAACCATAATGGAAAAATCCAAGGAGGCTTCATGTAGGAAACCAAGGCTTAAATTAAACACAAGTGCCGAATTCATTGCTTAGTCTAAAGAAATTAGTGTACGAATGTGGGAAAACATATCAAAATATTCATTATTTTACTATTGCAGCTTAGCTAACAGACAAAATTCTACTAGGGGTAAAGTCACTTATGAAACTATCTCCCTTCCCACAATTATGTTGCATTTCCATGACAATCCAGTCATGTATGAGTGGGAATAGGCTGCATCTTTGTGTGTGGACCTCTGAAGTACGTTAGGCAGCAGCCTGCCTCCTGTGCAGCACAGGAGCTACTCTTACAAGCTAGTTTGCACACAGCCCACATACTAGCTTACAATCTCATTTAACAAGGTTCTCTAGCTACTGGTTATTCTACCAAAAGTCTCCATATACTGATCATGTCAGCTCTGCCTTCGTCTATAAATCCCCCTAAATTTATACTGCTTGAGAGCTGATTTGCTGCAAACATGTTATGTAGATATAAGGTGATAAGTTTTTGTCTGATTGATGTCATGCCTTCAACCTTCTCATAAAAGAAAGAAAATGAGATAAATTCAGTTCTTCCTCTGTATGTTGGCATGCTATGGACAACAGACTCTTTTGTGTGCGTTATATGGGGAGAAGGTGAGGGGGGTTGCTTATATGTTTATACTTATGCAAAAATACCTTGACATCCTTATTCAGTCTGTATCTTATTGCCAATTTACTGGGAACAATTTATATTGATATATATGAAGATGCTCTAGTATCAGCATGACACAATAGAATGAGGGATTTGGATGGCTTTTATCAAACCTATGCATAAAACCAGTGAAATAATAGCAGCTAGAACAATAAAGCAAGGATTGAATGCTATTCTCCTAGTGATGAGTACCAAGGATTTGCCTAAATAAATACAAGCCTCCTCTCTCCAGAGAAAAGAATGAGTGAAGAGTGTCCCATAAGGATGCCCTTCTGTAGGCACAGCAAACTTGCAGATAAGCATAATGGTACTGCGTACAGTGTGTATTGATGAGTGTGTAACAGTCTTCATCCAGAGGAGGCAGTGGTTTTCCTAGTATGGGATCAGAGGTGCATGCTGTGTACAACATCTAAAATATTACTTGATCTTAGAAGAAAATGATGCAGGACTTAAAGGTCATGAAAAGGTTGCGGAAAGTTAAGCACTGTCTCTTAATCACTCATCTGGCTGTTGAGGGCTTATTTATAAAGAAGTTTCTCAGAGTTCTACCCCATGCTCTGTTTCTGCATCTTGCTCTTAGCAAAGCTGTAAGGAGTTTGTAGCTAGAATTTCTCTGCGGCACTTTCTGAAGAGACTTTGTAATGCACTGACAGAAATAGTTTGGTCTAGCTCAGAAGAGGACAGATGCATCACTTGAGGTGGGGTGAGATGACTGCGCTTCCCAGCACACCCAGCTCCGGGGACAGAGCACTCCTGGGGGTTCATCTGGTAGCAAAGCTGCACTAAGCTGTGTCTGTCTGCTACATTCAAGTCCTGGCTAGGCTTTCCTTTCTGAAATGACTGAGAAGGACTAGAATGCTATGCCATACCTGGTGAAGTGTTACCCCATCAGCTCTCAACTTCACAATCTAGGGAGTCCTTAAAGGTACTTGCATTTACGTTGAAACATGCCTGAAATTGCGGAGAGCTGCTCTGCAAGGTTTCTACACCAAAATCATAATCTTTGTTTCTAAGCCATAGAACATATGAGAACTTATTTAAGATAAAAATCTTATCTCTCTCTGCTTTTCTCCTGATTTAAAGCTCTGGTCTCTGCTCTGTGCTATGATGAATCACTGGCAGGAGTCATTCTCAGTTGTTCAAAGTTTTCAAAGAAACCTAAGTTTCCCCCTCTCCCCGTTCCACCCTTCTGTTCGTACATTTGCGTTACCTTCCTGGGTTCTCTTATCCTTAGCTTACAGCTTATTTTTGTTAAGCTAACTTTTGTTAAAAATGTTTAACCTTGGCAACACACATGATTTATTACTACTCCGGGAACAAAAGCAAAGGGTGGGCATGTTTCATGCATGGTGGGCAAATGATTTCTATCATTGCAAAGTTTTGTAATATCCAGGAAATATCCCCATATTTCTCAGTATGGCTTCCAAGTTCAGGGAAAAACACAGTAGACTTCCTATGTTCCTTCTGTTGCCTCATATAAGTAAATGAGATAGTACAGCAGCAAATCAAATAGAGAATATGGTATCAGGGAGAAAAGCATGTTTTAAAAGGCTGCCACCCTCAGAACTAGATACAAGTGGAGCCTGTTCTGCCACCAACCTCCCGTCCACCTTGTGTCTCTCACTGATCTGATGATTGTGCTTTCTGCACTGGGCACTTGGAATAAGTAGGACGCTAAAACAGTGTTAGCTGTGGAAACATTTCACAACCTCTGATTTATGTCTGAGCAGTGCAGGGACTCTCGATTAGGAAGTAACTACAGAAGCATTGCTATGTGTAATAGAACTTACTGAATTCAGCATCTTTATATGAATGAAACCCCTTATGTAGTTGACTTTTGTGTAACCCAATGAAGAACTACATAAAAATAAGGAAGCTTTTTTAAAAAGGACACCTAAGTGGTAAAATGAACACTGGGATTTCCAGAATATAAGCTAAGTTTGAAGGTGTTATGTGTTTTTTCTGAGCCTTTGTTTAAAAGGAGCCAAGAAGCTAGCAAGCTTCAACAGAAAAATAAAGGGAGTGGCTAGAAGTAAGAAAGCATCCTTCAAAAAATGGTGTCCAAATAAGAGAAATGCAAAAGATGATAAACTCTGACAAGTTAAATACAAAACTAAAATAAGACAAGCCAAAAGAAGATCCTGAAGAACAATCAGCTAAAGGCATAAAAACCTCTATCAAGTATATAAGAGGCAAGGATCCTGTCTGAAATGGCAGGGCCAGATGATGATCAAGTTGTAAATGGAGCACATGAAAGATTATGTAGCAGCAAAGCTCTAACAGTTCTTTTTGTTATTGCTTACAAAGGTGCCTAGGGAGGTTCCCACACAGGAGCTTCTTTATGGGGAATGAATCTGAGAAACTGTCTCAAAATCAAGCATTAGAAAAATTACTTTTAGTATAAATCGATAAAATGAACAAATTTCATTAGGGTTGATCAGAACTCTAGCATGAGTACCACAGTGACTTCAATTGCCAAAATCCTCACTTAAAATCTGCTTCAGTCTCAGAGATAAAGAGTAGGAAATGTGATCCAATTCTTACTGTGTTTATTTTTATAGGTGCTTATTTTTCCAAAGGTATCTGCTACTGGTCAGTGACAATAATAACAGATGGAGTCTAGTCAAGACAGTGAAGTTATTTCTGTGTTGCACTGCACTAAGATTATAACTTCCTCTTTGAAGTTTGTTCAACTTTCAAGAGCACAGATTTTTCTGAATTTAAGTTACTCTAGAGTTCATGAATTTAAATAAAAGGAGTAAACCTATTCATGCAGCAGATCCTTGTTTATATATTTAAGCTTTAACATCAAGCCTGGCAATAGCATAAAACACAATCGGATTGTATTTGTGCAGCAATTATTCTTGCCCTGTGTAATTACTGGTCCCTCAGATAAAATCTCAAGCTACTTTATTGAAGCTGGGAATTGAAACCACAGAGAGAATCAGCTATCTATGTACATCAATAAAGCAGTCCATTAATTATTTCCACCTACTCAACTTGAAGAAAATTACCATACTAATGCCTCTGGATAACCACATGACCTGCTTTGCTTCTACATAAAAGCCAAATGTAAAGTCATAAAGGCTTTGAGAGATAAATCAGGAACGCCAAAGAAATGACAAAGTATAGAATGGCATTCATGTAATTGGTCACAGAAATCTCCAGACTGCAGTAATATTAGACAGTATCACAATAGTTTCAAATTTGAGAACTAAAAGTATTCTGATTTCTTTTTAAGAAGCAAAAAGTTGATAGCTGAAATACATCCTTAAGAGTAAGACAGCATTACCATTATTCAAAAGACAGTAAAAAATACTAAATTTTTTCATCAATAAATCTTGAAACATATAAAAAAATGAAAATTGTGAAGAACCCTAACAGCATCATATTACATACTACTAATTTCATACTGGTCTGTTCAAATGCCATTTTCCCTCTGTATGAAGGATTCTCAATGACAGGAAAAGTTAAACTGCACTGGCTAAATGAGAAAGAACAGAAAACTGGAAAGGGGAAATGAGGAGTTAAGATTTTGGAAAGATACTTTCTTTTAAAAAGTCTTAATTTTTGGCTATGCCTTTAATAGAGACATCCTGCAATACCCTCTTCAATTTACCTTTTAAATTATAGCTGCTTATTTCTGCCTAATTAAACATTTCCTTCAGTTAAGAGTATTACCTGGAAAAAAGTGTATGGCAATCACAATTAGTGACCTCTAACCTTGCAAAGCTTTTGCTTATTTTCACCTACACATTTGGGATACCAGTGTAGAAAACACTACCACTTCTTTCATTACAACGATTAAACCAGACTAATTCACTTTTATAAATTATGTTAATCTTGGGGTAAAGAGCAGTTATACAACAGTATGTAATTTGACTTTTTTTCTGCCACACTGTTGTGAGTAAACACATATACTAAAAACCATACAATCAAATACTACTTCAACGTTTCCTAAAAATATAGGTGCTAAAAAGGTACTTACAGATGCTTTTCAGATTATCTCCTCTTTTTGCATTATTAATATGGAAGGAGTAGGAAGGGGTGTATCTATAGGCAGAGGTATGTCCACATCCAAAACCAAGCAACTTCAGTAACAATCTTCTAGGGCAATTATTACTACTCTTCTGAAATTTTAATGTCCTTCTCTCTCATTCCAATCAAACTGATACACAGTCTTGGGGAAAACTGTCTTTCTGTGTAACATTAGTGAAGTTTGCGCTGCTGAAAGGTTTAGCATAACTATGTCAAGAAATGGAAATGAAAACAGATTAAAGGACAGTTTGGTTTAACGGTTAAAAAGAAACTGTGATGTTTAGTGGAGTTGGCACAGATTGCTTATTAGAATGTCAGTCTAGGGTAAAGGAAATCCTTCTTGGTAAGAGCTAAAAATGAAAAAGGTGAGGGGAGGAAGGCAACACCCTCTCTCTCTCTTCTCAACACAAGACACTGAGCATACACATGGACTGGATCAGTGCCTGTCTGCCATTGTCATGCACTGGGCTCCCTTATTATGTCTGCCAGTGCCTGGGATGCTTGTATGAGTAACTAGATGCATCAATTACTTACCACTCAGCTGGCTGTTTCTAATCAAGTCTGGTCAGTCCCTCAGTCATCAATCACTGCCAAGGTTCAACAGATTCCCCTTGAAGCACGCAAAGAACAAGTTGGCAATCACAACTAAGTTTGCCTGATGCCCATTGTAATTTGGGGGAGTGGAAAAGAGGGAGAGTTTGGCCTGGATTTAAATGTAGACTGAAAGGGAAAAATGAAATGCAAAAAAGCTGTGATGGTCATTCTGCCCTTTAACTAGGGCTTTGCACTGAAATGCAGGAAAGCCAGCTTTTGAGTTACTGTATGATCTCTAAAAGTAACCTTTCCTCTTCATGTTTCTTCATCTTTTGCTTTTCTGTTTGTGCTGTGGTTCATGCCGTAAAACTGTGGACTTTGGCTGTTGCTATTAAAATGAATGACTGTTCTGAGGCAGGGTGAGTGAAAGCTGAGGTTTTAAAGACGATCCAGAAGAAAAGTGAAGCAAGCTTCACATAGATGATATTGGAACACAGGAGAAAGTTGTTCAGAGGGAAGTAATTTGGAACTTATTGTTCTAAGGAAAGGGGAAAGACTGCTTATCCAGCAGATAACTTGAGCTCTGTTCTGTAGATTCAGCTTTATTTTAATGTCTTTGGGATACTATCGATCCTTTTGCTGAAAAATATAAATGAAAGAAGGAACACAAAAAATTACAAAAGACAGCTTATTTATTCTATCAAAAGTGCTCTTTCTGGATATTCCAGTGCTTCGCATCATAACATTACTAAAACATAACTCTCAGGTAGTAAGTTGGAATTAAACTATTTCTAGCCAAATTCAGTATATGTCCGCATCAGTTAGCGCTTCCTTTGTTAGGGTGAATATAATGAGGATCACATTCTGAACCGGCAGGGCATTAAGGGATTCAGTTTGAAGAAAACAGGCACTGTTACACTGAGGTGTAAGGGTTATATGTAAGGAGCATCCAGTAAGGTTTAACCAGTCCCATTCTCCAAAGCATTTGTGTGTGTGACACAGCCTCTTGAGAATTACTTGTAGCTACGTACTAGTTTGGTTTCCCACAAGGCTCTTAGAGCTAATGACAGCAAGTAATGCAGAAATGTCCTGGCTCTGCTGACTTGCAAAGACAAGTGAGTAGCAAGCACAGAGTTCACCGCTGAGTGCTGCAGTTCATATCTGTAATGACAGTTCAAGACAGAAACACTGATGTTCTGTGCTCTGGTATTTTCTAGAGTAATCGGATTTCTCTGACCCCATTCCACAGGGCTCTGGCCCTGCCTGGGGATGCTGTTTCCACAGTGAGATAACCAAAACTGTAACTTTGATTGTTCTTGGAAAGGCCAGAAGTCCTTACGACAGCTGACTAGATGCACTGACTCAGACTGAAAAAAAGTTGTCTGCGTAATACTGATCTCTTGGAAGTCAAATACAGTGTTGCCAAGGCACAACTCTAAACAGAGACATTACTAAAAAACATTTCGGAATAAAAAGAAACCTTGGCCTCTCCTCAGCTGTTACATCAAACTATTCAGCTAATTGCTGTCCAGTGTTTGATCTTTCACTGAGTGATCTACTGCTTTTCCTAGCTGCAGTTACACTCTGAAGACCTGATATTTCTGTTAGGGAAGCAACTAATCACTGCTAGCTTGATAATATGTTGTATGTATAGCATGTGGCACACAGTCTCTGCAGACAGGCTGCTGCTGTGCACAGAAGCCAGCTCAATTGTTATCTAGGAAAACCTGCACGTTTAGGGTGAATCTAGCTGTCTTGTACTGAGTGATTCATTTGAAATACTCCTGGGATGTTTCTGCCTCCCTGTGTGTGCAATAGGCAGAAGCAGAAAAGGCATAGTGGTCTCTCTGACTCAGGATGAACCTGGTTGCACGCGAGTCCCAATAACTAAGGATCTTCCAGATGAGCCTCGCTTGCTGTCTTCTCTCTTTCTTCTGAGTAAGTGTTTTGTACAAGGCTGTTTGTCACGTGCTGTAGAGAACTCATTACACAGGAATTGCTGTCTGAGATGTAAGGGGATAGCTGAGTGCAAGGGTATTCTTTTGGTTGATGCCACACAATCTGATTTCTGTATTGTGTGCACATCACAGGGCAAATACACTGCATAGGAAATGTAATGGTTTCCTACCCAAAAAATCCCTGCATCATCAATCAGCTGAATGTCAGGTGGTAACTACTACAATGAGTGTAAGGCAGGTCATTATTTGCCTAATTTTCAGAAATGCTGAAATGCATTCTCTGAATTCTCTGAAATCAGGTGGAAATAAGGGAAGGTGGGAAAGGATTCACTTTTTCTTTAAAAGTGGGCCACTTACATAATCTGAAAATTCTATCAGTGTGGTGTCTAGTCCAGAAAAATCCTGTACAAACAACAGAAATACTGAATAACTTCTTAAAGAGGAAAGATGCTGTCTCTAAATCCCATACAAACTAGAGAAAAAATGAATTTACTCATCTTCACCAAATGGCTTAAATGTAACAAATACCAACAGAGACATCTCCTGTTACACACATCCTCCCCCTTCAAACTCCAAAACTGCTTCTGCTTGTTAGAGCTATTCGAGAGGGTTTGTCCATGGTCCTGTTGGCTTTTGTAGCAAATGCAAGGCTAACACTACAAGCTTACTCAAGTTTTTGCATAACTATTATTCAAACAAGTTTTCTGGTTTTAATATACTGTATGAACTTGCCATTATTAGGAACTCCTCTACCATTGGATTAATTGCTATACATGTTGCTGAAATATACTGCAATTTTTTAATGACAAGGTCTTATTTCAAACCTTTTGGTCCATTAATGTGTTCAGTTTTCAATTCTGTTGTGAATCTGAGCTTCCAAACAACCTTGCTGATCTTGCTGAGGCTGCTTTTGGACAGAGATACAGCTAACAGAACTGCTGAGTTCTGCTGTCAGTGAGAAAACATTTTGCAAATATATTTGTTTTCACAAGGCTGTGAAGGTTCTTAAATACTCACCTAAATGTGTATTTAATGATACCAGTGAGTGTTTTCCCATTTACTTTGAAGTTTCTGTATTTGCAGTCAAATACAGAGAAATGTTCTTCAGCGCTCCCACCAGACAGGCTAACTTGGAAGGTTCTCAAGCTGGTTTTGTCTGCAACCCCACCCCCCCCAGAAGCGGGGGAGGGGAAGCAAGCAAATAAATACTCTAGGCATTGCTTGGGAGTGGAAAAAGGGAGGAGAGTGCTGGATGTGATGGGAACAGATATGGACAAGAATCTACACAGCAGTGCAGGGAGGGGCAGTACGGAGTGCGGGGGCAGTGTGGAGGTGAGGCAGGGTGCATGCTGATCCACTGCTGTCTACATACTCTGTAAAAAATGAAAAGAGCCTGCAAGTTTCAGCAGTTACAGATTCAGCTTGTAGGGGGTGAAATTTATGTTGAACTTAGCACAGAATACAGATTTTGATCTCTACTCTCATGGCCTTTTGCTGTGTAAATTTTAATCAAAAAAACAAAGGTAAATATCTTATTTGGTTACATTACTGGTACTAGATACTTGGTGCTAAGAAATCAAAGTATGTAAGACCAAGACATGCTTTTTTTTTTTAATGCTTGAATTTCTTTAAGAAAAGGCCTTCTCAAGTGCTGCAATATATTATTGAATCAGAAGTGGTGACTGAAACCATGCCAAGGTATTTTCATAATTATTCTATCTAAAATTAGCCGCCAGAGGGCAGATCATGTGTTCTTAAAGGGTTTGCATGTTGTGCCAAGGATCTGAAATGGGCAGGACCTGATTAGTCCTTCCCCTGAGTTCAGTGTCTTCAATCTCCTTGTAAATGGCTCTTCGATGGATGGGGGAGAAGAGGCCGGGGATTACATAAACAAGGAGCCAGAGAGGGACAAGCATGGAGGCTGTGCAATAAAGCAGGGCTATGCATCCCGGCAGTCTCCCAGCTGCTGGCAGGAGGCCAGTAGCTACAGGACTGAGCATCAGGTCAGAGAACAGACCCACAGGACAGGCTGTTCAGAGAGGATTACTTGAAAACAGCTCAAGGAGACTGTTAGTGTAAGCCAAAGTGCCAGAACAATATGGCTATTCTAAAGATGAGGGCTAAAGGAACTATCTCCCCTCAGTGTTGTAGGGCGACACTATCGTGCTCTTGTGTGACCCTGATACACTGCTATTGCTGTTTCTAGACTGATCGTGCCTGATCTCACAGCTAACACATACATACACAGACTGACTCTCCCAAATTGCTCTGGAGCTTCCGACTGCAGGCAAACGCACAACTCAATCTAGCAACTCAGTCATAGGATCACATTTGCTCTGAATGCATCAGCAAGAATTGATGCAGGTAACGTGCAAGGAGTGGATGCTCCCTCTTGATGTAAGATAGGGTTTGGAAATGTGCTGCTATGCTGTCATCAGTGCATGAAAATGGAAGTGCACTGCCTTGATGTGGAAAGCCAACAGTTGTAACTGAGTTGTGAATGCCAGGTATGTGCTTGAGGCTAGATCAAACAGCCACTGCAAGGATAGCCCTCTATTATTTCCAAATAGCAACTCTACAAACTATGACTGAAAAGCTGTTTAGCACAGCAGTAATCTTCTGGAACCCTTCCTTAGCTAACTGTTTTCTTAAGCTGTGGGAGTGTATGCATGTCTCATACTAGTGTCAATCACAGAGCACTACAAGAAATGCTGCTCATCTGACCAGTGCTGGCAGGTGGCATAAGTTAGTAAGGCAATAACCATGTGACACTTACTTTCTGTGGCTTGTAATGACTTTTTTCAGCTTGTGAAAAATGATAGTAGCAAGCACACTATTTATGTGAGAAATACAGCAGTGCATGAGCATCATTCAATCTGCGAGAGAACTGCTCCACCTTGAAGAGCATCACAGCAGTGCCCAATATGTTTTAGCAAAGCAACGGAGAGCCTAGTCAGAGGTGCAGTGCACAGGAATTGTAAAATCTCTCACAGGCACAAAGACCATAATCTACTTCCCAGTGTGTCATGGGGAGAACAGAAGGCCCGTAGCTCTGGAATGCTCCTGACAGCCTATTTCTCTCTGCCAGAGACTGTAACAGCTCAGAAGGAATGAGCATCAATTGCTTCCAAGGGAGATGTGTAAAAGATAATGTATGCTGCCTTTTTGGCAGCAAAGATTCACCGGAAGATAATGCCTTGGAGGCTTTATTACTTGTGACCTTCACTCAGAACCAAATACATCTTATTTTCTGAATAATTTCAGCCTGTGGATACAGCATTTGATGGTTTTTCTAGCAATAGAAGAATAAAATCACAACTTCTTGAGAAAAAGAGGTTTAGGAAGAAAAGTGTTAAATGGTTACATCCAAATGACGCAGAAAATTTATGGCCATGCACATGGAGAAGGCTGCAAAGATGACTAATGACAAAAGTACCTTCTTATGCATCCAGGCTCCTAAATCACTCAAAAATGTATTGTGAATACAATTATCAAATACACTAGGTAATCCAAAAAAACCTACAGGCAAAATCTGTAGCCTCATAATCACTGAAAATGTAAGTTTAAGTTGACCTCTGCATCACAGGCTTGCTACTATTCTTGGAAATCAAAATATGAACAGAGTAACCCTGGAAATAGGACTGAACTAGTTAATTAGTTAGGCTTTGGAACTACCAGCTCTCTACCTTTCCTACCTAATTTTTTTTTTGAATAAAATTCTTCTGACCTAAGTTCCCACTTGATTTTTCAGTGCTAATCTGAGTTAGTTGAATGAATATAGTGAAGTAAACATTCTCTCTGACCCAACAGAGAAACTGCACCTGTCAAAAGGTCATTTAGAACCGTAACAAACTGGTTCCTTATATTGGCCAGTATCTTTCATCAGTTCACCAGTCTGGCTTTAACACTAGCAAAAAATAAAGTACTCCTTTTTAAACACAAATTATATTAGCTGATCTGAATACATTTACTGCTAGTTGACATGATTTCAATTTGCGGTCTCAGTGAAAAAGTGAATACAAACTCTGTTATTAATCATCCTTATTTTCCTATAACAGCCTTATGTATTTTAAGTATATGGCAATGTGTTTTTGTACTACTTATGCACTTCTAGTAGAAGTAATATCCAGATGGCTTAGTGAGTACAGATTAGCTATCTTTACTGTTTTTGCTTCTGTTTAAACTTCCCCTAACACAAAGGTACCAAAGCTAAGTCAGTAATCAGCTCACTCACTCAGCTCACTCTCAAGAAGTTTTTCCAGTATGATCTGACTAAATAAAGAAAACACCAGGCTTACAATTAAAACTGTATTTCTTTCTGGTTTATTTAACCGAGTTTCTACACTGTCTGAGGCAGACAGGAAACTTGACTGATTTTTTTTGAGGCTTGACCAGACAAATGGTTTTTTTCTTTTTTTTTTTTAAGAAAAGCTTTCTATCTTGATCTCTCACAACAATACATACAATGGCTTTTCTGTCTGAGCTGTAAGAAAGGTACTTCGAGAATCAAAACAATTCAGTTTCTACCCTACTTTTCAAACAGCTGTAGAAATTTTGCTGGACTGTAGTGGTACACACTGAAATAAAAATCACTCTTGGTTTGCATTCATTTTAATGTAAGAGCAACAGTAGTTTAGCAACTATAAACTATGTGCAGTGACTAAACTTACTCTAGTCTATGTGCCTTTCTCCTTTAACAAAGAAGTCTGAATATGTTACAAGGAAAATGGAAAGTGCTTATTTCAGAAATATTTTCTAAGTAAAAAGTTGAACATGAATCACAACACATCAGCAAAAGAAAACAAAATAATTCATGGCTAGCATTAGCAACACTGTCTTCCTAAAGTCTTAACTGTACCCAGAATTACCTTGACTGTTTAATTGTGGTGCAAGAGAAACGGGGCAAAGTCTGAGACCCACAGTTAGGCAATTGTCATTGGCAGCTTCACCTACATCAATAGCAATGCTTTTACTTTGTTCTGCACTATTAGCTGTTGTCAGCCAGGGTAACGGATATATCTGTTATGCTGCCAAAGGAAACCAGCAGAGCAATATAATGACAATTCCTGGACCACTTATAACCAGTCTACTACCTAATGTACAAGAGAAGTATTAATTTATTTTCTGTAGCATTAACTGTGGCCAATTTAGTAAGAAAATGGTCTCTATACATCATTTCTTGGGACTTGGCCCAGTGATTTGCTCCTCACTCTTAGGATGTGAAGTAATACTTTTTGCTATATTTGCGTGTGAGATAATTCAGAACCATAACAATGCCTGGTGTTCTTGTTACTCCACTGATTTGCAATGATTGTGACTTACTAATAAGCAGTCTTTCGAAACCTCAGTGTGATTATTTCAGCGGCAACACATCCTAAGCTTGAAAAACTTAACAGCTTCAAAAAGAAACAATTTGAGTACTGAATATTTCCTAATAAGAAAGAAGTAGCTAACAATAGTAAATTATCTGGCTTTGCAGAAAACAGTCTTACTCTTAGTGATTCAAAATGGATGTCTTGCAGGGTTTTTTTGGTGGAAAAACATCTGGTTTTAGGTTATCTAAAGTTCCCTCTTGTTTCTTCTTTTGTGTTTCAAAATTTTTTCATCATTTCTTCAGCATAATATTCTTCAACATTTTGTTTCCTCAGAAAAGCCATAGTAACCAAGTTACCCCCTTCTTTTCTGGCTGAAACTACTTTTATTAAAATGCAATTAGTGCTTGCAGTTAAGTATTTCCCTGAATTACAGACACATTCTGAGTACACATCAATTGCCAAAAGATAATAAATTATCTACATCTAATTCCAAATTTATGCTTACTGTCTTTTACAGTCCCTGAAATTCCCCCTTTAACTTCTATTTTTTGGCATGTTTCATATGTGTTCTATTCTTGCTGTGTAGCATACAAAATCAAAGCAGACACAAACTTTTAACAGGGGATATTTGCAGGTGGCTGAGGAAGAATCTCTATTTTTGCTCACACTATTGAGTTTGCCCATTTTTAGTTTCTCTTCTTTCAAAAAATACACTCCAATTTGCAGAACGGAAAATTCCATAAACTGTAACCTCTGGGAAATTTCTTCTCTGATACCATCTGAAGCTTCTTGCCGCCACCATTGGTGGAAGGATTTTGTGATGCATTTTAAATCAAAAGTTCTTATGAAATGTTGTCTGGATAAAGCAGTTCAGATGGACTGCCTAATGTACAAGTCCACAGCAGTCATCATGGACCTGCCTGGGTATCTCCAAAGATGTCATTGATTATGAAGTCTCCAGTTCTAGAAATTTCCTTGAAAAACTAGGAAGCACAGTTTTTTTGCGGCCTAGTAAGGTTTCTTTAAGATCTCTTTTCCCTGAGGTAACACTTATAACTCTTTAAAAGTCTGAAAACACTCTATAACTCATTAAGCAGGTGAACCTTATTTTCTGCAGTCAAAACAAACATATTACTTCCAAGGCAACCGCTACTCTCCATAGGCTGAAGATGCATTAAACTCACATTTAAAACAGGTGTTAACAGTATTAAAAACCCAATACATTTTGATGGACTCAAGCTTCCTACTGGGAGCTATTCATTGTGTGTATCTTAGAGGTGGTTCTTTTAACACATGCGTTACCCATCTACTTCTAATGTAGAGTTGCACTTCCTGCTAAAATCATGGTTCGTTCCTCTCTAAGTGAGGAGAAGGTGCTTTTCCACAAATGTTCTGCTGGAAATTTCCTTCACACTGATGTAAAACCAGCTGGACATTAAGATCTCTGAAAACTCATTTGGGTATTGCAAAGCAAATGGATGCCCAACCAATGTGAAAATCACCCAATGAGGACACCCAAAGCTAGGAGAAGACAATTTCCACCTCGGAGATCTGACATGAACCCCCGCCAGATCCCTATGACAATGTGCTTTTAAGTAACATGTAAGATATAGGATGATTCCTCGAACTTGCTAGCCTGTATTAAAAAAAAAACAAACAACCCCAAACCCTTAATTTGTGATACGCAAGGTAGTCTTTAGTTTATTTTTAAGCTGAATATTCTGTATTTAACTTACATTTGTAGTCTAAGTTTCATGGAAATTTGATTGTAACAAACCATCTATTAGGCCAGTTTCAGTGTATTACCTTGATGACAGATGAATGCAGATAGCATGGCTGACTTAGGAAAGAGGTGAGTATATAAGTAGGAGAGCAGACAGGAGTAGACAAGCTATCTAAACTCCCTTAAAAAGATCTTTGAATGTTTTCCTTTAAACTTAAGTGGTATCTGACAGGATGCTCCATGGTAAACATTTAATAACACTCTCACAAGGGGAAAAAAAAATAAAAATCACAAGATGGAATTGTGGAAACTCATAAATACATTTAGCCTCCCAATCTGCACATACATCCCCATAATTTGTCATGAACGAGGTTTAATTAAATAAACTGAAATTCCCAAGTTTGTCAACAGTGGTTTTAAATTCTTTCTTCTTTTTCCTAGTTCTTGTTATTCCTTGTACATTAGCATTTCTAAATTGTAAAGAAATCACATTAAATTTTGCATTAAAAAACAAATTCCATAGATCCTGAATTTGGGAATGCCTATTCTGGCCACTGACTGTACAGGAGCAGGTGGGACTGGGCACAATAAATAGATATGAAATTAAGTAAGCTTCTTTTCACTCCTTAAACAAGATGATGCCAACATTATGGACTTAGGCTCAACATTAAACAAGACATAAAATTAAGGAAGCTTCCCTGAAATTTTGCCATAAGATAAAAGCACCTTAGAGCCAAATACCTGCCACAGCTCTTAAGAAAGCAAAATATGCCAGCCTTCACGAGCATATTTGTAATTACAAGTTCTACCGTTTGCCTTGATTTTTCCAGAAGGAAAATAAATTGCAATTTCAAATTCCTCTATTTTGAAACTCAGAATCTGGATGTCTCTGAATTTGGGCAACTGCATAAGCTAGGCAAGCTTGTTCAAATGTTTTCATTACCAGAATGATCATACCCTCCTAAACATTGATGGAATCTGTCATTTTCATCTGCCCGCTATTCACTGTATACATAATGCTAGTTAAAATGAACATGAATGCTGGCTTGCACTTGTCCTTTAACACTTACATGCAAACCTGTCAGTTTTTCACATTAATATACATTTACTCTTTTCAAAACACATTTAAGCTGACTACTAATTCTACAGTCCTTGACTTCATAGGCAGTATAAACTTTCAAATGGTAATTGAGTCATCTTTCGATGAGCTGAAAGGGAGAGCAAAGTATGATGTTGCCTAAACCACGACAAGCGTGCTGTTTGCTCAGCAGTAAAGTTTATGGAATACTGCTTTATTCAGACAAATTATTAGGTTCAGTACAGGTGGTAGGTGGATGACACACAGTCATGATGTACAGAAAATCCATACCTATTATCTAGCGGCACCTTCTAGCCTTGAGATCTGTGAATTTACAGCTGACTTTAGAGCTATGGCCAACGGTGACATTCAGCCTGGAGTCTATGTCCCTCCTCCTGTGGAGGGCATAAAACTCCCAAGTAGAACAGGTTGGCAAGAGGATCTATTCCTTGTTTTTTTTGATAACTGTTAAAACTACTGACACACTGGGGTTTTTTTTGAAAATGTTACTATTAAGAGTACAGAAGGTTTTCTACATGTCCATCACTGCAAGCACCATATTCTCTTCTGCTACAGTGAGGTGCATGAGCTACTTATTCTTTAGTTTTTAAACTGAGTATGTCTAGATTATTTGTCTAGTCAACACTGCTGTATTTGCTGCCAGCTTTTAATATCATTGACAAACATACCACTGCTAAAAAACATCCATGGTGCAGTCCATTCATACCAAGTCTTTTGTTTCCATTTTTGATTAGCACTTTCCACATCATGCATTGTCTGCTGATTTTTCTGATCAATCTTATTTTGAGTATCATCAGAAGTGCCTGAATCTTAGAAATTAGAAAGTGGTTCTTCTTTCATTGTTGACTTTAGTGTTTAAAATGGCTGAAAGCCCGTGTGCCTCTTTGTTAGTCTAAACCAGATTTTCTGTAGACACTGCACTTTTTCTTTCAGTCGATCTTTATTTCAAATAGAAGGTAAAAGGATAAAGCCTGGAGCCAGACTCTTTTCAGTGGTTCCCAGTGACAGGACGAGGGGCAATGGGCACAAGTTGGAACATAGGAAGTTCTGTTCAAATACACGGAAAAATTTCTTTACGGTTAGGGTGACAGAGCACTGGAACAGGCTGCCCAGGGAGGTTGTGGAGTCCCCTTCTCTGGAGATTTTCAAGACCCACCTGGATGCAGTCCTGAGTAATGTGCTCTGGGCAATCCTGCTTTGGCAGGGGAGTTGGACTAGATGATCTCTAGAGGTCCCTTCTAACTCTGAAAATTCCGTGATTCCAAGTATGATTTAAACTTTATCAGCAGATTCAAGCTATTTTTTTCAATGTGGATGTAGCTCATCTTACACTTCTTTAAGAGATTAACTTTTACCAGCTGTGAGGCACTTGCACTTTGCTGAAACCCTGAAAATCTGCCACCCTTATACAGGATCTGATAATGATATTGGATCAGGAAATACTTGCTGTCAACTTAGCATTCCATTTTCCACTGTTAAAACCCCTATCAAAAACACGGTAAAGGAGAAATATTAACTATATGGAAAAGGTTCCAAAATGGTGAGGCTTTGTTTAAATTAATAGAGTTGTGCTGACTTTATTAAAAAGTGAGGGTTTGGTTCTGCACTATTTTCTGTTTTAAAAATATATCCAACTTAGCCTTAACCATCTAATATTTTTTGGATGAATTGCTAAATCCTCAGATAGCACTACTCGGTGAACATGTAGCATAAATATTGTTCCTCCTTACATAGTACTTAAAAGACCCAGTTTCTCTGTTCTTCTGAGAAATTCTGGTTGCTGTCTCATGCTTTTATTGCACTTCCCTTTATAATCCTCATTTGTCCTCAAGAGACTTGATGCCAAATTTGGTGATAGTGCTTCCAACAAAATGACACCACTTTGAATTCAGCCTCGGCTGGTTTCACCTTGTGAACTGAGGAACTGAATAGCTATGACACCTTTTATTTCCTCGGATTTCACATACTCCAGACAACAGGAATAATTTTCAAAAGGCAATGTAAAGGGTATCTACTCAAGTAGAGAATCCAGTCAAGTGTGACTTGCACATGCCTTTCTGTCCTGCAAAATATGTTTCGGAATGTTCTAAATTCCTTTTAAACAAAATTTTCCTTAAATTGTGTTATGGGCTCCTGAAACTATCTGAAACTATCAGGCCCTTGCTGTATACAAAACCCACAGTCCTCTGACATCTTCATTTCTTTTCTTCTGTTAAGATTAAAAAGAAATTTTTAAAAAAGCATGCTCTTCAATGTTTTCTCTATAATGTAATTTATCTTATTCTGAGTCTTCTGACAGCTTGTAATGCTTCCAGAGCTTACATTTCAAAGAACTTTTCAGCAGTTCAATCTCCTTTTGGGTGCCACCGTCTGGCCTCAATTCACCCAGCTGAATCACAGCCAAGCATTTTGAGGAGCAGCAGAGATTGATGTCAGAGGAGTTAAAGGTGGAGTAAGCAGCATCAGGCTGCCTCCCCGTTCAGTAGTTCTGTAAGGTTGGGCTTAGCTCTTCTGAAGTTTCCTAGATGAGGCTGGCCACAGGTGGTTGCACTGAATGTGATACAATAACAAAGCATCATTTTCTCAGCTTCTGCTGAGGCAATTTCATCATCTTCTGAGAATCAAATCCCTCAATGGCAGAGAGGAAAATATTTTGGAAACCTTCATTGTCCCTTCTCTCTTCCTGGAGCGAGAGAAAGCACAAGGAGTACTAGCAGCAGCAAATGGCACAATCAGGGTTGTTCGTTGTAACTGAGGGCGAGATCCTTGTTGTGCCTAGAAAAGCACAGACCACAATAGAAATGTTCTTCAGAACCACAGCAGAGATTAATTTAGCATCCTTATTTTTCTGACTAATAGAAATCTCTCTACAGCAATCTATGCAGCTGATTCAAGGTAATATTTAAAATATTATGTGTTTGAAAGCACATGGATACACCATTTATAGTTATTGTTCAACTACTTGAATGATCCTAAAGACGTCATCAAGAAAGTGATAAGAAATTTACCTTGTTCTAACACTGTACACTAATTAAACTGTTTAGTGCAGAGATCAGCATAAATATGAATTAGCATCAATGATGTGAGCATAGGATGATTTGTAATATCAGCACATTGATGCACTGGGCTCAGATACTGTAATTTGATTGGCAGTGCTTTATTAAGTTTTGGCAGCATTTAAGTAGACTGGGAGTGCTGTTATGAAGCTCAAGCACATTAATCCAAGCTCCAGCTCTCGTTAATACTGATGAGTGAAGGCAGTTAATTGAATTATGTATGAAGTACTGCTGATTAAATAATATTTCACTCCTTGCTATAGAATTAACTCTGCTTTATTAACAGCCACTGTTGTCTCTAATAGTGAATGTCAGAGGAACCTTTTCTCAGCCATCCACTTTCTTTTTTTCAGCCATCTGTTCAGGTTGCTTATGTATTTTAATCTATTCCTACATGTACTGGACTTTGAAATAAATATTTCTGGTTTTCCCAAATGTTGGTGTGATACTGGAAAAGGTTTATTCCCTTATAGGAAAGGCTTCAATGTAACTTTTCAATTGATTTTTTTTCTCACTGATAATATAAAAAGATTCTACAAATTACATAAACATGTAGTTTTGATGCCCTCTTAAGAATGAAGTACAATATTGACTATTTTCATTTTACCTTGTTGCTGATTTCTACTTTTTTCTACTGTTTTTAAAGTATTGCACATAAAACCAGGGACACACTGTTAATGAGGGAAAGAAAGTAAATATCCAGACACAGAATCTAAGGTCGTAAAGAAATTGTAAAGCAGGGCTTTCAAAAACAAACTAACATGCTTTCAGGAACTCTACTGAAGAACTACAAGATTTACTGTCCTCACCAGTTGGCAGATGTTTACAATTAATCTCAAAGACAACACACCTGAAAGGGATCTCAGTTATTTAGCTGTTCAAAGACAACACGACAAAAGCTAATTAGGAAAGTGGCAATGGTTTAAAAACAGCAGCAACAAAAGCTTCAACATTGTCAAGACACATGGGTTACTCCTGGACGGTGTTGTCAGAAGGCCAGATTGCAGTGTTCTTTCATCCTTTGCTAAGACATGAGTTGGCAAAACGTACTGAAATTACGTTCACTGAAATTTGGTACTAACATATATTAAAGAATATGCAATACAGTATGCAAAGTGTATAAAGTCACAAGCTTCTGTAGTTACAAATAACAATAAGCATTTTTAAAATATGCAATGTTGGTGGTCTGACAAAGAACTACTATTTTCTTTTCAATGCAGAGGACGCATAGCCCTTTCATTATCAGCCTTGAAATATTCTAAGTGGAATGGTCCTATTCTTGGCCATATGTAAAAGTTTTTCAGCAAAATGAAATGAAACAGCGTAGTACACAAGTGACAGAATACAGAAAATATTTGAATAGTGGCAGAGATCAAGGATGATAAGTTTTAATGCATATCAAAACACAGAAATGCAACATTTTCACTATTCCATATTACTTCGTAATCCATTTATTTCATAAAGACAACTGAGGAACAGTCTTTTTAAAGTGTTTTTGGTGAATAGAAACCCTAGAGCAAGTACCTTTGTATAGATGTATTAAAAATTTTTTATTTCCATTGTTTACACTTGTGTGTCCTCAGGAAAATAATTTTTTATAATTAAGTTGATGTTATAACCAGAAAGAGGAAAGGAAATGCTTATATAACATTGTTTAATGAAAGTGAATCGGATATTTCTTAATTCAAACTGCAAGAATACCATCAGTTAGGATCAGAGGGTACAGCAAGACCTCTAATTAAGCTTATTCATTGCTTTGACATGATTTTTCCCTTGGTATTCTTTTAATTATGATATTCTAAAACAAAATTTCAAGAATGCAAACACTGTATTTGAAACCCTGTTTCATGATACATGTTTATATTTTGATATTGAGATGCCTCTTCCAAAAGAACTGTAACGATAAGTGATTCACACATACAGTTATGAGTAATGGAAATGGTCTGTGGATGGAGCACTGAACTCCCAGAACCAGAAAATCTGAATTCCTTCCTACTTACCTATGAAGCCTTGTATAATTTGTAACACAGATGCACAGAACTGATACACTAGTTTGAAGCAAGTCCTTTCTCCTGTGGGGATAAGACTTAGCCTTGTTGTCAGGACTATTGGAAAGATTGAGGGGAGGGGAGTAAAAAACAGCTGAATCTGATCTGAGCTAGGGGTAAATTTCTCTGAATTCACAATGAAACCCAAATAACAATCTCGATGACCTATTATGCAAGTCTCTCAAAAACCAGAGGGGTGTACATAACATTAGCTAGTTACAAGACAGGATTAATCTTGATTTTTCTTCCATTCAAATACAATGGTGCCATTGCCAGACTAAAATGAAAATTCAGCTTTCACAGTCCTATTAAAGGCAAAGTATCTTAATCAACAGACAATAGGAGGTCCCTCTCTGAAACCATTTCCGTATTTTGAAGGATGAATTCAAAGAACCCAGAACAAGGACCAAAGGCAAACATATAGAAACCAGAGCTAGAAAATTATTTGTTCTTCAAGTTAGAATCTGAGTCACTTTGCCATTGCAAAGTTCATTTCTTTTCCTTTGGTAGATATTTTGAGGAGAACAAGAGACTGAAGGATGCAATAACTTCACCTTGGAAAGTGCAATCCCTGTTGCTTGGGGTGAAGACTTTCAACACCAAGAACCATTAGCTAAGCCCATGTAAAAATGGAAGAAATGGCTACCAACAGAAGCTGGAAGAGTGCCTGTCCATAGAAGGTCCAGCTGGAATTTTGAACTGCCTATGAAAATATTGATTCCAGAGTCACAGACTGAGGAACGGATGAGGAGGAGGCTGACAGCCATCTGTGGAGGAAGTTTTGCTTGTTTCTCATGGGTTCCAAAGATCATGAAGTGCTGCTGAGGATGCCAGCTGGCCTGATGCCATGAGGCTTCTCTGTTCCATCAAACAATCTCTGGGAAGCTTGCCCATGAAATCATAGCATATATCCCAAAACAACTACCACTTGGTATTTCTTCACTCTGAAAGCTGATGAGAAGCAGATTTTCTTTCCAAAGTAGCTTCTCTTGACTGGTTGTATTGAAGGCATGGCAGGGTGAGTCTCGGGAGAATTGCTGACAGTAGTACTAGAAGTGTTTACTTAGGACCTAGTGCCTTTTCTCCCCTCTTTTTGGCTTGCCTACATGAATGCTTCCACATGACCCATTCCAAAGACTATAGCTGAAGAATATCTGCTCATTTGCATTGTCTTCCAGATCCTGGAATCTCTTCAGTACTGTGAGGAAAGGTGATGGTTTCTTACGTCGACTCTTACCTTTCTGTTCTCTCAATAAATTAGGACTGTTTCTCCAGTAGAGAGAAATGGAACGCTCTTCTTTCTTGAAGACAGAACTGAATCTTGAGGCTCACAATTTATTTTTTACTCTTATAGTCACATTTAATACTGCTGAATTCTCACTGAACTGACCAGGTATAAACTTGCTCATAACTAAGCTGAATGTGTTTTTTCTCATTTCTCTACTTCAGAGAAAGTTACTGGCAAAGTCTTATTAGCGTAAACCATCAGAGGGCCCTGGTGTAGGCGGCTAAGCTTTAATCAGTTAATTAGGTGCAGTATCTATAAATGCATTTTAACAAAACTGAGTGGCAAGAAACCAGACATTAAGAACTGTAGTATCTTGTGATGAGGGCATGACAGTGCAAGAACACTACCGAGAACAGGATTACAGTGACATGAAATGCATACAGGCTTCCATCACTGGTGCCTTAGATACCTGAACACTCCTTAAGTACTTCCAATACTGTATCTTGTTATTATGTGCACTGAATGGCAATACCATGCAGAGTGGAGAAACAAAAAGGTATCTGAAACCCTAAAACATGCAGGCAGCTGGTTAGTGCTTTTAGACAGAGATGTTTCAGGATGCTTTTACAAAAAGGAATTCTTATTTCATTTTATTTAGATATTTATAATCAGCTTGAAAATGAAGATTAGATCAGGAGCTACAAATGAGTCTTACATAATTATACATAATGGGCACCTACAAACAAAAGGGTATTCATTTTTACTGATCTATTTTTATACCTCATAGTACTATTATTTTGGTTGTGGTAGAATCCAGAAACAATTTCTCATACCCATATTATTCCCCACATCCTTTATACTTGGGCAAATCTGAAGTAAAAATTGTGAGAAGAGACTTAGTCCCGCAGACTCTAAATTTAGAACGAGAAATACCTACAGAACACGGTGGACTCAGTAGGTGATTCATTTCCTGTTAGAGATGATTCCTAAAAGCTCAAGTATCTCCAGAAGGTCACTCCCACCTTCAGAAAACATACACAACAACTTATTTTTAGAGTTCTGTAGAAATGCCTTGCCCACACAGTAGATTGGACATATGTTCTCGGATTTAGCTGCCAGTTTTGTGAAAGTTAAAAAATTCTGAGCTTAATGTTTTTACTAAATAAAATTTTCCATTTATTTCAGTCAAAGCAAAAACCAATTTTGCATAAAAACGTTGCTCATGGGCCTAGCAATAAGAGCTAAGTCTGCTGTTGACATTCTTATGCATCATTGTGGGTTGCTGGTCCTCCTACAAGTACATTCCTAACTTTAGATACTGCAGCTGGAAAGCATGTTGGATTTAAGTGTATGCTAACTTGCATTGCTAAATCGGAGTGAAAATGGTAACTCTCTTCCTTTCTGCTGCTATCCTTTGCACAATATGGATATGCTGTTCCTCTATCCAAAACATCCTATTCTCCCTTTGCTGATTAGCCGTGGTAGCTCTCTATTGTGTCTGCACAGGAACACTGCAATGCTTGTTAGGTTATAAATAAGAGAATCAAATACCCAAACTCATATGATCTTCTATCAAATGAATTACGTGCAGTAGATTCAACACTAGAAATACATACAAAATTTCTCATAGTGCACAACTCTAAAGTTAGGATGTACTTCTGCAGGTGAAAGTAGAATCAAGCTGGTTTGTTGTTTGAGGGTTCAATGATTCATGTTGTGTTTGAAATTTAAAATCAGCTCAAATCCTCAATTCAGCTATCACTGAAAACATTGTTTTGGATACAATAGTCTAGATTATTTGCAAATAGCAATTTACAAGCTATTTTAAAATAATAATAAGAATATTCTGAATGTACATGAACATAATTAGAGCTGTGTATCGCATACAGCTAGGTACCCAAATGCGATAACACTACAAAAAAGAACAGAGTAAGAATTCTTTAGAAATAATAAGAAACAGGGTAAAGGTGCCAGGGGGACATTAGCAGTTTCCAAGATGACCCATGTTTTTGCATCTAAAAATAAGACAATAGGCTTTTCCCAATATTGGTTGGCTGATTTTAATGTAGAATTATGTACCATCATCCTAATTTCCTGTGGCTTATTTCCAGGAAAAGAATTTTAAAAAGCCAAAATCCTGTCAGAATAATATTCACATAAAAATGTAAAATGTTAAAAGACACAAAAGAATGCATAAATAAGGTGACTGCCTCTTGACAAGACAGTGCTGGAAATAAAGGTTGTGCATCCCAATGGTTGTTTCAGTTCTTAAAAGAAATAAAAAAAAACCCCAACCTTGAAATTATTTGTGCATCATCATGCAAAGATCAGTTAGCATTCACGGAGCAATTTATCCATCTCTGCACATCATAAAAATCCACTGAATTAAGCTTTGTCTTGTAGTATAATTTACATCTGCTGTTCTTCAACTACTAGATTAATTTCTACCATAGATTTATTATTTTCTGCTATTGTTACACAGCTGTAGGTCTTACATAAGGAATACTACAGAAACATTTTACATATCAAACCTTTGAGTGTTAAAATTGTTAAAACTCTCTACAGATATAAGTGTAGATACGCACATGCGTGTGTCTGTATGCACCCCAACTGTACAGCCATGTAGTAAACAAGGTGGTCCTGGAAAAACCTATTTGAAAAAACCCAGAAACCTAGTATCAGCATGAATAGAACAATTAATTTAAGATGTTAGAGGCTAGTGAAATTTAATATTGTCATCTTCTTCTCTGGTCTTTGGTATTTTGGTTTACACTACACAGCAGCTGGCTTTGTTTGGAGGTTTTGGTTGTTTTAGAGGAAGGAAATACAAGAAGCAGAATTTGATCACTTATTAGTGCAATGCCTGAAGATGCGGCTGTTTCCGCTTATTCTTTGGACCAGGTAGGTTTGTGAGCTCCACCAGGTGGCTGAATGTCTCTGCTGAAGCAATGGGGCGCTCAGGATGAAAAATCCAACTGAGCTCATGAAAAGGCTAGACTAAAGTTCGATCATTTCTGTTAAGCTTACAGTGAATTCAGACTCCAACAAAGAACAAATTTGGGCATTAGCTCAGACAGCCAATGAGGAGATGTAAATATATTTGGGAATATTTCCATCCATAATATGAAATTCCCAAAGTATTTAACAGTTACTTTCATGCAAAGTATGGCAGGGGCAGAATATAAAATAAAGTTGTACTGTGAGAACACTACCCATAGCCATTTGGAGGGTGAGACACAGTATCATCTTGGGTATCACTGAAAATACCTATCACAAAGCGAAGAGGCAAGTTAGGGAGTGAAAACGTATACCAAATTTAGAGATTCTCTGCATAAGGACACTTGGATTCAGTTCTATTTGTTAAACTTCTGCTGTAAAAGGAAATTACTTCACTAAAATATGAATTTGCCTGCATGTTCAACACTACAGTATGGAGGACCCCTGTGCAGTTCAAGACAGTTTTAGAAGTCACATCAGTAAAAAATTTATCTCATCATCATAGAAGAATATGTACTGGGCTTGACTGCCCAATGCACTGTTTCTGACACCAAATTCTGGCTATAAAAGTAAATATATCAAGCCACAGAACAGGCCATTTTGGGGGGAAAGTGGAGTTTTCCTATACTGATACAAAACAAGACAGAAGTGTTTGTGCCATTCCTTTTGTACAGAAAAGCATAACAAAAATGTTCATTTCTCTCTATGTAGAAATAGTAAATAGCAGGGATTTTGACAACTATTTTGTCTATAAAAGCACCAGAATCACATAGAATGCAAAGAAGAACCCAGCACCCCCTTCTACACCCCAATGCCACAAACATAATGTTTGCAGACAGGCCACGTTACAAGATTTAGGGCACTATTTCTCTACAGAGGCAGGTCTAACGCAGAGGACGATATTCTGTAGTTTAGTACAGTTTGGGAAATGTGATTGTAGGTTTGTAATTGGTAAGCAAAACTATACCTTTGAAACACTTGCGAAAATATTTTCTTATTAAAGCCAGCTGACGTTATTCCAACAGCTTTGTATTTAAAAGCCTGCAACTAAGAATCCCCTCTTCTCCAATTATGAACAGCACGCTCCTCAAAATTCTTGTTGTAAATATAAGGCCCAGCAACAGTATTATGTACTAAATGGTTGAAGGTGTCTTTATGCACATTATGCATGAAAACCAATGCAAACTCATGTTGCAGAACAAGGTCAAGCAGGAAATTGAAAATTAAATGCTAGTATCTCAGTAACAGCTTCCTGAAGGGCACATTAGAACGGTTTACCAGAAATCTTCCCAGAAGGAGGCAAGAAACAAGAACATCTTTCACTTGAACCCATTTCTTCTGCCAATGCTACTTCAATGTCATTTAACTTTCTCTGGATTGCCATTTAATATGTGGCAGGGTTTCAGAGATGGGGGGTTCAACCCCTGAGAGAATAGAGAACACTCTTCCAGGGACTAAAGTTCTTATTTAAAGATGATTTAGATACTTTGGAACTTTACAGTCAGAATTATGATGGTCTTCAGGCACTAAATGATACAGTAGGTGCCTCCTGGGATCTTCTTATCTTCTTGCCTAAGCAAGTTGGATGCCCAATTCCCAGAGCCTTTTGGGAGAAACTGTGTATCTTATGTACTTAGCTCTGTTTCCTTGGCCAGTCGTTTGCATTTTAAAGCACTTAAATAGAGTTTGTAGATCTGGCCATCAATCTTAAAAAGCCACTGAGACTTCGACTGCTAAACCAGTTCTGAAAGTGAAAACGGTTAGGAAAAAATATTCTGTATTTCAAATTGGACTTTCTAAAATACCTGTGTTCTGGAGCTCCTTCAAGTCTTTATCTTTACAATCTAGTGGTTTTTTAGGCAGAGTTTTGATGCAAAAACTATGCAAATGTGAAGTGCTTTTTATAATTAATAGATACAAATAAAAATAAATACTCATGACTTGATGTAACAAGCTGGGAGAATTCCTGTGTCATCTTCTACAAATATTACTTGTAGCTCTGTATCCTTCCTTAAGTATGTATCTGTGCCTGCCCAAATGTACTATTAATTCAAAGAAGGCTGTGAAAAGAGTACTTACAAAATCAGCAACAAAGGAGAAACAATGGTAAGAGAGACAGAAACCTGAGCATCATTAATATGGGAGAAGAGCTTCAAGTCTTTCAATTCAATGCAATTTTGCCACTTTAATTAGTAATTTTCCTTTGGTCCTCTCCAGCATTCCACTGAGATTACACTGAGTTAGAGGTGTAGGAAGAGAGTCATATCCCTGCACACAACTCTTATCTCATTTCCCATCTCAATAAATACGTAATTTTCTTTTTAATCTTTTTTCCCCTCTTAATTATTTTTTTACTTAAATATACATAGGAGTTGCATGAAAAATAATGTAAAATAAGTTGGGAATACAGTATTTAAAATTCTATCTATAAATTAATTTGAACTGGACAGCATTCTTAACTGGGAAACTAAATCCAAGCAGGCAACGGTGAGAATAATGTGACTATGGCCCTGAGACAGAGCCTGTTCAAGTCAAGTGGAAGGACTTCCATTGATTTCACCAGGCTCTGAGTGAGGCACCACCTTTTTACTACTATACTCTCTACAACTAAAAAGCCACAAGTCCTGCCACAAAGCAATAAGCCCATAAACATGAAATTACAATGAGCAATAAAATCTTGAGAGACTAGTTTCTCTATTGCTTTAATTTATATCCCTGTTAACCAATTTTAAATGCACATTAAAATACCGTGTAATTCTAAAGATGTCAGTATGTGGATAATAGAGCCTGCCAAGGCCATGCAATGTGTTTCAGCCATATCCTATTAGACTTCAGTCATTTATTTCTTCTTTATTTTAAGAAAGCCTAATTTAAGACTAGGAAGAAAAGCCATTTGAAGATGCCCAATTGCTGGATAGGAAAAGCAAAATGGAACCCGAGCTCACTCCTGGGAAATGGTCTGACATGCAACAGTAAATGGGTATTCTGTAGTCATGGCCTATGTACCCTGGTGTGAAAATACAGAAAGGTTGACTACATTATCTGAAATGCTTTCTCCGATGTCATATGGTGTATTCTCTGAATCGTATAGAAGAGCTAAATCCTGAAGCTCTAAATTGGGACTAAAGCTGGGAATTAGCCGTCATTCCTATCTGCACGTTGTAGAAGGCAGCTGGCCCATGATATGGTTTTAACTGCACCTGATTGAGATTTGAAGGAGCAGCTCCTCTTAGAATTGAGCATCCTATTCATCCTGTACCTCTTAGTGCTGTGGTAACACTATCGCGATCCCAGGTACAAAGGTTTATTCCTTCCATTCAGCTGCTCCCCTCCCCGTGAGAAACAAAGGATACAGTATTAAAATGCGATATCCTCAAAAAGCACATTAGCAATGCAATTTCACTGTAAACACTGAAAAGAGATGGAGGCTACACTGCATATATGTGTACACTGCACTGCATGTGTAAATAAGTAATTTCCCTCCAGTTAAAGAATTTGAAAAGAGACAGTTTTAAATAAAACCATTGTAAAAGGAATATGGTCTTGTAAATATTGACTTATTTTTTTTAAAGAATCAGCTTCTGATGTCCTTATTCAAGGGATGTAGCACTTGTCTCAGCAAGCAAATCCCACTGCTTTCACTGGGACCTATTTTCAGACAAAAGTACTAACGTAGGATTTTCAAAACTGGCAGTGGTTGATGTTTGTAGGGACTACTTCAGCCAGACTTGCTTTCTAATTATTCCAGCACAGAAATAAAGTAACACCTGGATTTCAGAGACATTACTACACCCAACATGACCAAAGTATTTCTTGTAAGCAAGGAAGAAAAATTCCATCTCCTCACCATCTGATTGAAATGCCATTGTTTAAATGGTGCTTCTCAACCTTTGGGTTTATTTTAAAACTGAAACACAGTGGCTGTGCAGTTGGCTATTACTTGGCCTGCAAACATCTACCCTTCTTCTTTCCTCACTTCTGAAGTTATAACATAGTATGAGATAACGCCAAAATTTCACTGCAAATAATCATGTAACATTCTTTAACTCTATTAAAAAGAGCCTCTGAAATGGAAAATCTGGTAATGCACGTGAAGGAGGTATGCCAAGTCCACAGTGCCCATCCTGTTGCCTACTGTCGCTTCTCTGTTGGGGCAGCTGTACCAATTCATTTTAGTAAGCCAAAAGACATGGGTTTCTCCAAAGGATCTGCAGGAACATCATTTTTCTTTTTTAATCAACAGCTTGAGGACAGTAGGCAGACTAGCCTGACGACACAGGTATCTGAACTGGTTGTTTAATTCTCTCCCAGCCTCTATACTGTTGCCTTGAACTCACCTTATCCATCTTTCTTTACCTACATCTCATTTAACATTTGTAAAATGACCTCTCTGTGTACAGACCTTCATTCTTCACCTAAGCCCCCATAACTGAAGCTCCTAGATATTAAAGACACAGAAAAAATAAATGAGGGGGAGGTCATAAAAAGGTCCTGAAGAACCACATCTGTGTTGGGATGGAACACCCATCTGCTCTTTGCTCTGGTGTCAAGAGAACAACTTGCAGTGTGACCTGCTTATTTTGTGCTACATACTTGAGTATTTTTCTCTTTCGACCAGATACTGAAAGGCTGTAGGCTGTGATGTTGTCTACACGCAGTTGTGAATTATAGCAGTGCCATTTGCACAGCTGTAGTTAACGACCTGTCAGGTTTCCCATTATGATGTTATGCTGTTATTTTCAGGGTTTATATCCTGACTATAAAGTTGGTGACTGCTTGGTCTGGAAATACTAATGCATTCTTGTACATTTTATAAATACAAAATGAAAAAATGCCCTAATATAAAACCACACTCTACTAAGTAAGGAAAAGGTGATAATTTTAAGTAATATTTTCAGTAGCAGAAAAAAATAATCAATAACATTCAGGAAGCTTCCTTCTTTGGCCAGAGTCATTAACTATAATGCGATTTACAGCTCTGAGCAGGGTCAGCAGGTAGCCGGAAATGCATTAAGTAGGTGACTGTATTTTATGGTGAGTTTCTTTGTATGAGATAGTAAATCTCTCAATGACCACAGATAGCACGTGCCCAGAAATACCACAGTAGGGTGATGTTATACGATAGTGTATTTTAATGCGTGTAAGTAACAGCAGTAAAACGTCTCCAAATAATAATTTCACATACTCACAGGCAGGTAGACGTGGTAAATGATGAGCATGGATTTAGCTCCCGAGTGTGTTCAATGGATTCATGGTTCAGTGAATTCACAACTGACCTTTTTAGAGAGGTGTTACAAGAGCAGGAAATTTTCACTGAGTACAAATGAGTGGTTTCAGCCTATCAAGTCAATAGCAATGCCCTAATTGAAGAGCCTAAGTAATCCTACACATACACACACATGGTATTTTCAGAAATAAAGTTCTTGCAGGCTACTGAATAAATACTATGATATAACAATCCTCTGATTCCACATTTACAATTTAAATCATAGCAGTGTGTGAGGAAAGTACTTGCATACTATATGATGTATCTACCTTTAGGTAACAGCCTCATTTCCTTTTCTCTTTGACCTCTTTCTCCGTTAGGCAGGGGACAAGATTCGACTTGGAACTTCTTTGTGAGTAACAGTAAAGCTTTCATTGCCAACGAACAACAAGCAGAGTTACTCTGTGTAACCATACACAGAGTAATGGTGTGATCTTATTTCACAGGAGTTTATTTTAACCACAAAGAAGGGTGTAGCTGCAGTGACCATGTTTTCGTCTGTATGAAGTAACAAATTCCACCCTAATGACACTAAATTGTACTAATGAGATGTATGAATTGAAAACTGTATGCTGTATTAATATAAAGTCCTCAGTGATGCTGAGTTCATCACCAATGTAACAGTTAGGAATAATCTCCCTGAAGTCAATAAAACAATCTGATGTAAATAATTTCAGTGAAGTAAGAGGTGGATTCCTAACTGATAATTGCAAACTGTAATTGTAGTACTCTTAAAATATAATTGTCTTCATCAAAGCATTTTACAAGAGCATTTTTTGTAAGTGGGATAATGACAGGAGGAGTGGTGAGGCAACCTCTTACTGTCACTCATTATCTCTATTTCCATGCTATTTTGTGATCCCTTCCAGTTCTATCTCATCCCATACAGATTTATGGCAGAAGTACCTAAGCAAACATAAGCTGAAGCACTGTAACCCTTCTCTGATTAAGTTCAATTACATGTCACTGCAGAAGAGCATTATTAGCACAGAAAAATACTACTTGTTATTCTCAGTGACTTCTTTCTCCATGAGACATAAACTTATTTTACCCAATAAAACAAAAATCTATAAAGAAAGGGGTTTTTTCAATGTAGGGAGTGATGACTGCTACTATCTGTCTTTTACAAAAACACATGCACACACACAAAAAAAGACCACTACTACAAGGTAATTAACAGCCAAAGCTCCAAGTCCCCTCCTTACATAATCAACCACGGCAGATGTCATTACTCACTTTCAGTTTGGATTATTAACTTAGAAAAGTTCCTTGGGTCTCTGGGCAGCCACTAATACTTCTATCAGATTTTTTGTGCTTCAATTCTACTCCTCTAAGACATGGATACCATCAAAACGTCTACTGCCAAAGGGTGACAAGAACTACTAAGATATTGTGTGAAGAGTAGCCTGTCAAGGCGTAAAATAAGATAAACCTCTTGAATATACCAATACATATACTCAGCAGCACCAGCATGCAGGAGCCGTGGTGTCTGGAACTTAGAACTGTCCTGAATAATTCTTCAAAGTAAGGATTTACAAGCTTTCAGTTATTAATGACTTAGTTATGGACCACTGTTTCAACTGGTTTTATACTTAGCTTGTCAAGAATACGGAATCACGGAATTTTCAGAGTTGGAAGGGACCTCTAGAGATCATCTTGTCCAACTCCCCTGCCAAAGCAGGATTGCCTAGAGCACATTACTCAGGACTGCATCCAGGCAGGTCTTGAAAATCTCCAGAGAAGGGGACTCCACAACCTCCCTGGGCAGCCTGTGCCAGTGCTCTGTCACCCTAATCGTAAAGAAGTTTTTCCGTGTATTTGAACGGAACTTCCTATGTTCCAACTTGTGCCCATTGTCCCTTGTCCTCTCATTGGGAACCACTGAAAAGAGTCTGGCTCCATCCTCCTTCAACCCACCCTTTAGATACTTGTACGCAGTAATAAGGTCTCCCCTCAGCCTTCTCTTCTCTAGGCTAAAGAGTCCCAGCTCTCTCAGCCTTTCCTCATAAGGGAGATGCTCCAATCCCTCAATCATCTTGGTTGCCCTTCGCTGGACTCTCTCCAGCAGTTCCCTGTCCCTCTTGAACTGGGGAGCCCAAAACTGGACACAGTATTCCAGTTGTGGCCTCACCAGTGCAGAGTAGAGGGGGAGAATGACCTCCCTCGACCTACTGGCCACACTCTTCCCTATGCAGCCCAGGATTCCATTGGCCTTCCTGGCGACAAGGGCACATTGCTGGCTCATGGATAATTTACTATCTACCAGGACCCCCAGATCCTTCTCCTCAGAACTACTTCCCAGCAGGTCCACCCCTAACCTATACTGGTGCTTAGCATTCTTCTTCCCCAGGTGCAGGACCTTGCACTTGCTTTGTTGAACCTCATTAGGTTCTTCTCTGCCCAGCTCTCCAGCCTGTCCAGGTCACACTGGATGGCAGCGCGGCCCTCTGGAGTGTCAGCCACCCCTCCCAGTTTGGTATCATCAGCAAACTTGCTGAGGATACACTCTGTCCCCTCATCTAGGTCATTAATGAATATATTGAACAAAATTGGACCGAGTATTGACCCCTGGGGGACACCACTGGTTACAGGCCTCCAACTAGACTCTGTGCCGCTGATCACAACCCTCTGAGCCCTGTCACACAGCCAGCTCTCAATCCACCTTGCTGTCACCTCATCCAACCCACACTTCCTCAGCTTCCTAATGAGGATGTTATGGGAGACAGTGTCAGAAGCCTTGCTGAAGTCAAGGTAGATGATGATATGATAAACCGTTTCCTGTATATACCAGTATCTATACTGGAATTCCTTCCTTTGCTTTTAGGTTGCAGTAAAGAACCTAAGAAAAGAAAGATTCCTAATATTAGCCTTACCTTTTTATTTCTAACCCCAAACTTTTTATGATACATCTAAGGTCGTGCACAGAAATGACCCTTCTTCTTTTAAGCAAAAGCTTAAAAGGATGTGCTTATCATGGAATGATGAACCCTTGAAAGATCACAGAGGTGAGCTTGCTGGTGTTTCACTTTTAACAAGTTCAAAGTGGGCTGGGATAATATTAAAAAAAAATAAATTACATCACATTTGCAGAAAGAGCAGTTACTTAGCCAACAGTAACTGTAGGTCTTCAAGATTCCGTAACGATTCTAAGCTCCACAGTGTGTTGGACAGCAGATGCTTTGGATACTGCTGTTTGCCTGTTTGAGGATTTAAATGACCAAATGGTAACCACCACCTCTTAAACTTCCTCCCTGCTAGAAGTCATCATCCACACAGGCTGTGGTAGCCCTACCGACTACAGCTGTCTCAAAGAATTACTGTTAGCTAATTGTTCTTTCTTCTTATAACCCATACTAGTGTCACTGCAAGGTAAACAGCAACCACTTCAAAGTACAACGAAGGAGGATTTTCAACTTCATAAAATAGTAATTATAATACTCTCTAAAACTGGCATCTAACCTAGCAGCAAAGTGTGAGGTACAATAAGTGACAAGGATCTTCAGATTACTGCCTTGAAGGTCTTGCATATTAGCACATTCCTGAAGTAGAAGAGGGATACTACTGCTTGTGTCCTAGCAGGAGGAACCTGCAGGTTCAGCAGGAGAGGTACTAGACAGCTGGTAACACAGCCAGATACAACATGCTATCCAATGCAGTATTTGTTACAAAGGAACGGCTTGACCTTTGCAGTGCCTGACTGTAGCTAGAAATAGAAAGGAAGACAACTTGAATCATTTGGTCCTGTCAGTATAATGAAGCAAAGTCTGAGCTGTTACATGCAATTTTTGTTCCATGGATATTAATCACAACTTAGGAGGAAAAAACACACCCAAGAAAGATAATTACGCTGTGAAGGTAAAAGGAATCTGAGACCACTTTATCAAAGAACTGTGGTCCAACCACAAGTCTGGCAAGATTTAAAATTTTAGATTTTCAGAGTTCTTTACTGTGGTTAGTTCACATTCCTTGCCTTCTAAGATTTATTTATTTGTTTTTGTTGAAGGACTGAAGGAAGCTTTGGGGGAAGAAAGTATTCAGAGATCTGTTTGCAAATTGGTTGCAGCTACAGGCCATATATAAGACAGCAACCTACTCTCTTCAAAAGGCCCTTGTAAAAAGGACTGTGTAGATGGATATTCAAAGAAGTGGGAAGGACCTGAAGACAGTAACTTTTTGAGTTCCATGCCGGTACCAAAAGCACCTGTAAAGGATAGTCCCCAACCCTGGGGCTCCTTAATCAAGTGAGGAGTGGGCTGTGGGAACCAAATCGCAGTGCCACCAGGTGTTGTGAAAGGCAGAAGGCCTACGCTGCAGGCAGGCAGAGCTGCCCTCTTCCCAGGGTATTCACTGGAGGCCTTCTGCCAGGACACCTCCTCCAGTCAGACTGCCCTGGAGACCCACACTGTGTAGTGTCCTGTGGTCCTGTACACCTTCCTCTGCATTGACTCAAAGTTTTGTCATAGTCTTCTTTCATTGCTAAACAGAACTAATAGACAAAGTGATAAAAAGCTGGAGCTATTTCCTTTTGATTAAGAAATATCCTACCTATTACTATCAAGCATAAAGCATCTACAGATGGTAGGTTCTCTTTGACTCTGCCTATTAACTGTGAGCTTAGACTACCCACCACTGGAACATTAAAGGTACACAGGCCATAAATAGGGGAAGAAAACCGAAATGACTAGGCCTAACATAGTCTATCAAAGCTTTTATAATGTAGTTTGGACAAGATAATGTGACTAACCTACTTACCCCATCAATCTCCCCTTTTTACTCCCTTTCCTCGTTTTTGTTGCTCCCTTTTATTCCCTTGAGAAAGGGAAAGTTTCTGAAAACCTCTCACTGCCCATCACCTTTGCATCTCTGGACAAGACACCATTCAGAAAGCTATAGTGGCAGTTTTTCTTCCTGGCTTGAGACTGACCATAGGTATTAATTCAGCAAACAATCTCACAGAAAGCTTCTAGGGAGATTTCTAGGTAATTCAAAGCTAGCCAGAAACTAGGAACCAATTAGAAGAAAATTTCCTGTGCATATTGGGAAGCCATTGCAGAAGTTGGATGTAGCTAAAAAAAATTTAGCATATTGCTAGTTAATGCAGCCATCCTTGTTGGCAGCTTCTTCTAAGGGTTAGTCACTGGCAACAGAAATGGCCCAACTGAAAATACAGCAAACAGGGCTGTCCTATCAGCCCAAGTGGTTTATGCCTTTGAAGTTCATTTTGCACTTCTTACAGGGTAGACGAGAGCTCATGATTCAGCTTGGTTAGCAACCCCAGAGAAGGATCACTACCAAAGTGTTTAAGACAAAGCCCTTAATCCTGCTTAATTACTAAGAGTTACTGGACAAACAAAAGACCGCTGGACCACAGCCAGATGAATGAACACCTTGTGTATTCTCACTTGAACTTGCTAAGAAAGTGCCCATTACACAAGCAAGGCGCCCCCAGTGCACATCCTAGAATATCATTAAATTAACACTTTTGTTCAGCAGCCCCTTGTAGCATTTTCTTAAATGAATAAATAAATCCTATTTCTCACACATACATCTTCACAATTAATGTCAACTTTCATTCTTCTACCACTGCTCTGATTGCTATTGAAGGGAGAACATTGCAGATCACCACTCAAACACAGTATCTTGCGTTATTTCTCCATCTATTTGTGAAGGCAAGCAGATTTACGTTTGTATTAAAATCAGGTGAGCTCATAAAACAACTCACAGTATTTATATTTGCTTAAAGCTTTGCATGGTCAGAAGTTGAGACATAGATTGAGATTGTTAAATACAATTCATGCAATAAAGAAGTGTGGCATGGTTCTCAGTTGTATCAGTGACTTGCCAAGGGACATTTCATCTCCCAATAGAATGTGAGTAGCCACATAACAGGAGCATTGCAGGCTTTGTCAGGAGAATCCAACCCATGAAACCATTAATCTGGAAAACTCTGCTTTAATTCAGACATAGTACTCATAAAACTCTTCTAATAAGACTAAATGTTGACTAAACCTGGAGACCAAGTTGTACCACATGGAATTGTGCGTCCTTGTGAGGGTACAGTATTATGTAGAACCATAATCAGATCCTAATATGCTAAATTCCACTTTTTTCATATCTAATTTCAGGAACAAATCAAACCTTTAAGGTGTGAATCACTCTTTAACCAGCCTCTATACATTTTTATGGAAGATTCAAAATTACAGACTCATTCTGATAGTCTCATTAAGTACAGTACTGCTACTGATGTGTGTCTCAAACTCAATGCTGTAATTTGGTTACAATTCATATGAAGATGAGTAAATGTTGCCTTATTTGTGTTAGAACTGAGGCCATCAAATGTCTCCCCTCAACAGTGTTCCTTTCTTCTTCCAAATTAAAACAAGTCAACTCATCCCTTCCTTGCTATTTTAAAATAATGAATTGTATCAACAATTCACTGAAAAGTGAGACAATGGTTTTACATTTTAATTACATTTAACTTCCATGCAAAAATACAGAAAAATCTAGTTTCCTTTCTAGTTACATGACTCGTAAATGGTCAATTTTTGCAGAATCACCAAAGGAAGTAAGAAACCAAGAAATTATTTGGTACAAAATATATTTCCTTCAAGCTATCTTTAACTGACAACCAACGCTGAAATATTATACATACTAACCTAAGTTCCAATCAATAAGTGAATGATTTCCAGAATCTATGCTCTACCACCCTGAAGAAATGAAGTGTTCCAATATATTGCTTTCTAAAAGAAAAAATGCTATTATTGTTCCAATAAGTAATTATATATGGCTGGTTAATTCTTCAGAGTTGGCACCATACTGAATGATTGTGAAGAGTATGTGCAGATTGTTTAAAACACTACTGTAGCTCAGACAGTACCACTGTTTTCACTGACAAGCAAAACGCACCAGACGGTGAGTGATGCTGCAGCCTCCTGAAGTCCCAAAATAAGATGAGAAGAAATTTTATAGTTAGTAAAGAAGGGAGCAATGCAGGAGCACCAATCAGCAGGTTTATGTTTTGTATTATTTAGGCAGCGAAAATAAGTGATCACCAGTCTCAATGTATGAAATAGACCCCTATGTGATTGGAGGATGGCATAATACTTGAGCTTTTCAGAAAGTTTAAGACATGTTTGGGTTTGAAGTTTTAGGTCTCTCAGTTTCAGGCATGGACAAACAGTTCACGGTTCTTACAGTGACCTGCCTGTCAAAGGTTATTTTTGGACATGTACATAAAGAAATTTATAGCGTAAAAGAAATCTTAAAGCCCACACAGGGGATACTACGGACACTTGCACTGCCGGTGTGGGCTACAGCAAAAGCACATGGTGATAGCAGTAAGTTTAAAATCAGGTTTTGGCACTCATGACTAAAATTGTCAATTGTTTCAGGCTTCTTTTTCCTTGTAAATCATTAACAAATTAATGCATTTCCTCCTTGGAGGGAGTTTCTCAGCTCTTCACAAACACTGCTCCTGTGTGCCTTTTGAGTCAGTGTAGCTTTGCCAGCTGGTCTATGTTAGGGCATAATCCCATCAACACGATCGTTGTAAAAGGCAGGAGCAGCATTATCGATCTCTAGCAGTCTTTCCCCTTTTATAGTAAAATAAGTTTGTGAAAGGAACTATGAACAGGGTATTTCTCATCTCAGGGAAACGGGCAGCCTTTGATTTGGTGATCTGTAGTCAACAATGAATCATAATGGATGTAGATCTTTATCTGGAATAAAAGTTGTTTTACAACCTTTATTATAAGGCAGATGAAGAACATTATCTGCTCCTTCAGCAAAGTTCACTCATTATTTGGTAGAGATGGACTTCCTCCCCTTAGCTAAGATTAGCACTATCACCTTGTAAAGTAACTTTAGACTTGGTATAATTCAGTGAGGGTCACGAAGACAGTGTCTTCCCAGGGCAAGAAACACTTATGCCCTTGTATTAACATGTTGTCCAAACTTTTAGTAACAGGATGTAGTTTTGGCAAGTGAATTCCATGATCATAAATTAGATTTCACCACCTTTATATTTTATGCTTACCAAAGCCCACTTTTATGATGCTATGAAATAACCATTCTGTGGACAGAATCAATACAATCAGACACACATGAGTATCAAAGGTTATGTGCATCTATTTGAAGTAAAAAAAAAAAGGTACAGAATAGTTTGAAATATTGCCTTTGCCACCCTGAACAGGCTTGCACTACTTCAGTGACATAAATTATTCATAGTCACAGCAAAACTCAGCCAAACGAAAGGTTATTTAAAAAAGGTTATTTAAATGTATTTTAACCCATCATGAACTACTTTGATATTCTGTACCAGAAAAAGTCTGTGTAGTGAAAGTATGTAATAATATAGATTATTTGATTATTATGCAAATCACCATGTATAAAGAAAAGTATTCGTTCTTCATCCTTGAATATTCCCTGAAGTTTAATTGGGAACCTAATTTGCATTCAATTAACATTTTAAAGCACTACTTACTTTCTATTTTGTTTGCCTACATGATTTAAATCATAAGAGCAATTCTTTGCTTTTAGAAAAGGTGCAAGGTGGGAGAGTGTTTTATGCATCACTTGTATATACACAGATCCAGCCACTGATGCACCTTCCTTTCTGCACTTGACAACTCTGTGCCCTCACTTGCAAGGCTTGGCACTAAGAAAGACCTGAACCACAATTACTGTAGTGAGGGAACCTGCCAGTCACAATTGCTGTCTTCTCTGTTGAGCAGTGCAAGAAGGGAAGTTAGGAAAGACAGTGTGATGGGTCTTGCACCTCATCTCTGCCTATATCCTCTTGTACCTGTGAGATACGTATCAGTGATTGTAAGGCACTGGTTTACATCATGTCATTTAAGTTGTGAATCCCGGAATCTGGGGGAAAAACTGTGTCCAGATGAACATATTACATTTGAAACAGATTTAAAATATTTTTTCTAAAATCAGTCCCAGAGTATAGGGAGTCTGGGATTTGGGGAATGTAGTGAAGTACGGTTTGATTTTTATGAACTGCTCAAAGACAAATTTGCACAGGATCCAAAGCATTTGTTATGACTTGACTTAAATGCATCCAATACAGAGTATTAAGCAGAACTTATGAATGGCATAGTCTAACCTAGGCATATTGTGATACACTCCTAAATGCATTCTTACTCAACTACACATGAAAGAAGAAGAGATAGTTCAAAGAAAGACAGTGACTTTGCTTTGAAGTAGGCAATAAGTATTCACACAGCCAAAGCTGTGACAGACAAACTCTAGCAACTCATCCTGGAGTGTTTTACAATGCTCTTACCCCCAGTTAGTCATCTCTATGCTTGTGGTTGCTCCCCCAAGCAGCTAAAGAGCTGTACTCATGTCAGTCATATTAGCTTAGATGCCAGTTTTGAATTGCAGTGACAGTCTTGCACAAATAGTCCTTTCTATTATCTTTGGGGATGGTAACTTCCAGCCCTGGGACAGGACAAACAGCTGTGGAAAGGCAACATCTTAGCAGATGGCTATAGCTGTTTGCTTCAGTGCACATCAGTCAGCAACTTCAGCTATAGCTCCTCAGTCTGCCTCGCAGCTATCACCTCTCAGGTGCTAATTAGCATCTCATGCGAGATCTGATATTTGACTGCTAACATTATGGATAAACTTAATATGCACTAACATATCCTTTGTGATGTGTTAGTCTGAGATCATAAACATAAAATGCATCCTTGAAATGCTTTAAATATGGTTTTCAAAGACTCCAAAATCTAGGTCCTCCTGAAAAAAATTAGTTGTTTGTTTTGTAAAAATTCATGGGATTTCTCTCTTCTGCTGAGGCTTACATGTTGCAGAGTTGAATTTGAAAGAAACATGACAGTTTGCAAGAAAGGTGGCCCCAAATTACCCTTGCTTCCTTCATTGCTGCTTCAGTGAGCTGTTCATAAATGCCTTTCTGGACCAATTCTTGAGGATGTGTGCTAGGTTAGTCCAATATTCAACACATACAGGTAATTCAGGGCTCTCTCAGAAAGGGGGTGTCTGTCCACAATAGTCTAAAAAGTATTCCTTCTTGAAAGTTTGAGTCATGATTGTTTCCCCCTTAATCTTCTAAGGATGCTCCCAAGCCCAAATTTCTCATGGCATTAAGACTAGAATACCACAAGCATTACCTGATCACATATGTTTCTTTACATGCTGACAAATTATTTTTCTCGATAACTTTAAGCTGACATAATTAGAAAGTCAGTTAAGCAAATATTTTTTTCATTCACCTTCTACTGGGCATCTGCCTGGGTCGTGCAAATCAGAAAGGCTGAAATTTCTTGAAAGTGGGTGGTTATGTTCTCCAGGTTTCTTCCACCACTATCAACATTAGAAACTAAACATACGTAACAATACACCGCAGCGTCTTTGACAGCACAAACCGATCTCAAGTAAATCTGAAAAGCTACTTTTTGCTACATCAATAGGTAATTAAGCTCCAGGCTTGTAGTTGTTGATTTTCATATGTGCTTTTCACAAGAATTTCAGTGCCAGAAACTTGTGGGTTGAAATATTTCATCTCATTTTCACTAGTATTCCTATCAAGATAATCAGCATTTTGGATATTTCGAATGACCGTCAGATTTTAACTGTTGTCATAACAGTGAAAATATCTGATGATAGGTCAAATCTACAGATTCTTAGGAATAGATCACATAATGGCCAAGTAATATTTTCTAGTACTTTGAGGAAATAAAGATCATGTAGCAATTTTCATTGTAGAACTTGAAGCACTATTTTAGCTTATAATATATAGCTAATAAATTAATGCATAATCATCTTAACTGCACTGAAAACATACTGAACAAAATAATCACTGAATGTTTCTGTGTATACTGAAGGAGGAACGTACTATCAAATCAGCTCCACAACTGAACAGAAAATGGAGGTTGCTAAAGTTTCCTGACTCCTGAGTGGAAACATCTAGTCAAATGGAACAGTGAAGACCCAACAAAGTAATTCTGTCTGAAAGAAACAATAAAATAATTTACAGAAAGGGAGCACAAAAAGATCAGTTGTCAAACGTGGGTCAAAAACTTGTCAGAACTCTAAGAACTACTAGTATCTCAGGCACCTTGAATCCTGAAATGTGTCAGAGAGATCCAGAGCTAAAAAGAACAAGCGAAGGCCTATTCAGACCACATGATACTTAAGGAGTATATAGCATTAGGACAACCAATACACAGGTTTTGGAGGAGTTCTACCAATACTGACCAACGCCAGGCTACTGCTAGCCTGAATTTCAATTTTGCCTATCAAATTCAGGTGGTGTTGCTTACTTAGATCCTTTTAGCTGCCAACTGATTATTTACCATTTACTAAATCTTACCGAAGTCAAGTTAGGATTTAATCTTTTTTCCCTTACCTTTTCTTATTTTCAAAAGAAAAATCACTGAAACTTGCATGTTAGGTTCATGTTTCAATTAAGTTCCTTTCCTGCTATACCCTTAAATTTGTAGAAATAGGATTATTTAGAAGTGCCGCATCAGATAAATAAATTCATCCAGTTAATAATAATACTGCTTTTCAGTCCTCCCTTTCTCTTTTCTATACACAGCACACACACATTCACAAAGTAGCATCATGTTAGTCTCACTGAGAGAACCAGAATGCTGTCAAAGTGATTTCTTTCCCAGAAAACAGCCATGGTCTTCAAACGATGTATTGACAAAAACCTTTCTATGCTTCACTATGATGTGATGGTGAGTACTTGTGAACTTCAAATCTTTGCAATGGATAAAAAAAAAAACAAAACCAAAAAACTCTCACCCAAACCCAACTGTCTTAATTCCAGTGAAAAAATATTCAATAAAAACTAAGGTTTTTAAATTACACTTACCTGGAACAAAGCTTCCCTGGACCACCTCCTTATAAGCCCACCAGCCTTCATGGATTTTTGGTGAATTTTGTTGAGCTAGAAAGAATAATCAAAGAAACCATAAAATTAAGGCAAGGCATAGGAAATATTTGGTTATGTAAATTTTGGAAACTCTAAAACAGTGTATCATCTTCTACAGAAAAGCCATTCTTCAAGTTCCCAAGTGATGTTTATTCAATTTATTGAATTATGATAAGTACCTGTATCTTTGAGGACTTTGTCCCTGTTTCTGATATGGTAAAACATACTCAGCTTCCGAAGAACTTAAAAATGAACTGAACTTAAAAATACCTGAACTTAAAAATTCAGGTATAAATGAGGATCTATAGCACTATTGATGGTTTCTGTGTCACCCATAGATTCAGTGTGGGGTAAAAATGCAGAGAAAAGTGTGCTCAGATACTGTAGGCAATATTTGAGTCCAAGTTGGTGAACTGAAAAGCAGTTTCTCCCCTTCCTTTCCCAAGTTCTCCAATAACCTCTCACTTTGAATGGGAAGAAGTGACAGAGTGAACCACAGACAATAGCTGTGTTTATAACTGCTGCTCCTCTCATCCCATGTGCTCTGAGTTCCAAAACCGAAACAGAAATGCACAGCCCGTAGCTTCACAAATATTGGCTTATGCTATAATACTGAGGCAGGAATGCAAGTTTTTTTCTGTTATCTTCTCTGTCTGCAATGTAGCACCCACTACTTATCCCCCACCACAGTCATCCTGGTAGCTAGGCGAGATACTTGCTGCTGTTAGACACATGTGACCTGCAACTCCATTAGAGTTGCGTTTGATATCACAGTGTAGTTACACAATGAAGGGTTTCTTTGACCAGTATTTTGAAGGCTGTAACAATAAGTCTAAGCTTTGGATAAGGTTTGCCCCGATGAGACTGTTGCTTAAATGACTTCTCTACATTCCTGAAAAGCCAAGAGCAGAAAGGTCTTGATCAGTCAGTTTGCTACTCATAAGATAGCAAACTACTTATAAGGTAGTTCTCTTTGTCTTGAAGGAAATTACAACTGGAGCAAATTTTGTGGTCAAAATGTAAAATCTCTGTTAATTGGAAATACTTTGAAAGGGCATACAGGGACACAGGAAGACAAATGTGCAGCTGATTTCTGTAAGAGCAGATGAGAGCTGATATGCAAATATGTTCTGCCTTCACTTGTATTTTGCTTGATATTTTCATATTTAGAGCAACTCTTTTTCACTGAGCTACAGAAAGCTCTGCTACCTTGTGTATCATTAACTTCAAATTTTGGGTTGGTTTGGTTTCATAAGATACTTTCAATCTCTTGCACTAGGTCCAAGAAATTTTTAACATAAATACACAACTACAGAAGATGTTGGATTTAGCAGCTTTCTGCTGCAGTTTCATTTCTAGATCACATATTATATACAAAAGACACAATTACCCCGGGAAAAGTTCCAGCAATATAATAAAAATTGTTGTTGTCATTAAAAATTAGAAAGAGGATGTGACATTCAGACTAAAAAGGATACAAGATGAGGACCATTACATACTGTTCTATCAGTAACAAAACAATATTTATGATTTAACTGACTGTAAATTGCAGAAACAAAAGTAAAGCTGAAGTTAATTAAACATACTGACAGAAGGACCAACACTGCTTTACCAGAAATCCAGACACACTAGGGTTATGCGTGGATGCAGATTTCTCCTTGCAGTACAGATGCTCGTTCCATTAATTGAATGGTGACATGTTAAACTGAAAGGACTATCCCACTGCGCTCTTTACAGTTTGCAGATGACATTATCTTCATTATTTCAGCTTTTCTATCATTGCCTAGAGAACTCAAACTGTGTATGGCTTTGTTGTGCCGGACTGCACTATACAAACATTTGCAAAATGGCAAATCCCAAACCACAATCAAAATATTTGAGCAGCAAAATATTCATATCCAGTCTGAACTGCAAATTTTTGGATCTCAACACTGGTTTATGCAGGTTGCTTTTTTGCCTCTATGCTTTACAACACAAGTCCTAAAGATTTCAGGATGCTTCAGCAATAGGAAGGATACTAATGAGTCCCAACAAAGCACAGCGATCATTATTCTACTTAAAATTTCCCAGAAAATTACACTGCATTAAAGTACATCTTGCAGTAATATACACAGCTAAAGCTGGTTCGGCTAACCAGAGGCAGCTGCATTCTAAAAGAGTAAAATCACGTATGTAGATAGGGCAAGTTAAGAAGACTTCAGGGAGGATGGGTATTTTCAAATGCAACTGCTTACTATCAGCATTCATAGAAACATCCAATCAAAAAAGGTATTGCTTTTGCCCACTCTGTGGCCAATGTAAATGATACATGCCAGGTCCAGAGAAAAATCTAATCCATTATTCAGAGTTTAAATTAAACCAAAATCAAAACAGGCCGGCTCTGCAGCTCTGCTTCTGTGTGGTGTCCCAACACCTAGTGAGGCTAATTCCAAAAGGAATATCAGAAAAACTAAGATTTTTGTCATATTTTTTCAAATCTGCTGTATTAGTATGGAACAGACTGCATGAGACGAGCAAGAAAATTAAATTATCAAAGCTTTGTACTAAATAATTGGATGCCTGTGCAATTGCTTCAGCTATCAGAAAAGAGCGTGATCTGGCATCACTCTGCACATTCCATAGATATCAGATCCTTATCTCTTCAATACACATGAAAACAAAACACATAAAAAGGAGCACAGTAAGCAAAATAAGATGTTGTACCATAGCCATACAAAATATCTAAGACAGGGCAAGAGCAATGCTGGGAGTCCTGCTGATTTACAGAAAACTGAGGCCACTGAGGAAATCAAGAGGAAAGGCAACTGGTTGTTGTGAGACAATCACCTAGACTAGGGAGACAATCCCCAGTGCCATGCTCTTTCTTGAACCCTGAATCCTCAATGTTTTATACCAGTTCAGGAAAAACATTCTGCGTAATAGTGCAGAGAGTGACTGAACACAGATTTCCACTCCGCTGTGCATATGAAACCTAGCTTGGTGCCAAAGATTTACTCTGATGGATCCTACAGGGACTTTGCTTAGAAAGGAAAAAGATTTTATAAAGCTTTTGTTTCTCTGAATGCAGAAGAAGGAGGTCTGCTAAGGCCAGGGAAGAAAGTCTGTCCTCCAAAAACTTCTAAAGCATTACTCCATTCTATGTTACACAAGTGGGCAAGAGGTCTTATTACAGGAGAGAAAAGCTGTTCTCTATTTTTGAAACATAATCAGACCCATACCTGGATTAATAATGGAACAAGGGAATACAAAATTAGAATGAACAGACATATGGACAATCCTTGCTGAGAATCCTATCTGGGACATTTACACCTGATGCACATACAACACAGGGTCTCTACAATTGGTGTATCAATGCCCATCTGACAGAACGGCACTGTTCCTGGGTAAACAGGTTCAACCTTATGGCTCAGGAATTGTTGCCAAGGGAAAGGATTCTTCATATGTGCCGCCTCATGACACTGAAAATAGCAAAATTCTCTCAGCATCCTTCCCCTTTCAGTTAAAGTAGAACTACTGTACCTCTCATTGCAATTTTCCCACTTGAGGACCATAAAGAGACGTGCGTACTTGCTTTGTGGATTCTGATACTCCTATGTTCCTACCAGAACACTGCAGCTCTTCCACAGCAGCTCCTTTTTTTGGCACAACCTGTCACATAAGGTACTAAGGAGGCAAAAGGTCTAGAAAGCAATTCTGTATTCCTAAAGAGCGTTAAATATCTAAAAAAAATAATTTCATTTCTGATACATCAGAGACTTCTGCTTTTACCACCAATACCTAGAGTATGCCTTTAACTTCCAAGAAATATTGTTGCTTCTGCAAGGCACCAAAATAAACAGGCCCATCTGAACAGACACTTTGCTGTTAGGAGCATATTAACCTGCACAAGTAGTTCTGCAACAGCATTATTAGCATCAGCACTGTATTCTGCCATTAGTAGAGACAGTCCAAAATACCATGTTTGTCCAAAGTGCTAGAGGATATTGAATGACCTCCATTTGCTACAGCATTCTCTCCCTCAGTACTTAAATCACTAGTATCTGAGATTAGTAGCTCTGCTGATATAACACCATTATGTCAGATCTCTTTCAACGCAGCTGCTGTAAAGGAGACAGGATATTTATTTGGAGCTGATATGACATGTGTTGCTTTCATTTTGTCAGATTATTGTAGGTCTGTCTCATTGTGGAGTGTAAAATTACAGGCTATGTTCGGCAAGATGTTGTGCATTTTTGTTTCCTGGTGACTTCCATGTATAGGGAAACAGCATTGTACAGGATCATAAAAACGTACAGTAAATGCAAAGAGCAAAAGATGCCAATGCCCCATAGAGTAATCAGTTAACTGTATCTACCTTAGAGGTTAAAATGAGTAGGCTTATGTTTCAAGGAGAAGTTGTTGCTCAGTCAGTAAAACTATTTTAAAATGATCAGATAACACTGTATCGGATATCAGGTACCATGATGCAGATGCTCAAATATCTGCATATAACTTGCAGCGCAAAGAGGTCTTCATCTTGTTGCAATGCTAATGCTGACGTAATATAAAATGCTGTAATTAATACAAAATACCCCTCAGTAAATATGCTTATTTGGAAGATATAAACAAGCCAATGTACAATTACTTATTTACTTTCTATACTTAAATAAAAGATAAACAGGCTTGTAACTGATGCCATCATTTGTCATTCACATCTGATCATAAGCCAAGAGTAGAGTCCTGCCTGATCAGAATTCTCCATTCACTTTACTGCCATTTCACACAGATGAAAAATGCTACACTGTGGAGAAGCAGGCTCACAGCAGTTAGGAAAAAAATCTTTTTTTCATCAGAATTTTATTGATCTGAGCTCTTCTGATTGCTATATTAATCACTCTGCATGCTTATTCCTACTCAACTTACATCCTGAGTCTTGCTTGTGATAACCTGGCTAGTATTGCCCTGGCATTAAATACACAATAACATTTTTATTGCTGTTACCTCTTCTGAATAGTTATGAGATTAAAATGAAAACAAGCTGCAACTATGAGCCATGTAGTGTCATAATGAACTTAGTGCAAAGCATTAATTCATTGCTAATACTTTGATATGAAACTCACAGAAAAATGGCATAGTGTTTACTACCAGAAAAATAAACCCTCAAATCTGCTATTACAATGGTGAACACTGAAAATGAAAGATATATTTATAACATATTAGATGCTGATGTGATCTTCACTTACGTCCACCCTTTGTGTCCCACCGAGTATTGGCTTTATAGGCCTTATCCTGCTTCTCTCCCAGCTAGCAGAAGCTACTGCTTAGCTGTGTAATGCTATTTGACTTTCCATTCAGAGTTCCTTAGTTCACTCTGAGTAGCTTCATCACTCTGACAGTATCTTACTCAGTCACTGACAAGTAATCCAAGATGTTTGTGCCTTATTGCAGAAATTAAAATTAGAGGAATTTTCCTGTAGTGTTTCAGAAGATCGTGTGTTCTAATAGAAAATTAGCCCTAGAGAGAACAGTGCAGGGTTTTAAAAAAAAAAAAAAGCTTTAAGAAAGAGTTTAATCTTTTTTGCTAAACTCCATTTCCAGAATCTTAGGTAAGAGTTACTCAATCTAAAAAAAAAATCAGTTTGAACATCTTCAGTCATACAAGTACCAGCTTTTGGCTCACATCAACAAATGCATCTTAAAGCAAATGGAATACACATGTATAAAGTGAACCTGACAGCAGGGGAACTAAGCAGATGCAATTAGCTGAAGATTCAGCCCTCTATAATTAATGTTCAGTTTGTTTAAAACAAGTCTGTACATAATTGTAGCTATTATTTAAGATGTTTTTATGCAGCCTTTTTATATTAAAAGAATCTAACACCACACACTTCAGGCACTATATAAAACATCATTTATAAGTGAATAGTTACAGGACAAGAAAGGTTAGCCTGCTTATGAATATTACAGGCTACATTGTATGCATCACCATACGATGAGGGAGGGAAAGGAAAACAAAGGATTATAAAGGGATCAATAAATAAAATGCTTTCATCAGCTATGCCAGTTTGTTTTTTTTTTTTTATAACATTTTGCTCAGGAAACATGCAAATGCTCTTTCATTAAGTTAATACTTTCCAATTCCATAAATCCTTCTTCCACCATCCCCATGTGTAAAAGCTCTCACTGCTGCTGTGAATTCCAAACAGTATTCAACACAAGCAAAATGGACGTGACCTGTTTTTATCACGTCAGAGGGCAAAAGTAAGGCACTATCATTGGAACTCTGCTATGGCACAGAGACTTGACTATTCCATGTATTTTATATTTATTCTAATTTTGTTTCCTGATAAGATTCCAATTAAAAACCTGGGCCAAAGGGTGAGATTTCATACAAGCAGACTCACGCATGCTGGTAGTAGTGATAAACAATGTGACCTAACATTACAAGACAGCTAACAGCTAGCTGCATCTACTGTCCCTAGGTAGTTGGCTTTTGATGAGAGCCATTGAGTGTCCAGAGTCACTAAATGCTGCTAGAAGAACCATAAACTAAGATGTTTATAAACACTTTGCCCACATTAGGATGCACATTCTGCTTACAGCACTCTCTCACCAGAACTCTGCATGACTTTAGTAGTATCTAGCAATAGCCCAGTTTGCAGGAAGTAAGTATGCATAAGGCTCAGCTCTATTCAGCAGAGGGAAGCATCTTGTGCAGATATTATTCTCATCCCCTCCGGTCAAATATATTTGTAAACATTTTCACTAAAGAATTTAAAATCATAAAAGGTGAGGAATGGGGCAAAGACAAGTGATAGCCAAAGGCCGCTACACAGAACTGGCAGGCAGGACTCCAGAACATGATTTCTTCCTCTGCTATTAATCTTGCAGGTGACTGTGCACTTTCATTTATCTACCTGTAAAAACTGACTTATAATACTAGTTATCATCCCATTGTTCAAAAAGGAAATAGCAAGATTTAGTCGAAGGGATCCCATGAAACTGTGCTCACTAGGTGCTTATAAGTTGTGCTTCACTCAGCTGTAGAAATAGAATTAGTTTACAACTTCCTTGCTTTCTGACCTCTGAATACTATCAAAACGGTTTAAATAAGCTTATTTGTAAGCAGGAATTATGCCCAATGATGTTTATGAAGAACATGAGATGAACATGCCAGGTAACTGCATGCTATATCATGCTGTTAAAGGAAGCTGTATTAATATATGGGTTTGGGTGGTAGGTCCCAACTTCTAATAAGCACTTTTCCATAAAGCATATATGCCCAATCATGCAACTGTTATTTAAGTTCTAATATAAATGAACAAAACCATGGGCTGTATCTAAAGCTTTTAGTGAGAAAAAGTTAAAACCACTTTGACTCACCCTTCCCTGAGCACCTAAGTACACCAATGTAAATGATGGACTGCGCTGCAGGGTGAATTACTTTATGTCACTGCACCCAATTTAAGACAAAACTCTGCATATTGTTCCTAACTCACTGTAGAACATCAAATGTCCCAATAAAACTGCTGTCCTTTTAATGTGACTAACATACATGTACAAGAGTTAGACCACATAACGTAAAAGATAGTATGTTCACCCTCTCCAAGTAGTTTTTGGCTAACATGGATGGAATACTAAGGCAGTGTTACACCTAATGTTATGTGCTTCAATTTTTAAAATAATCATTTTTTCATAATTTCTTCTTCGGCAAAATTTAATTTCTGAAATGACTAAGAGACAGGAAACTTCTATATAGCTCTCTATGCTGTTTGGGAAAGGTGAGCAGCTTTGTTTCATATGAAAGAATGCTAAAGGTTCTACCTACAAATTACTATCCACTAGGGATGCAAGCCTCTGCTTCCTCACACCCTATACATACCTATGGGATTCATATTACTTTTGAATAAGGTACAGTTCTTTTCCTTCTCTGGCACACGAGTCGAAATTGCATCAAAGCTGAACTACTGCAAGAAAACAGAGCAATTAAATTAATGCAGGAGAAAAATAGATAGCTGTATTGCAGCAGCTATAACATAATACTGATTGCAAGCAGTGTGGAAAATTCAAAGGGTAACGCCAGAGACTTAGCACCCTTCATCTCAGTCACTGACGGCATGCTTAGGGTTTCAAGGGTCCTAAACCACATTAGTACAATTTGGCTGTCTCAGTGTTTTCCAGAGTCTCTGATAGGAGTGTCAGCATATACTACAGCCTACTCTGTGTTGTGTCAGATGGGGTAGTTCCTCTCCAATGGTTGTTTAATCATGTCTAGATATAAAGTGTGAAGAGCTCTGTAAAATAATGCAGTAAGAAAAAGCAAGATATCCTGTGATATTAACTTTGCACTGCATGCCCTCCACTCCCATTAATTTCAATGTGGTTTGGAGACACACAGCAACTTCAAAGAAATGGCCTCAATATCCTTGAGGCTTTAAAGTTCAATACATTATTAATGCTAAATTAATAGGGCTTCCTTTAAAAGGAAACCACTAAGTTCCTTCCTCAGAAGCACATATGATATTGACGTGTCATAAGGTTTCTGAACCTCATTGTCCTCTGCACACTCTAAACAGAAAGTTACCAATCAGTAATAGTACAAACAGTCTGGGACTGTCCTGTTAGCTGCCACAGGCAGATCTTTTTTTTGTTTTCCCAAATCTTTGGGTCCAGAAAAATTATTTCTCAGCAGTCTTCCCATGAGGTAACTGTGCCCAGAATTTAAGTATTCATCAGTGCTTAGGCAAACTCGAGGGGAAAAAATAAAGGTCTTCCAATTAACCTCAAGACTAATGGCATGGCATCAATATTAGGTGCTTGATCCTACAAAATACACAGCAGCCTCAAATCCCACTGCATTCTACAGCACACGAAAACTTGCAGTCCAGAACGTGATATGGAAACATTCTAAAGAGCTGCATCATATGCAGAGAATTCATAATGCTTAAGCAATACTATTATGAGCATTTTCCACAATCTTAACAAAGGGACATACCTGAAAAAGAAGAAAGAAGGCTGCCTTCAATCTCCCTTGAAAACTCAGCAGAACTATGAATGTCAATCTGTACGTCTTGTACATACGTTACTCTAACTTCAGTCAACATAAAATGATGCATGTTCCTGAGATAGGAAGAGTCATTTTCTCCTGGCTAACTTAGCTACGTATAAACAAAAATAATCACAACAAACAACACAAAGTCATTCAAAAGCTAATGGCAAAGGGGAGGCAAAATTATTTTGATTATACTGAATTGGATTCAGAGACCCAGATTTCTAGTCATCCTGGGGCTGACAGTCAGGGCACTAATCCAGATCATCTCACAGATCTCTGGACTACCTAAATCCTCAGCACTTAAACCTTATGTCCTAGCGCTTTCTGAGATCACAAAGTCAAAAAATGTTTTTCTGGCCATATAATAACAGCTTTGCTAGCATCAAGAAGAAATCTTATGTCAGAGGATAAGCCAAGATATGGATCCATTTCAGGCAGTGGCATCATGACAGAAAAATGAAGCTATCATAATGTGGCTTTATTGCAACTGCTCTTCACCATCTCCACTGCAGTTTATCAGTTTCTTAGCAATAGCTGGTTCTTGGTTACTAGACATTTCTTAACATAATGGGGGAAAAAAACACCTTTGTAGCTAATTTTTCTGAATTGATGAGTGACAGCCTTTCTTCCAGTATGCTTTCAGTGGTGTTAACAAGATTGTGAAGTATTTTTCAACGTAAAGTATTGTTTCAGACTAAAGCAGATCTTGACTAGCTCAAAATAATGTTTCTACATCATGCAGATTTTCAAAAGAGCCCAGTTTATGCATATTCCCATTACTATACATGGCAAGTATAGAAGAATCTTAAATAGCAGTGAACTCATTAAATTCCCTCTAAACTGCCCAAAAGAGCTAGGCTCATCAGTTTCTTTCTGTGTGCTACCAAACAGTGAGATGCCATGGGCTATCAAAAATTCCAAGGGCCACGTTAACAATACAGGATTTTTATATACATTTCCCTCACTCACATTCCTGGAAAAACTGTGGAAAATAACTGTATGTTACTGAAGGCATAAAAAAAGACCAAAGAAGGATATTTGCTTCTGAGACAGCTGGGGCAAATTAGAGCAACTCCCAACAAGAAATGATTCTTTAGAGTCCCCCAAAAGTAAGCAGAGACTCTGGCCCTGCATGATAAAAAGCTATCCAAGGCTGCAAAGTGCCTTTATACTTATGAACCCCAAATCATTTAATAAAACAAAGTGCATAGCTCAGAATCCCATTAGTATTAAACTGGCCATGAGACAAACACGAATGTTGTGTGTCACCAGCATTAACTTACTTTGCATAAATTTTATTTACAATACAAGAGGCAGCTTAGGCAAGTAGAGAAGAAAAAAAAGTAGTCTTATCGACACCTCAATCCACTTATGTCCCTGTAACCCAAATGATGAAGAGTCAAACCCTATTAATAAAACAGAGTACATATATTTCACTACTACCTGTTTACCCTAAGTAACCTTCAATGTTAAAGTGAAAGGTTATCCAAACCTGGAAAATGTGAAGAAAAGCAGTTTTTCAGAGTTCTAAAACCAGAGATGGGAAATAATTGCAGAAAAGTTGAACTGCAGTGGAAGAACTGTGGAGCAGCAAGAGGGAAAAATCATTCTAGTCAGATCAGCTGCCAGGATAAGACAAGACAGATAAGAAGAGAACACGTCTTATTCATCTCCGTTGCCAGCCATGTTGTATTATATTGACATTTCAATTCATTAATTACTGCTTAGATTATTACAGTGATGACAGCCATATAAATACCTGAATGTAGAGTTTTTACTGGTTTATTTTGGACTATTTTCAGGAGACACCCCTAAAAAATTTTACTGATTTGGAAGCATTGTTTGTTTATCCCACTTGAAAGGTGAAGATCAGGAAGACTTTTTTTTTTTTTTAACTTTGTCATGCTCCCAGTCTTGACAAGAGACAGATCACTCTCTATGCCTCCCACCACCATTTTTGCTTCCCTGCAGTTCTGTGGAATATCCCTCAGAGATTACTTATATCATCCATCTGTCCATAGTTATGTTTATCCACTGATCCTGGAAGAAGTCATACACTTCCCCCTCTCTGGACTGATGCCTGAGACAGCAGTGTTATTCTGGCACTCTGCTGCTATTCTATTATTCCTATCCCAACTAACAATTTCCTTGGCTAGAAATGATACAGCTCTGCCTACCCTGGATGACTCTAGAGAGCAGCTTATCCTTCTGAACCCTACTAAATTTCTAGGCTTCTTGGTCCTTGCAAAGGTGTCCCCTATTCATCCTTCTCAGCCATTTCTTTAGCCATTAGTCAAAAGCAGTGATGTGCTTCTTTCCTCTCTCTCGTTTAGTTTTGAAGTTAGGATGGAAGATAATTCACACTGGCTGTGATGCCTGTACCTGCTTCATTTTGCTGATCTAGAATTTTAATCACTTTCTAAATTATTGATGCAGAAATCCCAGGTAGAAAAAAAAACTCTTTCATTTGGGTATCTGTTGTTCATAGCTTCCTCTCATTGTCTTTGAGAGATGAGACTTTGGACACAGATAAAAGAAAAATAAAAAATCCACCAAAGACAAGAATTTAAAAAATATATTTAGTTCAAGGGAACTGTATGGAGAAATATGGCACTGCAAAGATTTCATCGGGGATTTCCTAGCTTTCCTTCTTTTCATCTATGTGGTCCTGTTTCTTCCAAGTCAAAATCCACAGAGGTTTCAGACAGACTTTCATTGTTGCCTGTAGCAAGAGGAAAGAATTTTTTTTTTTTAGTGAGGGCAAAACCAACTCAGGGCTGGAAATAGAAGTTGTAGCTTTTAAATGTGTATGTTTCCCTCCTTATCAGCCTGGCATAACTAAAGCAGAAACACCTGGTAGTTTCCAGTGTCCTTTGAAAACCAGACAGCACTGCATCTGTTACCCAGGTTTATTCCATATTTTATTTATATTTACCTCTATTCTAGAGACTTATAAAGGTCTACTTCTCTTCTAACCCTTTTTATTATTCAATGTTCCATCTTTGGCCAAGACATTGCCTGAAAAAAATACAAAGAAATCCCAGGAGCTGTGACAGCCCTGCCTCCTGCACACTCTATGGGGCAGAACTTCTGGAGACAAGCTGCAGATAAGGTCATTCCAGTAGCTTAGCCATAAACACCAACTATTGTGTGAACTACTGAATATGACAGCAGTACAGAGAAACCTGTCCATCAATAATACTCATTGCCTACATAATTTAATTTATAAAAATGCTAAACAGTTGTCCATCTGTTGATATGTATAGATATTCAACTTTAAAAACAAAACCACAGTGCAGCAGTACAAACTAATATACTCCAACAGCAGTGAGACCAAGAGCCCCAGAACACCGGTTTTCAGAATATCAGAAATAGGGGGAAACGTCCTTGAATTCAGGCCAATTCAGAGAAGCTTTATTTCTTTCACTTAAGATTCTTATTGTATTCAATTTTGATCAGTGAATCCTTCAAAGAACGATTCAGGATAACTGTGGCAAATTCATTGCTGTGCAGCTGCCCGAAGAACACACTACATACCCTGGAGACACAGACATCCCATAACCCGATTATCCACAAATAAATGCCTGTTGAGTCTTCCACATACGCTGAGCACTGTAGATGGGAACAGAGAACAGTGGGATATTCAGACCTATAGATCTATTCCATAAGCACAGCATCTAACAAAAATCACATCCTCATGTCCTATACCAGCCTCTTTCCCTGTATTTTAACCTTTGCCACTTAAGCCTTTGATTTATGTATGCAGAATGGGCTGCAGATGAAAAAGGCATGGCCAACCAGACTGCCCCCTTCAAAGCATCTGCGGTCCTGCAAGGAAAGTATCAACCACATTCTGCTGTCAACTGACTTGTCAATTCCTTTACTGTGATTTGCCTGCAGTCACACATGCCATATGTATCCAAGCAGATACAGACTGCTCAGCAGCCCATACGAGCTACCGTACACAGTACCAGGCTAACTTGGCTCTATGGCTGCAGGATTAGATCTGGTTTGTGCCTGGGTGGTGAGGAGCACAAGTAGACAAGGAATAGATGGAAAGGCATGCAGAAGTCAGTGATGACTCTGATGGGAGAAGTCAGACTCTGTAGGAAGTTACTTCCGGTCCTTTGATCTTCCCACTGGAACACACTGAATTTTATGCATAAAATCTCAGCTACTCTATAAACTCTTAAGTCCACTTGAAATAACCTCCTAAATGTTAGACATACCAGTCAGGAGATTAACAGTTTTTTAAAAAATATTTGGAATACTGAAATTAATCTAAAGCAAACAAATTTTTGTTTGTGTTTAAAAAAAAATTAAGACAGTTTGACATTAGTCTCACAGATACTAAAACTGTCACAGTAGTAGCCAGGAGAAACGGACCGAATTCTGCACATTTTAGTTCTTCCCTTCACATAAATGCGTGCCTCATGTACAGTTCATGAACTCTACACTATCCACCAGGGAAACTCGGTGCGAGCTGATGAATACAAATCAAAGTCCTCTACATCTGGCTGGGTCACCATACAATTATGCAATGAACAATACTACTGATCCTGTAAACTTGATTTTGAGCCCTGTTAGACAGATGCTTAGGGTCAAAATTGGATGACAAAACTGGATGCATGGAAAGGATGTTACACCAGGGTCCTTTATCCAGCTTTCAACTTTGTACCAGGCCAGGTTCACTACAACTGGCATGCTACGATGCCAGATTTTCACTCAGTCATATAGGAAACTAAGCTTAGTACCAGAAGATGCCAACTTATTTTACATTAGTCAGACTAATCCCCACCCTTCCACACATGCTTGGAGTTGATCCAGTGACATACCTAAAAGGAATCATGTGTCTTCTTAAATCCTTATGGTACTGTGTATGTGGCATCTGTTTGGTTTTTTCCCAACACAACTTTGTGCAGCAATATGTTGGTAAGACTGCTCTTACTTATTTTTCGCACTTTTTGCAGCACCAAAAAGTTGTAGAGGTCATATGCTAGAAACAGTACAAAAAAATCAAGAACTTGAGAGACCTCATTACTTAGCTGGAGAACAAACAGTTGAAGCATGGCTGCACCTGCTTCAAACTATTCTACTGACCTTCAGACCTTAGGCCAAATCATTTCTGTATGTGTCTCCATTTTGCCATGTTTGACCATGTCCTGCCTTCACCTCCTGGTTCTCAAATTCATACATGTTTATAGTCCTCTTACTGGTACATCATCATATGTAAGTACATAAGTACACACATCATACATAAGTAGGCTGAGCTTTAACTTTTAGTAATGCAAGCAGTCCTTGTAACTCAAAGAGTTTTCCTATATAAGTGAAGATTAATAAGATTTAACAAGTCTGACGCAGCACTCTGCAGAACACAATATTTTGATAAATGGTGCTCTCATAGCAGCTTACACTAGGTGCATTCTAAAATATGTAAACTGATAGGAATTATTCTGATGACTTCAAATATGCACTGAATATGGTTCCAGAACTAACACACATGGTTTTGTGACCCATCTGTATCACAGTCTCTCTTTTTGAGTAGGGATTTCTTTAACCGTGATTTCCCCAACTGCAACCCAAGGTAGATATGAAGAATGTGGCACTGGACTCGTACTACTGCTGCACAGTTAGTGCTGGTTAGATCTGGGGCTATGCCATCAGCAGGTTCACCCAACCATGATAATATTTACTTTACACATGGTCACCATTTTTTTTTCATTATTTTCTGCCACTAGAAAGCAGCCTGAGTGTGTGGGAGATGTCAGGACAGTAAACAAAACAACAGACTCTGATATTAAGGAAGTAATTAAGGTCTGTTTACTCCCTAAAACCTAGAAGACTACTCAAACAAAAATAATCAATTTTTGGGTTAATGCCTTTTTAAAATATGTTTTTCTTCAAAGACAATCCAATAATTCTCAATATTTATCCTAGCAGTCATAGGGCAATATTTATTCTAACAGTCTTTGTAGGGATAACAGTGGATTGGATTTGAGTAGAAAGGAGACCTACACTCTTTCCTTTCCCCTGCCCCAGAAATAGCTCATAGTAAAAGAACAAATTTTCTCCTTTGGGTGGTATTTACTTAATACAATTGCAAAACAGTGAATTTGGCATGAGCAAAATTACACTTTGTCATGACTGGCATTTAGCAAACTGTATCTTTACCACATAAGGATGTCAACATTCCCTTTCCTTTAATTCTTTTGGTAGCTATTCTACATCAAAGAGTAAAAAAAAAAAATGTACGGTTTTGTGGACCATCAAGCTACATTACTGAGTATTAAAACAAACAAAACCCCAAAAGACTAGGTATTCCATTTTGGAAATTAAGCCAACAATCTAAAAGCAATCACTAATCACTTTTCATCATACATCTTTAAACAATTTTCAGGACACAATTATAGACTTGTCACAGATCAGAGGCTAAGTACACATCAGAATGTTAGGCATTAACCATTCTGTGGCTATTAAACACAGCAGTAATCCACAGATAAAACTGCTGTAATTTGAGTAAGTGTCAAGGCGATCGAGAACCTTAGCAAATTTCAACTGTCTCAAAAAGCGCAACAATTCTGAAATCATGTCACCTCCAATCTCATGTGCCAATCTTTCTCTTCTCCCCTGAACTTTTCATTCATCCCAGGTTTAAAAAAAAAAAAGACAAAGAAATGCTAAAGACAGACTAACTAAAGAAAATATTAAACCCTAAACTCCAAATGCCTGCTTAAACTATAGCACCACTTTCCTTCCATCTGCATTCAGCTATGTTCTTCTATTTAGTGTGGCATCATATGCATAAGTGCTGTGGTGAAATGAGGTTGACAGTACTAGGTGACATGAGGGACATACACTGGCCTATTTCCTTTGGACAATTATCACCCTGAACAGGCATTTTCTATGAAAGCTGCTGCCTCATCATCTAACACCCCCTACCCTTCTCCCTGGCATTGTTTACCAAAGAAGTCAAAGTCTTGTCTGCAAACCCAGAGGCTCCACCACTTCATGTGAAGTCAGTCAACAGAACCTAGTACAGTACAAGTCAGGTTAGTGTCACAACAGTAAACACGATTTCAACCATTGGGTTTAATTAATATAATAAAAAACTGGCATTGTTTATACTATTTCAACTGTGAGTATCAACTAACTGTAAGCTACCCTGCCTCACATAAATCTGCATTAAGAACTACACAAGATTTGTACCTGGAAGCCTCAAGACCCTCAAGGCAACTTTTTCATTGCTTTACAGTCTGTCTGGGCAATTATCTCTGTGAAATGCAGTGCAAAGCCCCACCATTCTGATTTGGCAGTGAGCTGTGAGTCAACCGCCTTTGACCTACCCAAAAAGGTTTCTATACACTGAGCAGCAGCATCTCTTTATTTCTGTATAACAATTAGTGGGAAACATTTTGAGATATTTGAGTAAAAGGTACTATAGAAATAGAAAGTACTGTTTAAATAAATTACAGTTCTCTAGGCTTTGAATTAAGAACCACAGTCACTCCTAATGGATTAAAACATGACATGTTTTACTTACCGCCTACACATGCTTGTATCCTTTTATAAAAGGCTAATATAGACATTCTTAATAGTCTTCCATGCATTAGAAGAGCTAGATGGTCTATCATCATCAGTACACAGATTAAGAAGCACTTTAGGGGCTGGATGAAGCCAGCTGCCTCATTACATACGGCCCACAGTCACATTACTGTTATCCTATAGCAACATGACAAAAATAAGATTAATTTTAATGTTTGCTCTTTCTCCTCAAAAACATATCAAAAAGACCCGTCTGGACTTTAGGAAGGAAAAGGTTTCCAAACTTCAGTCTAAGCCACAGCAGACAAGAGGACTGCTGTCATTACATAGCTATGGTATCCCTGGGCATTGCTTCCTTCTATACTGGTAGCAAAAGCTGTCTTTTTAAAGGTCTGATCTTCTTTCTCCTCCATTGCAGTCTGGTCAAATTGCACAATGACTTCAACACAACATGATCTGAACCCAGACCTGCACCTAACAATTATGTAAGAACCTAACGGTTCTTAGGTTAGATCGGTTAGTAGAAATTCAGGTGGGGCCAACACTTGGAAGTAGAAAGCCGAGTAAAAGGAGGGGTTTTGCTTTATGCTTTCCTTAAGATGACTATTTGAGTATTTTTTTTTTCCTCAACACTTAGGACTGAGAGAGAAAGGGCTGCTGCTTAGACCCTCAGTGCAGAAGAAAACCCTCCAAAGGCTCATTAATTGAAGCAAACCAGGCAGTGCCATGAAAGGTCACTTCAGCCAGTCTTCCTAGCACTTCAAGCTAAAAGCATCATGGCTTTTTAGCACACAATTCAACCTCCCAAAATGTTTGATACCTGAGCGCTTCTGAAGAGGTGGTGTCCCATTTCTATAAATGTGCAAATGAATGTCAGAGTCAGAGAAAGATATTCTCTACCTGTTATTAGCCCATTTGTAGCCCCAGTGTACAATTTTTACAGTACTTAGACTTGCAGAGCATTTGGTACATACAAAACATTTCTCCCATTGGCCTGTTTTAGCTGTAACCACTCAGCACTTCTGCAAATCAGGCCTTGGGGGAAACAAGCAATGTACAATTAGTGACCACTCCTGAAAAGTTTGATTAAAGTGCGTTGCCAAGCAGCACAAATTCTGGCAGAGACAGTGATAGAATTCTATTCTCTAGAGAAGCCTTAAATTCCTTTGTGACTATCTTTTCCTCTTCCTGCAATTCCCTCCTTTATTCAGTGTCCCACAACCTCTGCAATAAAATGAGAATGTGCTAAATTAGTGTCTTTCCCACACAACCCTTGCACAGATAATCATATTTCTGGTATTTCTAAAGTGTTACGATAACTTTAGGCTGTGAGTGTGTATGAATTCCTCATTTGCCTCTCCCCTACTCTTATTTTTCAATAAAACTAAAAAAAAAAAAAAAAAAGTACTACATGGCATAATTCTTGTACCTACCACAGTGATTATAAGGTTAGGTCTTTCCTCTTTCCCATACCTAACTGGCTCTCAGACCTAATTTTTCCTCTCGTTCTCTCTTTGCCTCCCCCATTCCACAGCACCTCATTTGGGTGCAATCTCCTCCGCACCAACTGTCTGCTTGTCTTCCCACCTCAGCACCTAGCACAGCTGTCCTCACCCAACCAGCCAGTCCCACTTATAGCAGATACCAAAATCCAGCCCAAAGCACTTCATTTGATAAAGATGTAAGCTTTGTAACTTATTTCAAGCTCATCAAGTAAATCTGTTTCTCTCAGATGCTGACTCCATACTTTTTACATACTATATATGCAAATATATGTATGTGTGTGATGTGGTATACATCTGTGTACAAATGTGCATAATATTTGCAACTATAATAAATGTGAATGTAATTTATACCAAAGAACAACAGCAAATCACATCAAACAACATGGGAAGAACCCAGTAGATGAGACATGAGTGCTTCCTTTAAGAGTGGGTTACTGAAGAGCTTCTAGGAGTAGGAGAGGGGATATGCCTGGGGAAGTGAGTACCTGGACCAGCAGTTGCAGCAGTAAAAAGAAACTTGAGGAAAGTGGCAGGCACTGCACTCAGCAAGGACAGAAGCTGGGGTCAGAACAATTGAGCTGAGCCCCAGCTTTTTAGCAAAGGTCCTGAAAGGAAGTAATCCCAATGGGGGAAGACTGTGAAGCAGTGGTTAAGCTCCAAGCTTCTAACATCCATGAACACTTCTTGTTCCAAATTTTTCACACTCTCCTCCCTTCTCTGGTAAAGGATTCTCAGAGCTGCTCCATCCCCCATTATCCCATACCTTGGATGAAGGGGCAGACAAGTTTGGCAACTGTTGATCTGCAGCAACAGTCAGCAGCAGAACTGTTGGAAAAAAGAATACAAAAACAGGCAGCAAAGAGAGATCCTTCATCTAAAACCTTCCAGCCATTACAGCTAGAGGTTTACAAATCTCCTGAGCCAGAGGTTCCACGGTATTAACCTGGGAAAAACTGAGAATAATAATAAAGCCTTCTCACACTTGCTTCAAGTTCCCTTACTACCTGGAGAGCAAAATAAGGCCCACGGCTCTCATCTCTAGGAAGAGACAGCCTACAGGTACTGCAAGTCAGATGTATATTTAGCAAGATCAGTGGAGCTGTGCTGACTTACTGTGCACAATACCATTTAGGTTGGAGTAGCATCCAAAAGCTCCAATCAGGAAGAGAGCTCCATCCTGGCAGGCACTAGATGAATACCTACAGTCATGCGTGCCCTGTCCCAGGGAGACAGGCCAGGCTGCCTTCATATGCTTCTAATTGGGCTGTCCTTGAAACTCATCCTGAATCTGTAACATTTGCAGAATATAGCTGTTTGTTTACTCAACTGGATTGGAACATGAGAATTAATTTAGCCTATCCCTTGCGAAATGCAGGCCTTGCCAATATACCAAAGGATAGAACTCAGAGTCTAATGATAAGGTATAAAACATACCTTCATCCTCCAGGCTCTAAGTATTTGACAGGCTCATCAATTTCTGTCTATCATAAAAAATTTTATCTCGGCCCTGTAGGCTTAATAAATAGAACATTCATTGTTCAGACATCTTCAAATGCCTATAGAAAGTTGCTAGCTTCATCCAGCTTTTTCAGGTGACATTTTGACCTTCCTCTCCTTTTGGGGAGGAAGCTAGGGGAAGAAAAGAAAAAAGAAGAGATAGCATACATCCATCTTCCTCCTTTTTTATCCTGCATCAGAAAGAAGTTGACATTTTCCTGGTGGCCACTGGTAGTTAATCTGCTCTTGAGTCAGCCCTTCCTGATACAGCCTTTCCTTGTGCTTTTTTCACAGTGATATTTACATGTTATTTTAGACAGCTTCTGTAAGTGTCTTCACCAATGTAGAAATGCTGACCACCTAAATATGATATGAGTTCCATACTGTCATTTATATAACTAATCAACTCTATGAAAGGGATCACTAAGCTTATCATAAACATCTTTTAAAAAAATGTTTTGAGGCTGATAAATGAATGACAGCAAAGTCCAAGTCTAAAGTTTAAACGATGATAGGATGATAGGATTCCATCCTATAAATAACAAGTAGAAAATTCTCTTGGGAGCAGTGGGAACTAAAACTAACCATTGCTCTTCTTCAGGAACAGCTATGTTAGGTAAGGCACAAGGGAAAGGAGGCCACATAAAGTACTTGTAATATTTCAGCATCACCAGAGTTTAACCTGGGAAGGCTTTTACTGGAAAGCTTCCAACTCTGCCAGCTCTTTGTTTCATAGCAGATTTTATTCCACAGCTGAAGACCTTCAAAATAACAGAACCATGCAAAGGAAAAGCAGATTGAATTTTTGGCAGGAAGTCAATGTGCAAATACTAATGAAATAATCTCAGTAAGTAGTCAGACTCCTCAAAGGTCAACGGCTACATAGTGAAGAACTTTAGAGCATTTAAGTTATTAACAATTTTGTCTGCAAGGATTCTGACAGTTTCTGTGCTATAAGTTACGGTTTAAAAAAAATAGTCAAGATTCGATGACTGAACAGTCAAGCTCTCTATATCTCTCCCTCTGTGGTTCTTCAGACAAAAAGATTGTCTTGTTCCTATGAAAGCCACCAACTGGATTCCTACCTATTTAGGGCCAGAACCAAAAGCCATTAGGAAAGTGACTGTCATCAATGCTCTTTCTCATTTGTTTCTGGCAAAGAGCACTATGAAACACCCAATCTCAGTGCCATCTTCCACTGCCAGCATCCTCCCTGTTAGTCTATATCCTCATTCTTTAGCCATTCCTCGAGTCTTCTTTTCTTCCATCCCTCACAACCAAATACCCTTTATGCCCCTTACTGGTCTATTTCTGTCCTTTTTCTCTCCTTACTCAGAACTAAGGAATGGGTCCAAGCGATGACAGAGGGTGAAGAGGAGAAGAAAATTACCCTCAGGAAAGAAAAGTGAATGACCTCAAACTGCCTAAGTTTTGGAATATCTTAGGTGAAAGTCACTTGTTGTCCCTGCAGTCCAGTTTTGGTAGAGTGAAAGTTAGTGTTAAAACCTTCAGCAGTTTTAATAGGATCAGAAGCAAGAATCCTAGGAGAATTAAGCACAGCTTAGGCCTTCCAGTTACTCAGTGAAGCAGCTTCAGTTCTCATTTGTACCACTTCAAATTATGGAGCACTGATAAATTTACTGTCTTGCACCTATATAGCTCAGAATCAGTCCTACCGTACTACTGACAAATACAGTATCAATGGCATGTTCATAATTAACACAATGACATATTTTCATACTTAGGGACACCACTTCTATTGATTGTACATGAAAGAGCATTCTGTCCCACTCATGATTGTATCACTTTTCAATTTCTTAAGTTGGAAACTCTTATTTTCTTGATGGTACTTTAGATGGCCCCTTCATTTTGCAAATCTCCATGAGTATAACATTTGTCTCTTATAAATCGCAAGTAAAAATGTGCATGTAAGGCAGGCAATCTTCTTGTCTATGCTCAGAAATTGTATTGGAGAAATTTAAACTGGTATTACTAGGTTCACTTCAGCCTCTTCCAAGTAAAGGATCCAAATTAATACCAACCAGGTTAATTTCATCTTACAAGTGCCTATACAGCTTTTTGTAGCTCTTTATTGAAACCAATTTATTTAGACTTTGCTTTTAGAACATGAAATATCCCTAGCCAACAGAAAATCATAAACACAAGTACAAAATACTAGGAGAGATTACTGAATTTCCACTCCTCACTGTGCCCATTTAGACCAGCTCAAACACATTTTCTTTCTGTAAAAATGGTAGGGGTAAATCTCATTTTCACTTAACGTACTATCCACTCTTTAGCTTCCTTATCCCTAACACAGGTCAACTATGAAAGAAATGTGAACTAAATCCTAACCTTCCATGAACCATGGAATCAACAACAACTTAACCTTTCTGATCCAACACTTACTAAAGAAAAGAAAAGCTTAAGAGAAACAAGATGGGAGCACCCTATTTCTGGCTATATTGACGTGTTTGGGATTGCTAGTCAGATCCCATCAGTTCCAAATCTAAGTAATAAAGAAGCCGAAATGAGAACTCTTATCTGCTAGATTTCTGCATCTCTCACCACCAATCTGAAACATACGGAAAGTGAATTCCACACTGGCACAATGCCCTTTCGACTCACACATCAAAGCACTGCCTCTTCAGACAAGGATACATTCAAGTTGAGAAAGCCTAAAAGTAACATCTATATATCTAATCTATTTAAAGAGTGTCATCACTGCAGACAGGACAAAAAGTAGAGCTAAGCATTATAGAGAATGTGACCTCAAGAAAAAGCAAAGGTACCTCAGATGACACATGTAAATGGAGGTGGGAAATTAAGTGTTACAGATATATAGGTTTAATGTCCAGCATTCAGACATTTATATAAAGGGCAAGAGCTGTTGACTATGACACTACTAAAGTGCAAATAAGGAAAGCATGAAAGAAACACAATGTTTTACCCAATCTGTGAGAAAGTGGCACATACCTGGGCTTGGCTAAATAAGAAATATTTCACCAACGTATCTGTAACTCTACTGCTATAGCACTCAAAACACACTGATAGTGAAAACTGCTCATGAACAGCACAGTAAGTTCCAAGCTTCTAAGCGCTTACTGCAGTAGCATGGTCTGTTTCCCAACATCTTTGCAGTCCTTGGAGAGGTGTAGATGCAGATTTAATGAGCAATGCATACCATCTGTTAATATTGCCTTTAAGAGCAACTGAGAAAAAAAACAGCAATACCGAGAGTGCAAGCGATGGCAGAAGCTTTAAAAAAATGGACCATCAATAACAGGGTTCTCTGTGTATAATTGCTATAAAAACAAATCCCCAAAAATGAGCAGACTACATGTTTATTTTGCAGCTATTAAAATATTTAAGTCAGTCTTAAACCTGGATTAGAACCATGCATTAAACGTTCAAGTTAACAGAGCTAGTGGGCATATAACTTGTATTACTTATAAAGCCAAACTCACCAAAATGACACATCCCAGGACCTGATCCTGCAGTACCTGTGCTCTGGGCTAGCTCGTTTCTCTAACAAACTAGAACAGATCTTTTGAGATACACTGATTTAAGTAAATACAGGATCTGTCTGCTTGTTAGTTTACACTCAAGCCAAGTGGGTAAAAACTGCTATCATTCTAATAGAGTAATATTTCTCACTTAGTCAATGGGGTTATAAATAACTACTTTGGATACTAGGCAGTGGACAGTCAAACCCCTGGTCCCTAAAGTGTCTAAACAGATAAAGCTAAGTCTGACAGCACAATACACTTTCAGCTACCAGCTCGGGCAATTCAACTTAAGTCTATGAAGCCATTCAGTAGGCAGTCACAAATGCATTACACGGATGCAGAGAAACTACTTGGTGTCTCTCCACTTACCAAATGCTTCATTTGTTTGCAATGTCAACCTGATTAGGTAGGAAGAACTGCTCAGTGGTTGGCCTAAGTGCTACCTAAAGGTCAGGCTACTGTTTTCCACCCAGGTCTAAATCACTTGCAACATGCAGTTGTAGCTTCAAAGCCTGTCTATGAAGCTGCAAACATTAACCCCCTTATGTTGCGAGTTTAATTAGCACCTAGTTCTCACAAATTAGCCTTCTATAGAACATGACCTGAGGACAAGCCTCCTGTTTAGCTGGTATCAGGTATTTCTGTCATAAATAAGAAAGAGGTCACTTTTTCCTTTCAGTTTCACAATAATTATTCTTATTGATCTATTCACCTCAGTAAGTGTGACTGTTGTTTTCACTTAGATGGTGAACTCTGATTTCCTATACTGTATACTATCCTGTACTTCCTAATAGCTGGCAGGACAATAACTTAATCTTTTTCATCCAGTCATATACATTTCAGTCTTACATTAATATTTTCTTCTTCCTCAAGAGAGCTTTGAGAAATTGCCAAAAATACATTTAAATGCTTTGGGTTTACTTCCATAGTGCCAGTTTTATTTGAACACAATATTAAATCTGGAGAAAAAGAAATAACTGGAGGTCCACAGTTTGCATGATGAGTTATCTTTGGCCTACTTTATCCTACATAGCTTTGTGACAAGAACAGATGTAGAAGCTCTTTCCAGTCCTTAATCAAAACACACTATTACTGAGATAACCAGAAGGCAAAAGAATAAGCCAACTCACCAGGGTTCAGAAACAGAGATGGCTGCATGAAATAAAGGGTTTATTTTAATCACTAGAATTCCCTGGCAAAGTTGTAAGTCAATTATAAAGTTAAAGCAAAGTTACCTTGCTATATGTTAGTATAAACATGTAGAATACATGTATGGTAACATAATAATCACAAAATTTTATGACATACTGACCCTCTAAATCAGAAATGCATTTTTTTCTATTATTTTAATAGGTTGTTAATTTATACACATTACAAATACAGCTTAGTCCCCTCTCCCAAGCAGACTAATGAAAGTGCAGTTAAAATGCAAAAGTATACTTTCCTATGACTTTTCCACATCTTCTACGGTGAACACAGAAGCAAAAAATTTCGGCTTGTTTTCAGCACATAATGATAGGAATCAAAAACACATAATGGAGGAAGACATAATAAAGCGGTGTCCGTGCCCATGGCAGGGGGGCTGGAACTAGGTGATCTTCAAGGTCCCTTCTATCCTAAACCATTTTATGATTCTAGAATTAGATGATAATTTAAGCATGCTTCCCATGAAAAGAGATAGTCATGCTGTAGTTTAAACAAGCACCAAATCCTAGTTCTTTAGAGCTAGACTGTTGTCATTATTTATTCAATCAAATCTGATTTCTTCTTCTGTGTGTCATGTAGACATTGCATATGTCCACACCAATCTGGCAGGCACCAGGTACTCAACTCCCTTCACCAAAGAAAGTAATTTAAAAAATAATATATTTTCATTCTTCTAGATCTAAAAATCAAACTCTTCTTTTTTTAATTACACTTTTAGAATGGAGTATTTCACAAAATTACAAACAGCTGAAAGCCAAAACAGTTCCAGTTTGCAACCTTAAGCACAGATGTGGTAAATAGGGCTGAAAACACATACATGAGGGGTTCCATCCCCCTCCTTACCTAGTGTAAAGCTACCCACTCAGATTAAATGCCCCCAGAACCCTCCCAGCCACAATCACAGTCTGATTTCTTCCACATGCTATTCCCTCTCCCCTAACTCTTGTGCCTCTCATACTGTTAAAATTCGCTTCATGCATTTTGTTTACAGATCCGTGTTGAAACCAAAACCACTACACTGTTATGCCCAAAATTTCCTCATGTCTCAGTAGATGGATAACTGTTGCCTCACTTCTTTCCTCTTTTTTTTTGTATATTGTTTTTCACCTGTAGAAAGCTACTTACACCTGCATGGAAATTAAGTACTGAAATTAAATACAGAAATTATGTCTAACTGTGCTAGATCTCTGGCAATAGCCCTGAGCCCTGATACTCCAAATACTGTGCTAGTTTAGAAAACATTATTTCCCAAAAGCCTGAACAGCCATTTTGCTTTTTGGCCACGTCTTCAAATGTCAGTAAAATCCACTTCAGGGGACAACCACCACTGTTAATGGCAGACAGACTGAAGGGAGATAGTGGCTGTTTTGACAGTTAGGGACAGTGTTCACCATTTGTAACAACAAAGTAAAAATAAGATTCAATTTCTATTGTTCTTATTTGAACTTCTACTAATGCCAGCTCATATCTAAACATAGTAAAACTCTCTTCATCCACATTAATTTAAAATGATACACACTTTTACTGTGCTATAGAATAGTATAAATAAAAAAGTATAACGTTCACTTCCATTCAAGAACAGCCAAGATCACTGCCTCAAAGAGCAATAAATAATAGGATACTGCTAACACCAAACATCAAGACAGACAGTTAAAACCATTACAAATCCATATCTCTCAGTAACTTTACAATCTATAGGTTCAGTCAATTTAAAAGATCTAGGAACAGGGGTTTAGTGGATTAGTAACAACAGACCATTAATCTCTGCAGCCTCAATTTTAATCCAGCAATGACCAAAGTGATTGAAAATCATTCTGACCACATGACTAGTAAAGCTCCTAAGCCCAGTTCTCTCACATACCTGAATCCCAGCAGCAGAGGTCACAGTATGTTTCTAATGGGACTATTTACCAAGAGACCTCTGTTAAACACTTAACTAAACTCAATGCCAACGTTTTTGGGGGAGTAATTCCAGTGCATGCTACCACTGTGAACTAAGAGCTGATTTGAAGATTTTATTTTACACTTTATTTCAGCCTATACTAGCAAAGCTTGCTTTTTTCCCTGGCAAAATATCTAAAACAAACTTGAGTAAAACAAATACTTTTTTGTTTCTCCATAAGATTTTAACTAAACGTGTAGGAATTGATGACTGTCATTCCAAGCAAATGCTAGGAGATTATTTCTGTACAGTTTATATAGTATCAGTGAAAGTTATACCCCAAACACTTCAGAGTTTTAAAAATAATGCAATAGTATTATGTCATACACTCTGGTTTTATGCATAAGAATGCTTTATTTCAAAGATTTTAAGTTCTGGAGTATTCAGTGACTAGAATCAATTTTTAGGTGTCCAGTAATGTGATGATATTGTGTGACCAAGACACACTTCATCCCTTGGTCCTCCACAACGGTTATCAGGATACCAGTAAAGAAGCCATTGAAAGGGAGACCTTTCAAAACGTGTTTAAATTCAACTGTTATTTGCTGTGGTCTGAAATCTGAGTTACCGGTTCTTTTCCAGGAGCATTAAAAGGAAGATGCTGACTACCTTGTCAGATACGCTCTTTTATTACTGCAAAGTAAATAAGTATTTAAACACATGAAAACACAGTAGACACAGGAGGTCCTAGTTACATAGAGTAAGGAACTAAAAATGAGAGTTATAAGCATGCATTATGAGAGTTACTTGCTGCTGTTTGTGAAGCGTCAAGTAGAGCCAAAGCAGGACAACGGCTGGAGGAGAGAAAGGAGAAAGCTTGCAGGCTCTGTGCCCTTTGGTAGATATAGCCCAAATACATAAAGGTAATGTAAATGTATTGTAGAGCTTTGTCCAGCCATTTTTATAGATAGTGCAACACTTACATAAAATTTCTTGCTTACAGTAGAAATTTATTCATAATACCATATACGAAGCCTTACCTTATTTAAAATGTAAGGAATTTTTCTACTGATACATACTAAATATGCTTCCGCCTCCTCTCAGCAGTAGAGAGGACATTTGGCTTGTTTTGGTCCCAGACAGGGGGACAGACAGAACCTCAAGTATTTTTATATATCTCCCACAAGACGTTTCCTCTATCAGTGTGACTAAACTCTGCTTATGCAATCTGGACTCTGCCAGCTGCTTGCACAAAACTGGCAGGAGGTTTCCCAAGCACCACTGCTGGCACCACCTGGTAGACTGGGTCTTCCCTCATCACACAATGTGGTGGTGCCGCTGTCCCTCCACCAGCCATGCCACGCAGCCCCACAGCCCAGTTCCGTACACAGGATGTCCTCTTTATATCAGGACTTGAGGTCTGATCAAAATAAAATTAAAATTTGTGCTGGTAAAAAAGTGGAACAGAAATTCACATATGAAAAGCATTGTCTATTACCACTCATCTCTTGTTATTTCACTTTTTAGTTTTTTGGGGTTTGTTTACTGTAGTCCAGGGGAAATCTGTCTGCTATTGTGAAAAATGGTGTCTGTTTCATTCAGGGCATCCATAAAGTGAGAATTAACAAATTACAATCCAGATTATTTTAATTCTGATTGTACAGTTTCTCTTGCTATGTTAGTCATACTAGAAAAGTCTGTATCTTCACTTTACCACACAAAGAACTGATATGATTTTACTGGATAAAAAACTATTTTCTACACAACTGTATAATTTAATCAGAGATTATGAAAATTTCTGCTTATTTTAGCTGGGTTTTTCCAAAGACTTTTTATTATTCGTGCATTATACCACTGCTACTCCTTGCTTCAGCAAAGCACTTAAGCACATCCTTAATCTAAGTTGTTTTATATAATTACATATGAAGACCCAGATACAGCAAAACATTTAAGCATGTCTTTTAAGTTTTGCATTTTGCTGAATCTGTGTATTAATGTTCTACAATAAAATCTAAAGAGGATGACTAAGTTTTTAGCTTGCAAGTATGAAAACATACTTACGCTACCTAATAAAAATAAATCATATTATTTATTACTCTATTTTGCATCCTGTTCCACAGCGAGCTAAATACCTGTGACTCTAGAGCAAAGGCAGAATTACAGACTGGCAAAGATGAATTGTTAACAACTTGGAGAGAGTGCCAGGGGGGCTGCTGAAGATAAAAATTATGCATCTGCAAATAACTTTAAATCCCACTTGCAATTACTAACTGCCACATAGTACCCTCAGGATCATCTGGGCATATGAGAGGAGACTGTGGAGTCCTTGTAGATTACATTGTTTTCCAGCAGGCACAAAAACATACTATCACAAGAAGATACTGCTTATAAATATGAATGTGAGCAAAAAAAAACCCGCAAATGGTGAAGCCAGGTGAATATACTGGAAAATAAGAAGTGGGAGTTACAGACATCATGGGAGAAATGCCCTGGAGTAAGGATTTCACTCCCCAAAATAAATTCACATATGTGTACACAGCATATCCAACAACTGCATCAGTATGTAAAGGAACCTGTTGGTCTGCTGTGAGAGCACATTTCAAAGAGAAAATTTAGTGCCAAAACCTCTGGTGCCCTTAACTTTCTGTTGTCACCTACATCCGCGCCAACTGGATGCAAAACATGAGGCAGATACCGCACTGTGCTTTGAGGGACCTACTTGTTACTCATAGTCACAATAAAAACAAAGAGGCCAAGTGAATGAATGTTAGTAATTTAAGCAGAATTTAAATAACACACGTTTATGGAGGAACCTTTTGTGGGTCTGAATTTTACCTTAATATTACACTAACTCCTGGAAGCCAATTTAAGTTAAACTCTAATTGATGTAATTCTTAAATATAACATAGTTATACCTCACGGTAACTTCGCTGCTATTACTATGAAGAGCAAAAATACCTTGTAATACACAGGCAGAGGGAGAGGGAGGGATCCAGCCTCTGAGGGGACACACCAGGCCCCATTCTGTGACCCTTCACTCCTGGGGAAGCCACACAACTTTAAACACCGAGGATAGATCTAGCTGAAGCAAACTGCACCAAGAGAGCAGAAATGACCACGAACTTGCTGCTCAGCTGGGCTTCAAGTTCTAGAGGTTTAAAAACGGTTGCTTCATGTTTCTTGGGGCCAGACTGGCAGGTTTCATCGCTCACTGAGTTTGCTGAGCGTGCCCAGCTGCAGCCGTCCTTCCAGTCAGAAATCAGAAGGCAGTGTAGCACATAGCTCGCAGAAACCGTTTGCAGGAAGATGTTTCTCGGCGTTTGCAAGGGCAGGCAGCGCCACAAGGGGGGTCACCTTCCTGTGGGGCACAGCCTCTCAGTCCCCTGACATGAGGAGCAGATGCAGGGAGAGCCGCACAGGGAGAGCCACGCAGGTCAGCCGCCCTCCTGCCATCGCCAGGCATGTCTGTGGTGAGGAAACACGTCCCCAGCGAGGAGGTAGGTCCACGGTCATCTGGCTAGTCCAGTCAGCAAGGTGAGGCGAGGAATAGCAGGGCACAAGGGTGAGAGCTGGCGAGGGGCTGAGGTTAAAGGCAGCTCAGAGCTGCTGAGGCACCAGACATGGCTTCTCACAGTTCTCCCCACAGCCTGGCCCAAGGCTACTCGGCTGTGCAGGATCAGAGCTGACATGGACGAAGCAAGCCCGACCCCGGGGGTGGGGGACGAGGCTGCAGAGCCTGCGGGCTCATGCCAGGGCCTGACACCGCCTTCCCTCCTGACCCTGGCGCCATGGAGGCCTCGTGCTCCCTCATTTCAGTGAGGTGATTCAGTATCATACCCTGACCAGAAATAAGGTGTAAGAGTAATCCTAGCTCTGCAAGGCAGAAATGTGAGTGAAAATGGACTGTAATTACTTAAATTGCTGCTAGCTGATCATTCATGTGACATTTTTACCTCAGTTTCTCCATCTGTGAAAGTGGGGCCAACACTTTACGTTCATTGCAAACTGTTGCGAGCTCTGCCACCAAAATTAATCCTTTTTTTTTTTGACTGAAATATAACATAGTTCTTCTCATTCGTACCTTTCATTCTCAGAAAATACAGACTGCACAATGCCATTCAGAGAAATCTCTTGTCAATAGCTGTTCGTACAGTCCCAAGCAGCAGGATTAGGACCAGCATAGGGTCAATCAAACACCTTTTCTTTCCAGCAGCAGCCCTTCCCTTCCATAACTGCAGTTTTCCACATGGGAAATAACGCACCTCATCTGCAAATGGTATGGCTTTCCACCTATGTATGAACAAATATCTCCTTCTCCATAAAATTTCACTTTCAGGGGACGTTCAGGACATTGTTACCCTTTTCTGCCAGCAAGCACAAATCTTTAGCACTATTCTTTTCCTAAAGAGAGAAAGTTTCTCTTCTCTGCCATGATGGCAAACACAAATTAATGCTCTTTCTAGCGACCCAAGTATGTCATCTTGCCAAACAAAATTTAGCTGCGGCAGTAGCAATCCTCCCTGACCCGCTCCTTCAGTTGCCCAACCACCATGCCACCAGGAGTACAGCTATCAATAGGCAGGGTTTGCTGGAGGACGTGGTCATTCAAACATCACTTCAAACAGTGCAGTTTTCCATAGTCACACATACCAAAAGACCTTTCTCTATTACTCATCTTTTAGCATTAATAAGGCAAATTCTGTAGGAGTACTGCTGTGATAATCTTTCTATCCATGGCAGAACAGTAAAACATTCTGATGACTATTTTTGAAGCAGAACAGGGCACTATAGTAGTTAGCAGTAGGAAAGAACTTAAATTGGAAACAACCCACAAAACTGACAAGAAGATGATTTTTCAAAAACCACGTTTCCCTCTAAATCCCTCCACTCAAACATTACTTCCAAAAGCTAGAGATGTCAACACATTTAGAGGGGGAAAAAAAGGATAATGTTGCCTAGCTTCCTCCTCCCCGCATGTGCTTAGAAGCCACTTTGGACTAGTCAGTGCACTACTCTATCTGTTCCATACTTAAAAGCCAGATGACAAACATACAGTACTCTGATCTTGATCAAGTTAAGCACTGATGATAAAGGAAGGAAGAAAGAATGTCAAAATGAACAGATAACATTATGGCAACTACCTTATCTCTGTACTTATTTTAGTATCTTGTTAAAAAGTACATTCTAATTAGTTATGTGTGAATTACAGCTGCTGTGATATTTTTCTGGCAATAATATTACAAAAGATAAAACTGTGGGGCATTTAAGTTTAATACTAATTTTACTACAGAAATACAAATGTTACAGATCCATGACTTTAAACCAGAAATGTTTTCATATGGAAAAATACATCAAACAATGAAAGCATTTATTTTCTTTAGTTATGACCACTGCTTTCAGTACACTATGTATGTGGGAACTGATTGCTTTCCGTTTTTCAAGATGAATAAAAGAAAATTAAATGTTTTAGGGCTGTAATACTGGATAGGCTGTACATGGCACTCCACAGGAGCACAGAAACTTGCCATCTAAAGCTTTTCTCATTGTCAAGCTTTAAGTTTTTGCAATTTGTAAGGCCCAAATCTCATTAACACTAAAGCCATTTATAACATTCTCGGAGTTCCAAGGTCTTTTAAAGTGGGTATAAATATAGGTTTCCTTATGCCTTTTTACCTCAACTGTCAACTGCTAAGCACTGCATGAAAATGTTTCCCACATTGACAAATGGGACTTTTACACTTATGGGCATGCATGTGCCTATGAGGCACCCAGTACTTGTCTTCATCACCAGAAAGGTTACTATGCTACACAGAATCTAGGTCTAAAATGTGACAGTTCTCTTTTTTTATGACAATAATACCTTGCTATTTTATCTTCATGAAATTTCATTCTTTTTAAAAATGTATTTCCTATTTATTTAGCGTTAATGTTTCAACTTACCTATCACAAAAGAATTTTTTTTGCTGATATTCTCCACTGTATGGACAGGCACTTTTGCACTTTCTGATGGCATTACAATGGAAATGCAGTCACAGTAGACACTATTGCCTCATTTAAAGTTTGATTCCTGTTTTCTATTCCTTCCAACATGATATATAGTTAAGATAAAAACAAGATAGAAGCAAAATAACACTTATCACAGTATGTCAGTGTTGTCCATAACTAACTGTCATCTGTCATCTAGTTTTGTCTGCTGCTTGAGCTGGTAATGAGATAATGACAAAACAGTTTTATATAGCCTTCTATTAACAGCCCAGATGGGCCAATCATCCACTTCAGTCTTTGCCATGTTAAGTTTAGCCATAAACAATTGGTAACGAAAACAGCAGCTCCCTCCTCAGCTAAATTACAACCTTTCAACCAAGAAAGCAAGCAATACTTTGACCAACAACAACAAATAAGCAAAACAGCCTTTTAGGGTAAGCAGGAATTCCTTGTTCATTGGTATACAAGGAATATTCATAATGCAAAGGGAAAGCCATTTCAATTCTTGCTGAATTTAAAATCTAACTGTTGTAGACTTAAAAACGGAAAACCTTCCAAGAATATCAAGGGCAAAACTTCTCTATAACTTCAGTTGTATCTTAAAGACTTAAAGAATACCCTTAAATTAAGAGTGCTCATTTGAGTTGGGGTTTTATTCCTGTTTTTAATAATTTTGTCTTAGAGGCTTGGTATCCAGTTCAATTGCCTTAATAACTAGGCAACACAACAAGGCAAAGAGGTCCCTTTGAAAACCAGGTATCATCATCACTGACATGTGGAAAAGAATAGCAGCGATTACCAGTTTCTTTCCATCAGTTTACTGGATGGAAAATAGCTCAGCATAATATGTGCAAAACTATTCATAAACGTTCCCTTCTACTACCTTTACATAAGCTAAAAATATGTGTGTTATTTTGGCACTTTAGCGCCTATCTGGTCATGCTCTAGCTGTAAAACTAACAATAAAAATAGAATGATGAAAAATACAGGACAAAAAAAAAAAAAGTAAAGCAGACATTNATAAAAATAGAATGATGAAAAATACAGGACAAAAAAAAAAAGTAAAGCAGACATTTACGGGAGACTACAAGGCTATTTCCATAGAATTTTAAAGCAGAAACATCTTCACACCTTTTGAAAAGGCGGCAACATCTCTGAAGTGAGAAAGCATTCAAGCGCTAAGGAACTGAGAGTCTTTGGATCCAACATATGGCCTCCATCCTGTGTTTGAATGTGAGCAGGAGGATTGAATCCACGTGGATTTTCAGTAACATCAACAAACTCAATGCAGGCATGAAGGTTTGCCCACACACATGAAGCTGTGGAGACGGGACAAAGCAGAAAAGAATACTATAATGGATTGGATGCCAAAAGCTCTTAGTTACCAGATGCACCAGGCTGCATGTTATACCTTCCTATATGCCTAGAGATTATTTTCATATATATATATCTGTGCTGTGAATAATTCCTTCCTCTGGGATATTACATTTCTTACTTAACAGAAGCACTAGAAAAAGCTACTTCTCTGACACTATTTGAGAATTAACTTGTTTTCAGCATTTTTGTCCAAACATAACAATGAACCATTCACTGTTAGTTACTAATGGACATTAGAGCCTTGATATTCTTCTATTCTACAAGACTACTTTAGCTTGAATTACCTCAGGTTGTACAATGCTAAGAGCAGAAGAGTTATCAGACCTTACAGACTATCATTCAACAGATAATTCAAGCCCTGGCATAATTTAGAGTTCCTATAGGACAACTCTCTGTTATGCCAGGTAATAAGAGCTCAGAGACTACAGAAGCAGCAAGACAGAAAATGAAATGCAGCTGTGCTCCAAATACACCCCTAGCCTTCAATGCCTGGAGATGCTACATCAGCTGCTCAATACACAGTGGAATTCCTTGATGCACGGGAATTTTTTTATACCATCTTAGTTGTTCATGATACATGATTTATGACCCCTGTGTGCTGCCAAACAGACCAAAGAAGTTACAGCATAAAAGGGATCTGCCCCTACATGACTTGAGGATGATGGCAAGGGATGAAAATACTTCCAATAATAAGAGAGCTGTAGGACTTGCATGAATTTCATCCATATTAGTTCCCGCAAGCCAAAACAATAAGAGGTAATATATCAATTCATGGAGAGCCACAAAGATGTTGAACACGCAGGATCTATAAATCGTTTTCTTGATGGATTAACAGAAAATGTTCATAGAAACCTTCTTAATCAATGCCCACGACAGCAGCATTTCCTTATTTAAATGAAGTATCCTGCAAGGGTTTGAAAACAGCATCCTGATTTTTTTCTTGAAATTGATTGTTAATAACTGGAATCACAAAAAAATTGCTCATGGTTTATACAAATGACTATGCAAGCAGAGGTGGCAGCCATTATGGGATCAACAACATCCCACCTGAGAACACCGATGCTAATTAATCTTTGGTGGTATTCTTACCCAGGGAGGAAATTTTGGACATCATACCAACAAGTCTTATCCTCTTTCTACATAAACAGTATAATCCCCGTGCCATGATTATCTGCATCTTCAAAGGAACAGCAACCAGAGAGGTCTTATTTTAGCATTCTATCTACAGGACATCTGCACTTCCAATACCCTGTATTCCTTCTATGCTGTAGTTTCATTAAAAGGAAAAAAACCTCAAAAGTCATAATACAAATCATGACTATTTTTCCTCAGAGACTACAACTCAAAGGAATAAATATGCATCATGACTTAGAAGGAAAGAGAGGGCTTTCATTTCTTTCTAAAGGATAGAAATCGTTTTCGTGGTCCTTCAATCTGTTCTTATTTCTCATTTGCATCTGCACAAAGAAACTAGATTCTCTTTCAAACAAGCAATTTCAAGTAGCCAAAGCCTTAATTCAATATGCCAAGAAAACAAAAATATTCGGTTTACAAAGTTCACAGATAAATTCTTTCCCAAATACAAGGGCCAGTAATTAAAAAAATATATATTCCTAAATTGCAGTATCATTTCTTCCAAACCAAGCAATCTGTTATACACACACGTAACTGATAAAAAATGTTATGTATAAAATACTTTGAAAATATATATGCCTCTTTTTAATAGATGAAATTGCTTTCCATATACTGTCTCAAAAAAATTCATCCACGTGAGACACCAAAAAGCCAATTGTATAGCTTCGTTATTTATTTTAATTAAGAAACACAGCATAAGTGCTACATTCAGCATAATTTATATTTAAACATCATGTAAGTACATAGCAAAAACCAATGTGATGTAACATTAAACCTACATTTAATAAATAAGTTTACTAATAATGTTAAACTAACTTAATAGTCTATTCAATTCAGTGACTGACATCATCCCTTTGAACAGCAGCCCTTAATAGGCCCTAATCCAAATAACCACTGGAATTAGTAGGAAGGCCATCACAGGTTTAAACAGACACTGAATCAAGCATTTGCTAATGTTCAGGAAAGATCCATGCACAGAAGACCAGTCTTGTATCTTCATTGCTGAAACAACTGACTTAGTAAGAAAGAAAAAAACGAAGAAAAAATACTACTACCACATTATTTAATTCGCATCCCTGTAATGTGCAGCAGTGTGCTCAACTAGTGGGTTTTTTTAAACACCATGTTGAATGAATGACCAGTGCTGAAGTGCTAAAAATACACAGTTTCTGTAATCCAGTGTTGAGGCAAACCTTAACAGGCTTCATTACACCTTTTCTTACTTACACTGTTATCCAGACATCCCAGCTAGGTAATATGCTACAAAACACAGTGTAAAAAGGATGTCAGAGGAAAGATACAAAGCGTTAGTGCCAGTCAGATATCTATAGATCTTAATCCTTTTTACCAAGATGACAAATACTATGGACTCCTGAAAAAAAATAAAAAACCCTAGGAAGAAAAAAAAAGGAAAAAAAAGCTAAATGCGTGCACACACCCTCTGTGTGGTTAAAAATAATTATTTGAAACCACAGTCTTAACCATGCAGAAAAAGCATCCCACCATTCACTTTTTCACTTTATTCCCCCAAAAAAGAACAGGAAAAAAAAAAAAGAAAGAAAAAGAAAACAGAGATGGATATCAGTCTGTTCTTAGTGTTAGAGGGAGATGGAGAGCAATGAGAGCCCCTGCAGGACTGATCAGTTTCAGAAGCCTGCGTTCCCATGTCTGAAGATGAGGGAAGGAGGGGGGCAGATTAGAAAACACTGGCAGCTAAATGCGTGGCATAAGGACCTGCACAGAATGGGACAGCTTCTTTCTGTCTCAGGATATTACTGTCAGAATGGTCAAGAAAGTGATGAGCTTCATTTTTCCATTCTCACTGTGGTACTTTAAAAAGTGCCTAATTTGAAGAGAACTGGACAGGTGGCATATCACGCTGAGCTAAATAGATAAGTGTGAGATTTAAATGACAAGAGGCAGCAGGTTTTGCTGTTCTAAAGAGTGAGAGAGTGAATTATTCTGATGGTACCAATGGGCACAAGTGGAAGGTCAGCCTGGGGTGCTGCCAGTGTCACCCGGGTGCCTGGTAGCAGATGGTGCCAGTCTGTGGGGATAAAAGAAGGGCTGACGCACGCCATGGGCCGATAGCAACCCTATTTGCTCAGGAATAAAAAAGTTTTGGGGCAGGTGCAGGTAATACAAATTAAAATAGATGCTGCCACCCCAAATGTTAGTGTAAGTGTTGCCAGTCCAAGGGCTGTAAGCGTGGATCAGTCAGGAGATGCTGCAGAAAGCACGGTGTGGGCAGGCACTGCCAGGCTGAGATGCTGCAGGGGCTACTGGCTGGCTGGGAGCTGGCCCAGGCCAATCTCTGCATGGTCCCAAAGGAGCTTTGGAGCTCCCTCTCCCTAAGCAGCTCCAGGCTGGACCCTGAGATCTCCAGCAGGACCCCCTAGCTCCCCCCTACAGTGCCTTGCCTGTGTTGCTTATGTTCCCATTTCCGGACTTATGCAATGACTTGAGGGCAGAAGCAGCCTGCAGAGAAGTGGAACAGCAGGAGATGCAGGCAGCCTGGATCCCCATGGGGCTCCCTGAAGTGTCCCAAACTAGAAAACTGGCCACCTCCCCACTCCTGCCTCCTGCAACATAATTATTCCAGCATGACTGACATGACAAATTAACAAGGCAGCCAGGGCTTTTGCGGTAGAAGGGAGTGTTTTCCCCAAGAATAAATTGTTCCAATCCTTTACGCTAGACACCCGACCGTGCCTATTCATTAATTGGACAAGCTCTGGTGACAACTGAAATTACCTGACTTCTACATACTGGAGGGGAAAGAAATCTTTGCAAGCTTAAAATGAGAAGCCTAAAGCTGGAATCCCAGCCAGCAAAGAGGTCTTTAGATGGGGCTATTTTTTTTTTTAATATTCATTTTCAGAGCACGGCCACAGTAAAGCTCCGTTTAAAAGCAGAGGCACGTTCTTCAGTGTCATTCTTTCCTTTGCAGACCCTGAACTGTGGCACCAGAACATGACAATTCCGTCAATGAACCACAAATCTTTTAAGATCTGCAGATCAGCTGAGTTTAAGAACTTCAGGAGCTATGAAATTCTGGGATTACTGCAATGTTGCGTTTAACTATCACAATCAGGTACATTAGGAATTATAAGCATCTGCTTAATCAGTACACTGTGGTTATTTATTGCAACCAATGTATCGCTGCACAGGTATTGGAATTAAGGGGAGGGTAGATTGATGGTTGTTGATTTCTGTCCCGACCCACTCACAATACATTGTTCATGTATTTTTCAGCTACTATTTTGATTTGGGTTTAACTGTACCTTTTGCCCCTTGCTAAGGGGAAGCCTGGGAACCCCGTTTGGTTTTTCTCCCCCCCTCCACCCCCCCCCGCCCTTTCTGTGCTAGCCGCGTACCTGAAATGCCGACGATGAAATTCGCTTGCAGAAGAAAAAGCACCTCCCAAACAATTTCCATCCTCCGATTCTCATGCCAAGTGCATCCCTCGGCGAAAAAAAATAACAAAGATCAATATCGCAGTTTGAACGATCCCAGCAAATTTCCTTTCAGACTTGCAGACTGTATTCCCCAGATGTGCTGACAACACATGTCCGAGCTCTCTCTCTGCACAGCTCAAGCGAGATCCCTTCCCTTCCTTCGCCCTCCAGAAAAGACCACGAAGCCAACTGCCGGCACCGGGCTCTTCCTCCACGAGTGAGAAAAAAATCCTCCAGATTTCCCGACAAGACATAGACAACAAACCCCAACCGATCCGGTCCGGAGAGTCTCTATTCCAGGGCGGCCAGGTGCAAGTTAACCCCAAACTCTGCACGTCTCAGCGGGGCAGTGCCAGCATGCCGGGGGGCGGCAGGCGGCGGCGGGAGGGGGTTTCCTCTCCTGCTGCTACAAAATGAGCGGAAAGAGATTAATACCCGCTGCAACGCGTTTCCCCCCCCCCCTCCGCCCCGCACGCTACCGCACCTCCGCGGCGCGGAGCACGTAGCAGCCGGTTCCCTCCAGCTCTGCCGGGGTTTCTGCAATCCCCGGCGAGCCGCGGCGGCTTTCCGCCAGGCGACTGCAGGGGTCGTTCTTGCCCCGCGCACGGAGCTGCCCTTCCCCAGCCGGGCTGTCCCCGCCGCCCCCCCNTCTCTGCACCACCACCACCACCCTCCCACCCACAGCCCCCACCCCAAATCTGAATTGCAGAAGTCGGGAGTCTGGAAGGAGCGAGGGCTTGCGTGCAACGCCGGCCGGCTTCGCGAACAGTGTCGGTATTTTAAAACTTAAACAAGAAGGAAAAGAAAAACAAACCCAAACTTCTCGCGGGTTTGGTGGTAGGAAGGGCAAAAGAGGCTACAGCCGAGAGTTAGCAAAGTACTTGCGCTGCAATGCATATCCCCAATCCACAATACTTCTGCATACACCCCCCCCCCC